>BCIG01000045.1:0-31684 GCA_001599915.1 Symbiotaphrina buchneri | reverse complement strand
TTTAAGAATATAGGCGAGGCTCTTTGTACCTCCCTCGCTCCGTACTGCTAGGAAACAGACAGGAGGCATCACAGCCAGCAAAGAGCAAAGTATGAAGATGCGGTCATGCAGGTCCATCTGGACCGAGAAATATGGTTGCGGGCAACTACCAAGTGCCAGAGGAAGTAATTGATTTCTGTGCGCCGTCAGTAGCATTTGCAACTCCTTCGTAGCCTGATGGTTGCTATCGATCGCACGAAAAGCCCTGCCCCTGTTCCAGATATACCGACCAACTACAGAGCCAGTATAAGTCCAACGAAAATCACACAGAATCCGCAGACAAGAAAGAGGAATATTCTCTCAATAATTCCCTAGTACTCAACTGGTGACGCCATCAGTCAGTGCTGGGGCCAGATCTCATGGTTGACGCCGTACAATAGGTACAAATAGGTACATCCTCGTATCAAGAGTTTAAGTATAATAGGCGAGGTTCTGAAAAATAGGTGGAGATTTAAGCATATAGGCGCGGGTTTAGGAATATAGGCGAGGCTTTTTGTACCTTTGCTGCTAGAAACCTGCGACAGTTCCTGCGCCAGTCGCAGAGACTCTTTTGACCAAGCATTGAGCTAACCAGAACTAAGGAAACTTGCAGGAAAAGTTGAGACTCGAAATAGAGAATATCCGCTGTAGATTTCTAGCACTGGATGGCTTATGCGATCAGTTCTGGGGTCTTGAATCAACGATTGTTAGCTGTACGATAGGTACATTCCCCGTATCGAGGCCTTAAGCATTATAGGCGAGGTTTTGAAAAATAGGCGGTGATTTAAGAATATAGGCGCGGTTTTAAGAATATAGGCGAGGGTTTCTGTACCTGTATACTGCTGGGAATCAGAGAGGAGATGCATCATCCCCTGTGAAGAGGACTTCAAAACATCACTATCTCGTCGCATAATCGTTTTGGATAGACGTGGGAGTTACAGGAAATTTTATCTGCCGTAAGCAACATTTCAAATCTCTTGACGGCCTGGCAGTTGTGGCCGCCATTCGCGCAACAAGCTTTGCGCCTCACGGCGCAGTTAAGAGGATTCTGGCCAGCTACTGAGTCAAACAAATGCGATAAGATTCGTACAAAAGCTGTAATGAGAAAGGAATTTTACTCAATCCCTAGCACTCAGTAAGTTAACCCACCAGCTCTAAGGACTTGAATTAACCATTGAAGCTGTATGATAGGTACATTCTTAATATCGAGGGCTTAAGCATTATAGGCGAGGTTCTGAGAAATAGGCGAAGATTTAAGAATATAGGCGAGGTTTTAGGAATATAGGCGCGGTTTTTCGTACCTCAGTATGTTCTATCCACCGCTAGAGCATTCCGAATTTCTTGATGGCCTGATAGTTGCGAAGGATCATGCGACAAGTCCTGCGCCAGTCCCAAAGAATTCCGACCAACTACTAAGTCGGAGGAAGCCCAATGTCTAGCACTCAACAAATTGTACAATTATCTCTGGGGACTTGAATTGACCATGAAGCTGCATGATAGGTATATTCCTAGCACCGAGGTCTTAAGCATTATAGGCGAGGTTCCTGAAAAAAAGGCGTAGAACAAAGAATATAGGAGAGGTTCTAAGAATATAGGCGAGGGTTTCTGTACCTGCATACTGACTGCTGGAAGTATCAGCAAGAGGCATCACCACCAGCAAAGAGCGAGGCAGCAATCACTATGCGTCCTCATGGATTGTTTTGAACAGGAGAGAGTGTTACTGGAGGTTTGGTGCGCCCTGACAACATTTGAAATCTCTTGATAGCCTGGGAGTTGCGGCCGACTGCACGTTAAACCCCGCGCTGCGGGGCAGTTCTTGCGACTCCAACTACAGAGCCGGCGAAAGCCTATACAACTTGCGCAAAAGGTGTAGCCAAAAGAAGCATCTTTTCTCAATCCCTAGCACTCCACAGATTGTACAATCATCTGTGAGGCATTGGTTCAATGGCGAAGCTCTACGGAGTATGACAGGCCTATTCCTTGTACCGAGGAGTTAAGCATTATAGGCGAGGTTCTGAAAAATTGGCGGACAGGCTAAGAATATAGGAGAGGTTTTAAGAATATAGGCGAGGTTCTGAGAGTCGGTGGGGAGTTAAGAATATAGGCGCGACTTTAAGAATATAGGCGAGGTTCTGGAAAATAGGCGGAGAAGTAAGAATATAGGAGAGGCTTTAAGAATATAGGCGAGGCCCTCTGTACCTGAGTACTCCCAAGAATATAGGCGCGAGTTTCCTCATACCGGGAGATTAAGAATATGGAGAGGGTTTAAGCATTATAGGCGAGGTTTTCAGCAGTATGGCACGACTATCGCCGGCCGCAAACCCAGGGCTTGGAAGCATCACCGCCAGCAAAACGCTTTACGATATGGTCGCGCGGTTGAATTCGGACACGGAGATGGTGGAACTGTTACTCTGTATACAGCGGATAGAGTATCGTACATGTATATCGCATAGTCTCCTACTCAAAAGCCCAGCAAGGCCGCGGGCCGCACACAGGCAGAAGCCTCGAGGTAGACAGGATGGCCGCCCAGCGCTCCATATCCTATGTACCAGTAGCTGCACAGAATGCGGTTGCAGTGGACCGCTACTAATCGTACAGCAAGGCATGCAAAACGCAGCGCGAGCGGGCGCGAAACGCCAATAGCATGAACGAGGAAAGCAGACCCAGCAAACGCCATCGGTGATACACACCGAGTTCAGCACGGGTATCTTGACCCGTAACAGAGCAAAACAAGTACCAAGAGATAGATATAAGTGTACAATGACATGTACAGAGAGAGCTGACCATGGACTGCGTAGACTGTACTCGCTTGCACACCAGGCTGGCCTCACGCGGCGGTGATAGTCTCCAGGTAGATATCTTCGGGCGTAGCAAGTATAATGTCGCTCTCCGTAGACTCCCCTTCCTCAGGAGGGACTAGCACGCGAAATACCTCTTTCTCGGGGGTCGCCTGCTCGGCCAGACCCTTCACGATTTTCGTCACCATAGCAAGTTGCCCTTTTGAACTTGCCCAATGCTGCGATTGTTCCTCAAGAACCATCATGCACGCGCCAATGAGGTCCAGAGTCTCAGGAAGATTCGTACCACCGGCGCTCAAGATCTCAGCAGCAATCGAGGTGCAGTACCCGAAAATCGGAATGGATATGCCAAAATCCGACAGCGTCTTTCTATGTCGCTTGCACACTTCTTCAAGGGGTTTGCCTATGTCAACAAGTGTCGATAGTGCTTCTTCTCTGAGAGCACGAATGTTACGCTCGAGGCTGGACCGGGGCAGGCATTGCCGTGCATGTCGGTTCAACTTCAATATGCTGTACCGGTAGAGCGCATTCACACACGCGAACTTATTGAGTGTGCCGGCCTGTGCGTGTTTCTCGACGTTCTCCGGTGTACATTTGAAACCTTGTGGTATACCAGTATACCACTCGGTAAGTTGCTGCTGCCTCTCCCGGTAGAACTTCTCGTAGTGCATGTTGTAGCTTCCCGGAGGTTTGTGTTTGAAACGATAGGAAGTTCTTGCAATGCCACCTAGCAGCCTGGTTATCTGTACCTGGAGACCCATCTGGCCTATACTTGTCTCCCGGTCTTCATTGTCGCTGTCCTTATCCATCTCAGTATTCTCGAAGAATGGTCCAACAACATTTCGTTGTTCATCAAAAGTCGTCTCAGAGCATGGCACACGGAGGAAGATGTCGTCATCGTTGATAATGGAAGGGCGGTTAGAACAAGATTCGCTGAAACGCTGCGAATTGTTAGCTTGCTTCAATGGTCTTCGGAAAGGTACTCGCCTCTTGGAGATAGCAGCCCCAAAATGCCCTGCGACGACATTCAATCACGGCATCCTTGTTGAGACCATAGACGAGGTCACTTCGAGGATCCAAATCCGCAATCCCTTCTTCAGTGTGGAAATTCAGCGCAAACAGCGCCCTGACAGCTTGACCCGTCCATTCCCATGCCTTCGACTTCTTTCCAATCGCAAAGTAATACACCGACAAGAGAAGCCGAGTCTGCATGATTTGCAAGTTGAAGTTTCCATGCTGCGCCTGAACCATATCGCGTGCGGAGTGAAGAATGTGGTTCATAGTAGGCCTCTTCCGGTTCGGCGAGAATAACGATCCCATGGCCATGACCATATACAAAACCATAATCTCGTCCGTGGTCTTGTCTCTGTTCTCTTTCACCCATCGTTGGAATGACCTTGTAGGAAACAAGCCATAGATTGGTTCATTGACGAATCTCAGGTACAAGTTGACCATCTCCGTTGTCAAGTCTGGATCGACGAGATATGGATCCCTCGTGCCATCAAAAGGATCTTTACTCCTGTCCTCACGATCCACTCTAAGGGCTAGACCGGCAAAATCTGGTTGGTGTCCTCCGTTGATGAGCGTTGTCAGTGGAACCCTTGTCGAATCCGATTTGCTTCTAGAGCGTGTGCGATCTGCGCTGATGAGAGCAACAGACGAGCCTGACGACTCCCGCCTCGTCTTTTTGCCGGCATGTTTCTCTGCCTTAAGCCCCTCCGAGCGGCCTACCCTTGGACTTGAAGCTTCCTCTTCCGATGTATGGGAACTCCGCCGCCGTTTAGGATCGTACGGTAGTTGGGGCTTTCTTTCCTCGCTAGAGCGTATCCGTGGTCGTTCAACAGCGTCAACTGGCTTCCTGTCGTACACGCGAAATTCCGGAGTGTCAGGAGTGACCTGATGTGCAGCGCGCGGACTATATTGGTGTTAGCAGTTGAATCGTATCTTGTGTAACACTCAAGGCCGATCAGGAGTAATATGCATGCTATGTGCAGATTATTTGCAGCGGGTAACTGCAGAAAACACCCAATAAAAGAGGCATCATGTGGTCACATAGCATAGCCTTCCCGTGAAGGGATTGAACAGTTGCCGGGCAATGATGACAAGAGATTGGAATGCGCGTATTCGCATAGAATCGAAGACGGCAGGGGAGGTTGTCATGCCCTCGTGACCAGCACAGGAACCAGGATGATCGCAGAAAAGGGAAGTTGATCAAGTACTCACGTATTCATGATGCACTCCTTCCCGCTCTTCTCGCATTGGGCGCATTTTGGTTCGGCTGGCTCGCATTTGATCTTCTTCTCGCGACAGTTGAGGCAAGCAACCGCCAGTCGTTTCCGTGGTTTCCCAGCCTTTGTCACCCCCCATTGCTCATTGACCTTTTCACCATTGATGAACTTCTTGCAATGTGAGCCGTCGTCGTAAAGGTAACATATACCTTCACCAGGTACATCAACTTCCCCAACGAACTTAGGAAGAGGCTGTCCGTTTAGTCCAGTTCGGCGAGGAGTGTGAGCGGAGTTCGGGGAGTGAGGACCCGGAGAAGGCGGAGGATAGTCTCGATAATCGTGCTGTTTGGATAGTGAGAGGGACGTAAGGTGGTCCTGACCATAATGAATCCGCGAATGTTCAGTAGTCGGGAGGGTAGTATGGGGTAATGGAGCGGATGTTTGAGTGGTAGCGTAAGGTGGAGGTTGTAGTACACGGGGTGTAGACGCTGTTTCGTATGCTAGATTCGGGCCGGACCTTGGAGGATCCCGATGGATGTCCACAGGGTAGGTGGCTGGTGATGCTGTATGTGACCCAGGATATGGATAGTTTCGTGATCTGTCATCTGGCAAAGAGCCATGATGTGGAGAAGGTCGCCGATCCAATGTGGACTCGGCAGCCCAAGCTGAAGAATAAGCAGGCCGTGAATATGTGGGCGGAGGGTCCGAATGAGCAGCGAATAACTCGCGAACAGGGGGAAGTTGGGTAACCCTTGGTCGATCGTATTCACTTGATCTGTATGGTGCCCCTTGATAGTCTCCTCTTGTAGAATTATACCCAATTTCACTCCTCCCGGTACCCCAAGCTTGGTCCTGCTGCGCAAATGAAGGATCCGGCCGACCCATCATGGTTCCGGGGTGCCTATATGTGTCCGGCATCGCCCGGAGGAAGAATATGACTCAGATATGAGGCGAGACTGGCGTAGATACCAGCGTCTCCAGTATTATAGCGCTTGTTTCGCGCAAAAGACCTGCACAAAGAGTAATGTTGTAGAATAATGGTGGTAAGGTCCAGCCGAGGTCGACGCGGATATTTACGTCAAGGAAGCTGGAATGGCAGGATAAAATAATAGTTCGCGTTCTGGTTACTGAATGTATATCCGGGGTATTGTGAAACGATCTGTGTACAAGGCAACGGAATCGAGGTGTATATCAACATGGAACGGGAGGAGAATAGTAGCCGCCAGTGATCGACACGGCCCGGTGTGTAGGTCTAGAAGCGTGTCTTCTATACTGCTCGTCAGCCACGATTCCTTGCTTGGGAAACACGGGAAAATCGCATCACGAGCGTCCTACCTGTTGGACGTACAGAACTTCTCGAAGCCTTCGTCTAGTCTCCTATTCGATCAAGGGCGCAAAGCCACGGCGATGCGATCCTGATCTGGGGAAAGGAGGAACTTCGTAAGGGTTGCCAAATGTCCGGAGGAATTTGCGAAGAAAGTTTGTGTTGTCGACGTTTGCAGACACGGGAAATGCATGGTACTCCGATGAAGGTTGGTCAAAGATCTCAGCCCAGGAGGTCAGTCCAACGGCATTTGCTCTGTCTACCGCCCTCCTGTGAGAAAAGAATGGGACTAGGAATTAGGTTCCAGAGCGACGCAACCCCACTAGTACGGCATTGACATGCTGGATGATCGCCGTGTAAAATGAGTCTGATGTACGGTACCGGTAACTGAATGCACGGGGCTTGAAGTTTGTTTCCAAGTCGAATATCAAGCCCTGCACGTCCAGTCGCTCTAGAGCCTCTGCGGACTAGGACCTATGGCCCGAAGATCAGGAGAGATAATTGAAGCGACGGGAAAGATCCACAACCACTGGCACGTTCTTGGCTGGTTCCGCGGCCTAACGCAGGGTGAGAAGCTGGCAATTGACCGGTAGTTAGGACTTAGGAGAGTGATGCCGACGGGGATTTATTCGGCCGATGTGCCCTCTATGTTGAACTGCCCGGCGACTCTCTTGTGCCCGCAGGTCGCCCACAACTGCCGGGAGCGGATTTGATTGCGAAAGAAGTAGGGTGCAGGGAAGATCAGTAAGATGGGTGAGCGTATGCCGGATGACCAGGTTCAGCTAACGGGATTGAATCTGACATTGCCCGGGCCCTGAACAAGGTAGGCAGCACTGGTTGGGTAGTTGTTGGTGGGCGTGGGCTTTCGTGGGGTATTGATGATATTATTCCCAGAGTTGCATAGACCGGGATTGGCAGACTGGGTTGTCAGGCCGAAGAGGTGATTGGACGAAGCCACCGGCTGGCGATGGTTAGATGGAAGTGGTTCGCAGATACCTTTCCTTTGCCAGAAGTAACTCGTAAGACCTTGGTGAAGAGGTCCCAAGAGCAAGTCAGATGTTCATGGACGCGGGAGGCACACCCAAGGGTACGAATACGCATCTAACGTAAGGTAAGTTTAGCTTGCCTTGGTCGGCTCATTAATTGCTTTTACGAGGTCACTAGGGCATGCGTTGATGCGCGCACGACGCCAGTGCACTTGGACCCTCCCTACCAAGGCTCACAAGGTCGATGCGGGCGCGGCTGGCTGGCT
This sequence comes from Symbiotaphrina buchneri, assembly GCA_001599915.1. NCBI lineage: Eukaryota > Fungi > Ascomycota > Symbiotaphrinales > Symbiotaphrinaceae > Symbiotaphrina > Symbiotaphrina buchneri. The sequence goes on along the minus strand of BCIG01000045.1, from coordinate 24,064 downwards.
CGACACTATCCAAAGATTCTAAGATGATCGACAGGAAACGTCGCTGCTATCGGCTTAGTCTACCCACCTCCTTTGCGCTCGTCTCTCCTTGGTGTGTGATACGCGCACTTGCAAGATGGATACCTTACCTACGAAGTCCCAGTGATAGTGATCCATGTCCACGTTGAAAGCACTTCATCTTGCATGCTTCAATTATCCGCCATCGTCGTGCGGGATTCGTGCAGGAAATTGGCAGGACGTACCTCATACGAGGAGGCGTCAGCGGGCAACAACTCAACAGCATGACCTCGGTCGAAGGAGTCTCTGAACCATTTGTGGACCCATTATTATTTATTATTGACCGCTATTTCCACCCCCTGGCCCCTGCTCTTCCCAATGCCATGTTTGCATTTGCCGATGAGGACCAGATTGCCGACACCATCACTTTGCTTGTTCCAATCGCGGCCCAAGTATCTGCGAAGCTTCGCTTTTTTGATAGCTTTAACCCATTTGCCGTGGTTGAAGATTTTATTGCACCAGGAACAGTCATAAGAAGCCACCAGTGGTACGTAAGATCGCGAAAAGGCAGCTTCCGACACGAATCAGTCATGCCCCCGCCCCATAGCCCAAGGAGAAAAAAAAGGGTAACAGATCTCGAAGAATGGATCAAATTCCGCGGCTCGAGTCTAGGCACCGTGAATCCCGCGCTCCAGGAACTCTTAAATTTTGGTTCCAAATCTCTGTTGATGCACGACTAAGGCTCTAAGAGGGTAAGCCATGCCAGGAGCGTGCAGAAACCGGGTGGTGGTGATGCAATTTTGGCGGGTGATCAGCCATCGGAATGCTCGCGTCTAGGGCTAGCTAGCAGCGGGCGGCCGCCCTTGTTTGACGGATACTTTGGAGATCCACCGCTTGACCGCGTGCTCGGTATCTACCGGCGTGTCCAGGGAACCTTGGACCTAGAAAAGGGGATACGCCAAGCCATACCGAGTTACGGTACTCCGTAGAAGTACAGAGTACCATCTCTCTGCCGGCACTCGAGTACTCTCGCCATACGGAGTAAACGTTTGGTATCTCCTTTCACGGGGGCCGTAACTCCTTCGGCCGGGTCCAGAAGCACAGAGCTATGAAGACTGACTGATGGCGGAACAGCAAGTCTGCATAGAAATCCATTGTGTGGCTGATGAATACCTATGTAGTCGTACAAGGACTCGAGCGTTCGTACGGGCGGTACAGCATCCATGAGCCCGTGGCGATGCCAGGTCATAGGGTGCTGTGCCAGGAGCCAGGATCCTTTACTTTGATCCCCTGCTGATTCATAAGGGCACACGTTTATTCGCCGCAGAGCTGACGAAGGAGACATGTCTCCTGCAATTGCAGCCGGCTCCGGCTCTCAGTGGCCAAGCTGTGCCCATGGTTGCTTTATGGCTTCGGGTCTCGCTTTGCGATAGGGAAATGATCCGGTCTTTTCGGCATCTTGATTGCCGTAAACAGAACAAAATGGCACGTCGTCAACTTCCAGATATCAGAATACCGCATCCGGCTGCCCCATGCCTTTGTGGTCCGTCGGACTTTCTCCCCTTCTCTTCAAACTCCGTAGGTGATGATCTTTAGAGTTCGGGGTCTTGCTCCGATTTCTCGGGACACAGACCATTTCTTGGCTACTCAACCAAACATCCCTGCAAATTTAAATCGTTTTCGGTACTTCTTCATGCAGTGTCAGCTTGTGTGAGACGCTTGCATCGGGTATAATTTCATTATGACCGTTCGTTGGATCTCATAGGTTTTGGATTTAATATCATTGACGGCCCAAGGCTGACACCGTACGACGATCTTCAGTCCGTCAGATAACGGTTGTGCCGTACGGAGTACAGAGGATGAACATCTGTATGCATTCATTGTAGCATCGTCAAGATTACTGTACTCGTACTCTTCGAACTTGTCAATGCGTGTATGTACCAAGTTCCCAGCATACAACGCCACAAGGCACATTCCTTCGCATTCTTACCGGGATGCCCCCTTTGGACTTGGGCTAATAGAAATCGACCCCACGTTCTGTGGAATTTTGTCCCGCACGAGCTTGCCCTTATGGAGTTGGAAAAGACTGAGCCGAGGGATGCCAACCACCCATGTCGTACGATATTTCTGAAACGCATAGTCTAGACCATCAAGATTTTGACCTGCAGGAACCGCACCTTTTTTATCACCTGCAATTTCCCGGACACGGCTCACAATCTCAACCAATGTTACATTTTGAGACAGAACCGGCCCTTGGATAGTTGAGTTTGTTAGCCCGGTCGAGCCGTAGACGCTTAGACCAGGCTTTGAGATTTTGCACCTGTGCACAATACTGTACGAGTACCTTAATTGTGGCTGTTGAACGCCACGTCTTTGTTAACAAGTGTCCGGTTGAGATACGGTATGCTACCCTCATAGTCAGGGGAGAGTCCGATATCCAAAGACAACGGGGAGCTTCTTGCAACTCTTGAGCTTGCGCGTCTTGAGTTGATACTTTCACGATGTCTTATCTCGTGTTGCCCGAACGGGCCCTGGCACATCCCTCGGCTTGTTGCTTCGGCTTTGTGCAAAGAGAGATCGGCAGCTGCCAACCTATCGATCCCTTCGGATAGTTCCATCAGGTTACGGCAGTTGAGTTGCTTCAAGGGGATAATGCACACGTTGGAAGCCACGTCCTCGGTGCGTGTAGGGGCAATTAGTGCGCCCTGCTTGGATCTATGCGGCGCAACACGACCGGAAATACGAACTCCGTAGATGTGAATGCTTCTTATCAGATCCGGCAGTCCTGGCTTCCACTTGGTGATTTCCTTCCCGATGATCCTCCGGTCAAAATTCTTAGCAAACAACGCGGACGAATACCGAATAATGGCTTTACCGGCCGAGAAGTGAGTGAAAAGAAAGGCCCGAATAATGCTAATGATTCGTCGGCAATTAAAACCAAAATCTCAACTCCAGTGATGTTCTGAAACACTTCGCTGAACACAAGGATTGGGACGGTCGAAGAACTACCGTGGACCGGTCGCGCCGAGATCCGCCTGTTTTCGACATAAGCAGTTAAAGCAACGCCCAGCCAGCTGTGCCCGTTGGATTTGATGCCCTAGAAGCCCTGACGTCCGGCTCGCCAACGGGCCTTCCCCTCTTCATAGCCAAATCTTGCCTTTGCAGCCTGGCGATCATAACCAGAGAAGGACATCCCTCCTGTGCAACGTGCGTAGGCCTTTCCCGCGATGCTTTCCAAATGTAAATCTTCCGTGGATACCGCGATCAGCGCTCGCTTGCCAGGCGAGAGGATCGACAAGCACCGTAGCTGAAGAGCCGGTCGTGGTAGCGGTATGCGTCAGAGACGAACCACCGAGTGAACTACGCACCGAACATCCCCATTGAGAGAGCGCCTCGGTAGATACCTGACTACACTCACATTCCAAACGAACTTGCCGGAGATTTAGCATGGGGTGCGGTGCGCTGTGGCGTGGCTGGTGTTTCTAAACGCGGTTGTGGGCCGGTGAAGTGGGTCGGAGTGGTTGTAGGGCTGTGAGACATCGAAGGAATAGAGTAGAACAACAGAGGGGGAATTGTCCGAAGACGGTGGGGAGTTTGCGGGCAGTCCTTAGACGGTAAATGGTTTCTGTATTTTACATACGGTTCCTTCTGTCGAACAGCAATACAAACTCGTATTACGCTGTACAAAGATGTGTTTTATCCTGCAATTGAACAGGCATGCTTGCTTGCTCAGAACTTAGGTAGTAATGGCTTCTGAATTAGGATCTCACACGCACGTGGACACATAGCTGATGCTCAGGAAGCCCGACGATAGGACTTCCAGACAGACGCAAAATGATACGGTCAAGAAACCTTTGAATTGATATGCTGCTACCCATGAACTAGGCATCATCGTAGCAACAAATGACCTTTTCGATAACCATCGCCTAACAACAAGAAGAATTCATCACTACCTCCCAGCTTAGTCCTCGTGCAGAATCTTCACGAAAGTCTCTCCAGCCCTCTCCGGCGCACCGTCACCACGAGCCTTAGATTGACCCAGATGCTCTTTCGAGAATGCAGATGCATAAGGGTTCAGTCTCAGGAGAACCTGCTTGTTCTTGAGGGGGTTCTTCTTCTGGACACCAGCCCTCTTGGTCTTGGCCTCACCCTTAGCCGGACGGACAACAGCCTGCACTTCGGAAGAGTTGATAAGACGGCCAATGTCTGCGTTCGACACGACGTTGGAGGGCAGGAGGAAGTCCTTCTTGAGAGCTGAAGGCTCAGTAGTGGAGCCGTAGATGGTGTCAAGGGCCTTGAAAGCGGAGGAGGACCAGATGATGAAGCGGCCGAGATGACCACCGGGGGCGAGCTGGAGAAGGTTGAGGGCATAGACGGAGGACGTCTCAACACCGGGGATGTTGCGGAATGCAGCAATGAGGTCCTTGCCATCCTCATCGGGGTTGTAGACGACCAAAGGACCGCGGCGTTGACGGTGACGACGGCCCCTCAGCTTACCCTTACCGGCGCGGATTTTGCGGGAGCCCTTGACCTTGGCGAGATCAGGACCAGCACCGACCGTGTTCAGGAGCTTGACAGCAGCCTGGGTCTTCTGCAGGCCGGAGAAAGCGCTCGAATCGACGACCAGAGGAACCTCGGGGACCTGGGACACGTGGTGGCCGCGGGCAAGGAGGAGCGAGGGAACGGAAGAAGCGGCCAAAGCGGAGGTGGTAGCGAAACGCCTGTATATGTCAGAACTTTGTAGTCCTCGATTCAACTTTGCAAAATCTCATACTTCTGGCCCAAGTTGATCTTCTGATGCCATTTCCTCCAGACCTTGGTAGGTGCGAACATACGACCAGAACGGCACTGGTTACCGAACGCAGCTTGACCGGCACGGTGGGTACCACCACCAGAGACACGAGGAATACGAGCGACAGCACGGCCTGAATGAGAACGAGTCAGCGATTGTTTCACCCAGTGCTATTGCCCCATATTGCTCCTCATCCTTCAACAAGCTGCAGTCAAATGCTTCCGAAAAATTCTGGAGTGTGTATACTGACCGGTACCCCACGACTCAGCAGAAGTCTGATGACCAGCCTTCTCGCTCACGGCATATGGCTGCCTCTTGTTCTTGGCCATACCAGTGTGGACGGTCCTGAATTCTCATCAGCGACCATACCAACATACGTAGAACCTGAGTTCCATACTGGACAATATCCGGACGGATTGGGGCCTTGAAGACCGCTGGGAGCGGGTGAGTCGACCCGCTGGGGGTGCCATCGGCCGAGGCGATGCTGACGGTGGGACGAGTCGTCATTTTGGTCGTCTGTCCTCGAAGGGGTTGCTGGTTGTCGAAGTTGCCGGTGGTTGTCGATGTTTCGATACCGCGATGTTGAGCTTTCGGTTGTGGGCGACGCTAAGGGCTTGAACCCATAACTGACTAATCCAAAATGAGCCGCCACCGTGCGCGAATCTGCGTTTGCCCTCAGCCAATCATTAACCGCCCTGGGCGTCAACCCTCATGAAACGCTCGATGGGACGTCGCGAGCACCGGTGTTCAAGCTCGAGATACGAACAATTCCTACTAATCTAGCAGTACAATTTGGTCGATTACAGATGCATGAATAATTGCGGTAACTTGCTCTAAGAATAGTCTCCACCACAAAAGTGTTCAATTTGGCCTCTGCAGTACTCATGACAAGTGCAGACATGGCATAATATACCGATGAATCCGCGCCGTCGGCCTCATCATCAATTTCTGAAACGCTTAACTAACACCAGATATGCAATAACGGAGCCGTTTAAAAAAGATTTCGGCCCTTTACTGCATAATGTGTTGCTTTGGATGTCCTGCCCCATATCTTTGAACAGCTCCCAAGCAGCTGTCCAATCATGGAGCAAAGCGGAAGAAGGTTGGGCGCTTACAGTTGTAAGACCTCATTAGAGGCCGTCGAGCAGCACTTATTGCCGCCCGTCTGAATTCTAGAGAACTTCCTGTGTTGGCAAGCCCTTGGTTTGCTGTTGGTGTTCCATTTCTTAAATGCTGTCCTCATGCTTGTGTCTCTCCATATGCATGATATGGGTTGTTACGGTTCGATATATATATTGCACATCGGTATAACAATTGTTTGGAAGAAGCAAATATTTACACTGGCTGAACGGTGCTCGATTTATTCTATTTCATGCAGTATTAGTTGATGGCTGTACGCCGAGGAATTCTCAATGGAGGGATATATAGATCGCGTCAGGCCAGACCTGCGAATGGGGAAGAAACTTGTCGTAAGTCAATCACATTGTCCTCGGCCGCATCTTCCCGCCGATCCACTGGCTAATTGTTTGCAGAGACTCCAGAACAGAAATCACTTGTCGTCCAAGGTCACGCTCTGGGTGACAGTCCACTGCCCAAAGCATGGAAACCAATGACACTAGGTCCGATTATCCTGGGCGGGTTCATTGGCTCCACTATCATCCTCATCGTGGTACTCGAGGTATTAAGACAGAAAAGCGCAAGTCAGGGTGGCATCATTTTGGCCTCTGATATCAACGATATACCGTTCATACAGACTTTTTCATATAACTATCTACCGACCATTATTGCTGTTATTTATAGCATAGCTTGGAGTTGATAGATCTAGACGCAAAAAGCTTGGAGCCATACTTTCAGCTTTCGAAGCCGAGAGGTGCCACTGCTGAAGATTCTTTGTCACTCCACTATCCCTTCGATTTTGTGGCAACTGTGCCAGTATCTGCTGCCCGCCGCGGGTATGTTCGCAACAAGCCCCAGCACCTCAAAATACTGACATCCAAACAGGCACTGGGCAGTTTTTTCAGCGGGCACTGCAATGGTCTTGATCTCCTGGGCTATTGTCCCCTTACAGAGCGGCGTATTTGGGGTCTCGGTCACATCGCATTCGAGTGTCGCCTCTTTTGAACCCACCACAGTGATAGCGCCAGTTGCAAACCAATCAGCAAGCCTGGACGCCGAATTCATGAATCAGGCATACGCCAGCTTATGGCTGGACCAAAAGCTGCCTGACTTTGTGACAAGGGATTATGCTCTTGCACCTCTCAAATTAGTCAAGACCGGTACTACGTCAATGCAGAACGCAACCTGGAAAGCGGACACTCAACTTTTTTGCACTGAACTGTCATGCTCTCCGGCAGATATTACCCCATACGATTATGGTTACCAGTACGCGTTCGCTGACGGAGACGGCTGCAATGTTACGGGAGTGCAGTTCCCTCAAGAGGAGCAGACCAATTTTACCATCCTTTATATGGGTTATGCAGACAATGCTTACATAGACTGGTCTTTATCTGACAGTGGCTGCCCAACTAACGCTTCGCATAGGTTTCTTGCTATATGGGCGCAGAGGCGGCAACCGCTCGATAGCAACGTGACAGCTATTTTCTGTCAACCGAATTATTATCTCCAAAATGTCCCGGCACACATCTCAGCAAGCACCTTGGATGTCCTGTCAATCGATGCATGGGGTGAGAAGGCGGTCCTTCCAGATACAGTCTTCAATAGAACGAACTTTGAGTATACCATTGGCACTGGCCTCCTTCCAACAGATCAGAGGAGAGATATTCCTGATATTTCGATCATTCAGCAGTTTACACGAGTACGGAATCTCTCTGTTGAGTGGCCTACCACCAATATGGTTGGATTCGCATTAGGCGATACGGACATTGCTCCCATACAATATGAGAGTCCTGAGCTGATGGAGACTGCTTTCCAAACTGCGCATAAGCTTCTATTTGGTCTTGCTATCAAAACCCTCATGATACCGAGCGAGTCTCAAATGGAGCCATTTGATGGGACCCTAATATACGACACACAGAGCGTCATCATCGTTTCAACATTCGCACTACTCGTCGAGGCTTTTCTGGGTACAGTTATAGTGCTAGCTCTGATGCTTCTTATCATATCGAACAGACGACCCAGCAAGCTTTTGTCTGATCCAGCATCCGTGGAAGATGTGCTATTCCTTTCCTGCAGGTGCAGCGATCTACTCGAATGCTTCAGAGTCTGCAACATACCGGAACCTGAAGACTTAGAGCACCGACTTCATGGGTACCACTTTGGCATTCATTGGCATGGCATGGGAGAGGAGAAACATGCGGCTATTGTGTTGATGAACGGAAACCTCAGCACAACCACCGACAATAAGCAGAGACATGGTTCCGCAGGCGGAACTCCCTCGAAGCCTGTACGGCCCCGGGAACTCAGTCTGCTGGTGGGAGGGCTCTTCATGTCCACGTTGATTGGTGCCCTCGTGGTTCTGTCGGTGGTCTTCTCCAAAGGAAAGAGCGATATAGGTATGACTCTGAACTATATGTCTGTGATGAATTATTGACTCTTGGAACAAAGGATTGCCTCAACCATCTAGTTCCGCTTTCCTACAGCAACTGCTACTAAGTTATCTACCGACAGCTTTTGCTACGTTCGTTGAACCTTTCTGGGTTCTCCTCAATCGGCTGCTTTGCATTCTACAACCATACGAGGAACTTCGACGAGGCCGCGCTTCCTCTGCCTCATCTCTTGGAGCAAGATATACGTCGCTGCCCCCGCAGCTAGTGATCTTACGCGCCGCCAGATCTCGGCATTTTCTCATAGTCAGCGTCTGTACCGTGGCGATACTTGCGAACGTGCTTGCCGTTGCTCTGAGTGGACTGTTCAGGCAGGATTCAGTCAAATTTCAGTCCACGATCAAGCTGCTACCACTAAATGATCCATTCTTCAACAGGACGGATCTAATACTCATGAACGCGCCTGTTGAGGGGACTCCCACTGACTATTTTGATCATTTCTATGTGGCAAAGTCCAACATCACGTCAGACACCCCGCTGCCGCCGTGGATCACAACGGAATATTTTTTTCTGCCCTTCGACCTCAGCAACGCTGTTCCTGGAACCACCGTCGACCAGTATACATCGGTGACCCGGGGATTCGGTACAGATCTGCTCTGCCAGCAGCTTATGGCAGATGGAGTTAACAACACATTCTTATTCCCTATCCAGCCAAATGGGATCTCCGGAAATCTTACGGTTACTCATCAGTTAGGAGATGGAGCTTCCATAACTTGCACTACCGTACCAAATTCGAGAGTTCTCAGCGTCCTATATTTTGAGGGTTCTCCTGAAGGTATGACAGCCATGGAGTTCGTTATACAGATAAGTGAGCTGGACACAGAGCCGCTGGCGAGCTCCCCTTTCTGTCAACAGTTTATTACAGGTGCATGGATTCGCGCGACAGCCAGCTCATCTCCTATGACCGGGAGCGACTCTCAAACATCAACAATCGACTCGCTAGATGGCCTGTTTGTTAGTTGTCATCCGAAGCTCGTGACCGCAGAATTTGAGGTTGCAGTAGACACAGCGGGCCGAGTCTTGACTGCTGCTCAAACGTCAGACTTTGATACGGACGTTGACAAATACTTCTCCACGAATTCCTCAGACTTCATAGGCCAGGTCAATACTCTGTTGCAGACAAGAACTGCCCCAACCTGGCACAACGATTCTTTCACAGAAGACTGGGTTAATTATTTGATCAAGGCACTGAGCAATTCTTCTGGCCTCACGGATCCCTCACAGCCTGTCCCAGACTACCAAACCACTGTCGCTTCCCTAGAGATCATTTATAAACGACTATTTGCAATACTTCTGGGTCTCAATACCGATCTCTTCGCATCTTCTCCTTCTGGTAGTCATCTGGATGGATCGATAACTTACACGGAATCCCGCGTTTTTGCCGTCGATAGCGCTTTCTATATCGCGCTGAGTCTTCTTCTCGTTAATGTGTTGGTGGCCTTTCTCGTGTATGGCTTCCGGCCTCAGCGGCTCCTACCACGCATGCCGACTACAATTGCTGCCACCATTGCAAATCTTTCAGGAAGTCACTTGGTAGCAGAAGCAGCGGGCACTGCCAAATCTGAGTTCAGGGCGCGTAGCGATCTCTATGGCTATGGGAGCTACATTGGTGTGGACGGCAGAGTCCATGTCGGCATTGAGCGGGAACCTTTCGTGGTTCCCGTAAGGAGACAGCCGGGTGGACTTGAGATACTCAAGCGGAGACCAGATCGGTCCGAGAGATCCATGATCAATGGTGGCATTTTGGATCATTAGCTCTGTGATACTAGGCAATATGGAATGAATGGTAAGTGATGGAATTGGCCATCTATGAACATCGGGTACAATCAAGTAAATGGCTCCAAGTAAGCTCAATAAGCTACAGAAACTAAGTATATACTCCGTTCTTTGAAAATGTGAAAAGGTTTCGATAGTAACGTAATTTTGTTCCCTAATAGACCTCTACCTTGAATGAAAATTTCCTAGCTACACCGATAAATGCATACCAACAACGCCGAGACCATATGCATGTGGCTGATTTCTCAATCGATATTTACCCGCCTGCGGATAGAAATGAACTACAACATGTTCCGGCGAAGATGACCGTGGGAGAAGCGGACGTTGCGCCGATGCTTGCCAGCCGCAATCTGAAGGCTTTCACTCTCTCCACTAGTGCAAGTAGTCCCAGCTGCCATCTGCTGCACGACAGACCAAACTCCACTAGCACATTGCTGAAAGCTGCTGCCTCCAATGCAGTTGAATTCGCCTTCTGTGGAGCAAGCGGTGCTAGCGGTCTGGGCACCAGCTGAACTGCTATTCCCGCCGGATACAGACGAGGCTGAAGCAACCGCCGATGGTGATGCCACTGCAACTGAAGTAACCACAACGGAGGACGCGGCTGGTGTGGCCACAGCAGAGGAAGAAGGAGCATAGAAGCCACCTCCATTATTTGAGGCTGAAGAGGCGGCGGCGGAAGTAGCTGCGACAGAAGCAGCGCCAGTCGAAACAGCAGAGCCAGAGGCACTCCCGCCTGTGGCCTGTTGACAGGCAGTGCCGGTAGGTGTCGATATGGCACTCGAGGTTTGCGTACCTTCATAGTCAACAGAGTCGCCGGGGTTGGGGTATTTCACATCTGTTGAGTCGACCGTTCCACACTCTGTCCGAGGGATGTTCGCCACGAACATGTCCGGCAAGCTGTTGTAGAAGGCATTTGTATCCCGCGTGGAGACATCACGCTTTGAACTTCCGCCGGTCAATGTTATAGGCGCGCAGTTCTGATAGAACTCTCTGTTGCCTATTTTGTTGTTCCAGGACCATGAGAGAGTCGCTGTTCCCGTGGGCAAGCCATCCGGGATCGTGAAGTTGTAAGTATCAGGCGCGGGGAGGGTGGCGTCGTCTCCGGGAAGGTTGCCAGTTTGTCCGCGTGCCGGACAACCACCGATAATCGAATGGATGACCTTCCAGGTGCTAGATGCTGTAGGGTTCTCGTCATAGCTTATTGAAACCTGACATGAACCACCACCGTGTACCGCAGTACCAATAAAGCTAAGCTCCTGAGTAGAGCCCAAAGCCATCTGATTATCTGCGCCCTCCGCATCGTAGACTCCCGTTCGTTGCTTGCATGGAAAGTCGCTGCCGTCGGCGGCCAGGGGGCCGTTGGTGAGAGTGGATTTTCCATAGGGGACAGGGTTTGCCATGATCATATGGGCATTGGTGACTGTGACACAGCTCAAGAGGCCGAGAGCGGCGGTCAAAACCGTGTTCCGGGAATGCATGGTGGAAGCTTTGTTGACGGAGACTAAGCTGGCGATGTGGTGTTGTTGTTGAAGAACTATCGTGCCGGACGGAGTTCTTGAAGGGAGTGTAATCGTAGAAGTCGAGAACAACTATCAAAGTTCGTTTTCGACAAGATCGTAAGTTTTCAGGCGTAAAATGATTTCTTCCTCGGGGATCTGCAGATACGTGAGCGGGGAGCCGTATTAATAGACCTCAGAGCGGAACGGCCATGAACAATAACTACAAGTCACTGGAACGAAAAAGAAACAAAGCCATGGTACTCGAAGCTGATGTGGCCTCTCTTGAATTGCGTGTACAGGAGGTGGAAAGACAAAGCATTGATAATGAATGAACAATGACCGCACAATAGCTATTGGGGTTCAGGCGAAAAAGCGCACAGCCCTGTGACACACCCTATGACACTGAAACCATTCACCACAAACTGGGGCATTTGGGGAGATTCCGCATCAACTCTGGAACAATACAGCTTTGTGCGGGCATTGCCAGTGAATGAAAGGAGTCGTAAGGACCTTCGCGTACCTTCGACAAGTTCTTCGAATCTGACCTCTGCAAGAGATCCGGATGTGGGCGCAAGCTTCGCAGTGATTTCTCAGAAATCTGAAAGACTTTGTATGCTCCAGGCAATACACAAGCTAAAGGAGTGACTTGAAGCAGACTTTTTCGCGGTTGAGAGCGATGAAGGAGAATTCAATGTCGGAGGAGTAGCTTGATATAAGCCACCAGCTGCCACCGGCAGGTGAGCACCTTCCCCCTGAAAAGCATAGACGAGGAATGTGAACTCTGACTGGGACCAGGCCATGATGCAAGGCAGAGCAAAAGTTCTCTATCTATTGGTCAAGGCTTCACCATGAAAGGATAAGGCTCTCCGCACAACGCGTCGATAGCATCGGGCCATCTCTACAAGCTCCCCTTTGAACCAAGGATCAATATCGATCCCGCCACTGGCAGTTCCGGTCTGGAGCCTTAGTGGGCCTTTCTGAAGCGTGCCGGTCTTTTAGACACGAGCGATCACCCCCTTCGTCACGGCAAATCAAGGGGTAGACGAGACGTGATTGCTTGGCTTTTTGACTTTGGGAAACTGTCGATTGGACCTTGAAGGTTCAGTTGACGCTTTCGAATGCACGACGCGACATTTACTGGCACACGCACCACGAGCCTGACCTTGTGTCACCTGCGTGCCTTTGCTCTGCGTGGTCTTGAGTGGTTGATGCGATAGCGGTGAGGCTGGATCTTCTCGCCAATCAGCTATGCAGGGGTCACTCTGCCCCTGGAATTCTCGGGACCACTATCCTCGAAAAGGCATATCGATAACAATGCCGAGACCTTGGTCCTTGGAAAACAGCAGATCGTGAAACAAGGGGTTCAACCACGCGTTGGCTTTCACGATATCTTCAGCTCAGGAGTGGAGGCAAATTTCGACAGGAAATGGGTCTTCGCTGTTAGAGCGGGGAAGTGATCATCCGCAAAATGATCAAGGCATGTCATTTCGTTCGAAACTGAGTGACGGGAGTTTCACATCCGAGCAGAACAAATCGCCATAACTCCTCTATGCACGATATGAAGGTGAAGCAAACTGCATATGGCTCTTCAGCAACGTTGACACGACCATACGATGTTGATTTGCCCCAGCCAGACGATCATATTCTATATAATTCGACTGGCAATTCTGGCAAGAATCTTGTGCTCGTACTCAAAGCTCTAAATTTTATCGACTCTCCGCCAAAACAGTCTTTCCCGCCTAGCATAGAACAGGCTCACAGGATCAATCGTATTATCATATTATTGACCAGAGGATCATGCCAGCGGAGATTTGCCCCACGATAAAGTTTTCAACACTGTTTCGGATTATTTACTGGTCCATGTCGTCAACATGGATAAGGGTACCATATCGGATAGAATCCGAAACGACCAGGCGGGCCTCGCTCAAGGCCGCAGGAAACCCCTGTCTACCAGGTGCCAATAATCCTTGGACGCATCAATCTGTCCAGGTAAATGTACCCTAAAAGAAGAGCCTCCACTTGAGAGCAATGGCAGTTCTACGCGCTTAGGTAAGTATTGGATGTCCCACATAACCTAGCCCCTTAAAAACGTTCCATGACTGGCATTCTCTAGATGTTCAAGATCATGATTGGCTAAAGATTCAAGAAAGTTAAAAATGCTGAGCGCTACAAAGAGCTCTCATCACCTTTCCTTTCAGCCGTGAGAAACAGAATCTGCGGGGAAAACAAGCTTTTCACCCTTCTGGTTTGTGCTGGATGCAGTGTGACCTTACGGAATCGTTGTATTGGTTGTGCGGGCTTTTGCAGAGTTCACCCCTTTTCAACCCCTGCATTGCTCTGCATCTCTGAGTTGTCGACGGAGTTTCTCCTGCAAAACTTCGACTGGCAATTACAGGAAGAGGGAAACTCGCCCAGGCCACTATTATGCTTGACTCCTTGCCACTGCATCTGGCTCATCACATCCGACCATGACCGCAAAGTATATTGTGATGCGCTCAAGTCCCTGACGCATGACTTGGGCTTATCACCTACATACAGGTCTGCAGAATCCCAAAATCATGAAACTTCTGTCAAGCTCAACAGACGACTGGTTTGTATAGACTCTGTCGCTTGCACTAGCTGAAAAGACTGTACGCATCGGAAAGAGCGATGACTGTAGCCCAGCAAGCGGTCAATCGCATGAATTGTGGCATGAAGGCCAAAGAGCGGACAATTGTGAGAGATGGTACCATGCAATAATTGCTTCAAAATGTTGTTTAATGAGACGATATCTTTCGACGCTGAATGCTAGACTAGGACGATATCAGCACAAGTAAATAATGGTCATGACTCAAATTTATAGACCTTGATTGATTTTCAGAGTAGTCAGTAAACAGCCCCATAAATTGAAGCCACGATGGTGAGCTTAGCGCGACCTCCCCCACTACGACCTCATTGACAGCCTCACGACCGCCAAACATCCACCTCTGCAGCAAACGCTGGCTATTGCTCGCGGAATGGTCTGCTATGGATCCGAACGCACACATAGACAATAACTTCCTGGATCTCAGCTTAGTCTGGCTCGCCAATCATCCTCGCAATGTCCCAAGACCTCATCGACGAAATATCCGCCATCAATTCCATCTACAACGAAAACACTCTAACCGCATCCTCCGATCCTGATGTTTACATTCTGTCACTACCGACACACCCAATATCCCTACGTCTAGAGCTCCCGCCGACCTACCCTTCAATCCCGCCCGTCGTGCTGGGCACAGAAAGCGCCCTTGGAGAAAAAGGCGAAGGACGCCGAGTCGTACAAATAGTGGCAGATGTGGTCAGTCGGGTATGGCAGGAAGGGATGGTCTGTCTCTTCGATGTTGTGGAGGAGGTTGAGCGTTTACTCGGAGAAGAGCCGAAACAGGAGGATCAGCACGTCGGCGAGGATGCTATCGAGGAGAGGGAGGAGGGTGCGGAAAGGTGGGAATACCGAGATTATGAAGGGAACAAACGCCAACAATCGACAGAGTATACTTTCGATCCACCAGATTGGGTCATGAGCGAACCAGCTGTGGAGAAGAAGTCTGTCTTTATTGCCCGTGCGGTGGGCGTGACGAGCGTACAACAGGCGGAGGATTTTCTAGGACATCTTATAGATACGGACAAAAAGGTTGCAAAGGCAACACACAACATTACAGCATGGCGGATACGGTCTGGAGAGGTTACATATCAAGACTGTGACGACGACGGCGAAAGCGCAGCTGGGGGCAGACTTCTGAAGCTTATGAGTACAATGGATGTCTGGGGTGTGATGGTTGTCGTCAGCCGATGGTATGGCGGGATCAAACTAGGACCTGATCGATTTCGATTGATCAATCAGGTCGCGAGAGAAGTCCTGGTCAAAGGAGGCTGGACTGGAGAAGGGGAGAAAGAGGGCAAGAAGAAGGGAAAGAAATGATTTCTCTCGTTCGTCCGGAAGTTCTTTATACCGATATATACCCCAGCAGAGAGTGCTGCTCTCCACGCTTCTATTGTCTATCGAGATTGAGGGTCTATAGCCTGCTCTTCGGTTCCACCAAATCTTCGACTTTGGCAAACCGGTAATAATAGTTCAAGCTCTCCGGATTTAGCAGAGTACCAGAAGGCTTAATAACCTTCCCGGAGATAATCTGCTTTACGGGAAGCTCGACCTTTTTAAGGTTGACGGTGGTCTGGATTGGTTAGACTGCTTCAGAGACTCATGCGGCAAAGACTTACTGGTATCTCGGGAGTCTCAAACACATACTTTGGTACATGTCTGCTGCTCAACTCTTTTCGGATAGCAGTTTTTATCGCGTTCACCAGCTGGTTGGTGAACTTTTTGCCAGGTGTCATGAGGAGAAACAGAAAGACAGTTTCGTCAGCATCTTGCGGCCTCCTCTGACCAACGCAGATGGAGTCTGCCACTTGCTCAGAGAAGTCCTTTTCAATGATGCTGTATATCTCCGCTGAACCGAAACGGACTCCGGAAGGATTCAAAACGCCATCTGCTCGGCCGAGGAAAATGATAGATTTTGTGATTGGATGTCTCGTTATGAAATCTCCATGCGTCCACACATCTAATTCCGGGGATCAGCTCGGATTATCACCCCGGAAGATCAGTGGCTTACCATCGAATCTGGCAAAATAAGCATCAAAATATCTCTGGCGTCCATTCTCTCCCCAGAACATGACCGGCATGTTTGGGAAGGCTTTAGTGCTGTGACCGTTTAGCACAGCTTCACATGGGCTAGGAGACTTACGCTACGAGTTCTCCCGGTATGCCATTTTCGACCGGTTGTCCTTTGACGCCGATTCCGCCCTCTATCAGGGAGTCATAAATCTCTACCGGTATACCTAAGGCAGCACCCTGACAGCCGCCCACATACACCGGCGACAGAGGGTTCTCCAGTGCGAAGCTTCCCGCAATATCTGTACCACCGGAGAAGTTCCCCAGATGTACAGATGGTGGAAAGGCTGAGTCATAGAACCACTCGAACTGAGCGTCAGAAAGTACCATACCAGTCGTGATTACAGATTTAAGATGGCTGAGGTCAGTAACATCTTTAGGTATGATGTTTGCTTTCTCGATCTCGTGAAGATATCGAGGAGATGTGCCAAGGTGGGTGACCCTGCTGGTCGTCAGTGGTCAATTATCATGCATCACGAGTCACGTACTTCAAGTCCCCGATCATTCGGAGATAGGTATGCAAATCGGGCTGAAAAGGAGACCCATCATACAAGACGGTCGTGGCGCTACACAGCAGAACATTCACCATGGCCAAATACATGATCCATCCAGTCTAAAATCGGTCAATTACTTTTGAACATCTCCGGAGCTTTCTGCAGTTGACTGACCGTTGTATATTGCAAATATACCGAGTCCGGTGTTATGCTCCTGTGCAGTCCATTCTCTCTTTTGCCGCTCAATAGTACGCCCTATATACTTCGTATAAGTCCTTACATGCAATAGGGGGGAATTAGACTCACCCCTACTGAATGAACAATGCATTTCGGCTGACCGGTTGTCCCTGAAGAATACACTATCAAGAAAGGGTCCGAGAATTCCACTCGCTCAAATGTCAATTCATCCGAGTCTATATCCTTGACAAAGTCCGCAGCTGTTTGACTGTCGTGCAATCAGCAGTTGGTCTTTCAACGCACAAAGAATGCGTGATACCTGGGAGGTATGCCTTGTATATCTGCCGGCTGCTCGAAGCGGGCTTGAGAAACGAGACCTTTAAACTCTCCCACGCTCTTCATACCGTCTATTATCTCTTTCATCTTTGGTCGTAGATCTACCTTTCTCCCATTGTATACAGTCCAGTCGTCCATGAAAATGTATTTTGGTTCTATTTGCGTCATGCGGTATAATATGCCCTAGCTCCATTCATTAGTATGGACTGGAGAGTTGTGATCTGAAAATCGCACTGATAAGCTCACCTTTACGCCCATATCAGTTGAACTCGAGGAAAACAATCCTCCCAAGGAGGTGACGGCCAAGAAAACAACAAGCGTGTCTACAGAATTCTGAGCAACAACTGTGTGCCAGCCGTCAGTCCTTAATCATGGTTCCTCTGCAGGAAGTAGCAAGAGTAACTCACCAGCCACTCTGTCTCCCTTCACGACACCGGCTCTTCTCATTGCATTGGACATTCGACCCACTCGAGTTCGGAGTTCGCCCCATGTCACAGGACGAACTCCTTCTCGCATACCTTCCTTGACCTCCAGGAGAGCGACCTTGTTGTCCTCTTTATGGGATTTTGAGCGGACCGACTTATTAGATTTGCTAGGAGCTTCTCCAGGGGAAGCCCGATTGAACAATATATTCTCAGCCCAGTTCAGTTTCACACCGGGAAACCATTTCGGGATTGAATCCATTCGGGCATTAGGGTCCACAATCTTCGCGGTAGTAAGCAGCTAGGACCGCTGAATGAGGGCCAAAAGCATACGTATTCGTAGTCTCCCTCATGGATCAGCTCCGCCTGCTCCCACATATCCTCCCAGAACTGCAGTCTCTCGTTGCACGACCATTGATATAGGTCATCATATGTCTGTTTATTCGAACATCAGCTCATCCACTTCAACTACGTTCTGAGATGCATTATACTTTGAGATTCAGGCCCCTCTTTTTGTTTATCCGCGTCTTGAATTTCCCTATAGGAGTTTGCTCAGGGTCGGGATGTTCCCATAGCTTCCTGGGGACAGGATGGGGATCCATATTGAGCAATTACAGGGAAGTCACTCGTCACAAATACCTTTCATAGAGGCATCTCTTTTCCTGTCGTCGTAGAGAGCCATTAATGACCGGCCAAGATCGCGCCGTCGGCGAACTGGTTCCCCGCCCAGCCCGTTCTCCAAAATGCGAGGATTCCCCCATATGGGTAGCTAGACCTGGACGCTCGAAACTGGTGCATTCCGAGACATGGCGCAGGTTTCGGCTGTTCAGGTATGGACCCTGAGCTGTTGGGCCGAGGCTCACCGCCCAACAACAACGCGCCGACATTATTTAGGCAGTAGGAAATACTTCTTGTTCTTGTCATAACGCCCTCCTTCTCTCAAACCCTCAAAACAGGGAATTTACGGGTGAACCGGCGCGATTCTTGATCCTCGCTAATATAACCCGGGAAATCAGCATGCTAGCACAGCCTCATCTTTTCAACTTCTACTCGCCGGCGTCAGACCGCCAACTGCGCGTGACAACCTGCACCGTTTCTCCTTCAGCTCCCGGTTGAGGCTGCACCGCTTCCAACATGTTGGGAACGTCGACAGGGGAATATATCTCCATTCGAATATGCACTCTCTTCTTCCAGTATCTTCCGCCGGCCAGCCTCGTGATACTAGTCTTGTCCTACTTCGTCCGAGTTCATATACCTTGGATCCTCACCGTCTGGCTTTCATGTGAAAGCGCCTTCTTCCTGCTGGTCTCGCTGCCTCTTGCCGTCTATATTCAGAAAGCCACTGTCCACCCGGAGCTGGTCAGCCGGGAACAACGCCGCGCACTATACAAGCGATGTCTGGATAGCGTCACGGACCCTGAGCGGTACCTCGAGAAATGGTTCCTGGACGCGCCGGCGGAGGAGATAAGACGAGATAATGTCAAAGAGTTCCTGCGATGGGCGTTCTTCAACAAAGGGGACGTCCATCCCCAGGATGATGAAGAGCTGGAGGAATATGTTTGCATGATGGAAGACCTTCTTCATAGGGAGATACCCCATGGGCGTGGAAGCGCCAAGTGCTTGCGGTTGACGTTGGATGAGATCCATGTGCTACCGAGGAGCTTGACCTGGTATATGGTGAGCATAATTACCTCTTGAAGAAACGCCGCATCAGGGACACTAATTAGTGTGCAGATTGTCTTCTTTGTGGACACCTACACGTCCTGCCGGCTCCTCTACAACTCCTTCGCATTCTACAGACCCTCGCCTCTGAGCTTCTTCTCCTCTTTCCCTCTACGGCCAGTCGCCCTTCTAAGCCCCCATCGTGCGCCCACCGAGTCCGTCGCATATTGGTACCGGCCCCACACCTCCAAAACCGAGCTTCCCGTGCTCTTCATCCACGGCATCGGCATCGGTCTGCTCCCCTATGTCACCTTCCTCAACGAGCTGAACAACTGCAACTCCGCTCTCACCGACACATCCATCGGCATCATCGCCGTCGAGCTCCTCCCCATCAGCTTCCGACTCACCGCGCCCGCCCTCCGCAAAGAAGCCATGGTGCAAGAGATCGCGCGGATCCTCGCCTTCCACAACTGGGAGCGCTTCATACTAGTCTCACACAGCTACGGTAGCGTCGTCTCCACCCACCTCCTGCACACGCCTTCACTCGCGCCACGCATCGCCGCGCTCGTGCTCATCGACCCCGTCGTCTTCCTCCTGCACCTCCCAGACGTAGCGTACAACTTCACGCACCGCCGCCCGCGCCGCGCCAACGAGCTGCAGCTGTGATATTTCGCCAGCAAGGACCCCCTCGTCGCGCATACCCTCGCCCGCCGCTTCTTCTGGAGCGAGAACGTCCTGTGGATGGAGGACGTCCTAGGCGGAGAGGATGGCGCCGAGCCGCGCCCCGCGACGGTCGTGCTCGGAGGCAGGGATCTCATCGTCGATACGCCCGTTGTCGGCGCGTGGCTGGCGCAGGGCAAGAGAGTACCGACCCCTACTGTGCCCATTGACGCCGAGCCCGCTTCTCCAAACGGCCATGCCGAGCGCAAACCGCTGCTCTCTGCACGCTCAGATCAATCCGCTACTGCTGACGGCGAGCAAATCTGGAAGACCCGTCCCTGGACAGGCGATGGGCTGGAGATACTCTGGTTCGAGAAGTTAGACCATGCACAGGTCTTTGACTGGCCTGACGAGCGGAGGAGGGTCGTCCAGGTCGTCAAGGCGTATTGCGAGAATCGTGCGAGGGGCTCATCATCCCCGGAGGTCATAGAGGAGAAGGAAGGGACAGTATTGAAGGAGGGCCCCGGCTAGGGACCTATGAAGATGAGGATATAATGTGTAATGCAATGCAGCTACGGCATGATGTGACGACGATAGAGATGGGAGAGGTACGCATACATATACCGCTAGACTATTGGCTTCTTGCTTTGTTTTCTTTCGCGGTCAGATCTCATAGACTTGATGCAGCATTCACATATAGGACGTCATTCTTCAGAGGGCTTGCCGCATCGTCGCACGGCATGGGTCATCCATACGTCGTCAGCCGGAGAGTTGGTCTAGGCCGTGCGTCCATCTAAATGCCAGATAAAACATAACAAGCATCATGTATACCCCGCTTGCAAAACAAACCGCAGTCATTCCACGCACAATTCATCATATATAGGCTCCTTCACTCAAGATGCAGACACGAGGGGTCAAGCATCTAACACCCTCTCGCCATCAACATAGCCAACCCCTCCTCTGCGCTCTCGCCCGTACCCTTCGCCAGGGCTTCCTGCTCGCTATCCTCCAACTTGACGATATCCTTCTCCTTCAAGTCCCAGAACGCCCTGACGGCTTTAGCGAAGCGGTGGCTCATCTCATCGACCTCCTGCTCCTCGACAGCGGCAAAGCACAGGCGGAAGTACTCCCACGCGCGCTCCTCCTCGATCTCCTTTGTCGGGGCGAAGATTCGGCCGGGGGAGACGAGGACGAGGTAGGGCTTGGTGGTGAGGAAGATCCACAGCGCGCGCGCCAGCCGCGGTTGCCCGCCCTTGATTTCGTCCGCGAGCGGGTGCGATGCCAGGTGCAGGCGCAGCCAGATGAACATGCCGCCCAGCGGCGTCGGGAAGCTGTACATGGGCTGCTTGGAGATGAGCGCGAAGTTGTCGTCGTTCTCGTCTTGCGACGACTCGGAGATGTAGTACGCGCCCTCACGCAGGATCTTGACCATCCGGTTCATCCGTCGCTCGTAGCTGCCGCGGAGCCCCTCGAGCCAGCGCACCCACCCGTCCATGTTCCAGCCGGAGCCATCGCGGGCGCCTCCGCGACCAGGATCCTCGGCTGTGGCAGGACCCATGAGGAGCTCAGCGATCATGGATTGCACAAATCCTGAAGGTTGTTGTGTGCTGGTTTCGGTGATGCGTAGAATTCGCTCGCAAATTTCGGGCTGCGCGGTGATCCATCCTAGACGACAGCCAGGTGCAACGGTCTTGGAGAAAGTGTCAAGGCGAATGACACGGCCATCGGTATCGACGTTGAGGTAAGAGGGGATGAGGGAGTCGAGGAAGTCATATCCGGATGATCTGCCGGGGTTCCTGTAGGTGTGTGCCGGCGACTGCGACGTTGCCGATGGGAACTGTAGATACCAATACGGATCATCTTCAATAATGATAACATCGTATTTGGAGCAGAGAGCATAAGTCTCCTTGCGACGCGAGAGGCTCAAGGTCCCGCTAGTGGGGTTCTGGCCGATCCTGCAGCTCAAAGTCAATCCCCGCATATTCCTTGAAGCTTGTCATTTTTAGGGAGGATGGCGTCATCACGTACGTTACCGTATACATTAAATGCGGCCTCTTTCCCTTCTGAGGGTCCCAATTCTTCAAAACATCTTCCAGACCTCCTCTACCCTTTGCGCACATGCCTTCGGCGTCAATGGCGACCGGGACGACATTCAAGCCTCGCGGTCGTGCCGATTGTACCGCGTTCATGTAAGTAAAAATGAACACACGTAATGCATGCATGCGGGGTTTCAAGCCGCGGATATGCCTCCAACGGTGTGGTTCCCGTCACGTTCTATGCCCCTCCTCCAACGACGTGATCTGCGCTATTCCTGATCAAGTGTTTCATGGGGTAATATCGCCGATTAATGGCATCTACGCTCACCAGATCCCTCGGCCCGTGGAACCCGAGAATTGTCATTCCATATGGCTATAACTCCGCCTGCGAGTCAGCTGCACCTGCGGGCTCTGGCTCCTAATTAACCGCGTACTCTACAAGCCCATATGGGACCAGTCATATACATATAAACCGCGGTGTGATGAGAGAGCCCAAAAATGAATACCATGTTGGGCAGGATCGGTTTGACCCTGGAATGGGTTGTGCGGGGTAGATGAATAAGAAACGCCAATGGGACACTTGGACGAAGACATCCAAGGCCAGGAACAAACCCGAGGGGCTTATGAACTGACAGAAGTACAGACATTCCACCATCGTAAACACTTCTACTGAAAACAAGTCTTGTGTTTTGTTACTGCGCCCCGATGGCTGAATTACCCTTGTCTAGAACCTTCACCTCAGAGACGGACGGTGTACACCGTATATTTATGGGCATAGTGCGGGGCCCTTTCAAGGAAGAACGACCTCAGAGGGCCTAGGGCGAGCTAGTGTGCACGTGAGGAGTAAAGGCCTTCAAGCCACGGCTTCCCCTAGGCTGTATGGAGCGTATCGAGGCACGAATCAGCGTCATGAGACAGCAAGAAACTGGTGACCTGGTCCTTGAAGTTGTCTTTCCTTGTAGGGTCGTGTCACGCCTTTGCCCCTGAGTTACAGGACCGGGGTGGTGATGTGGCAGGTATCGTTGTTGTCCCCACGTTGGAGGATTGCCAGCAATGAGGGAAATACTACAAAGGCACCTTATCTTCGGAGCGAGAACTTGCAGTCCTAACAGTTACGAATATATGTGAGAGATATACTTGTGGCTAAGCTTGATATTCATCAATTTTATGGGGAGAAAATGCATCATAGACCCACCGAGAGAAAGAATGATACAAAAATACATCAGAAAATCTCAGGTAAGTTGTAACCTTGTAACCTGGCGAAAGCGTCGGGGCCTGCATGTTTGGGCTCGGGCTGGCCTGTGGCTCGGACCAATGAAACCGAACGTCATTGTAAAGGCCCGGCACGCAACTCACCGTCAAAAGGTACATAGTTCCTACATACCCGCTGTCCCCATTCCACTTAAGACTTCAAAGAAACGAATTCCGTTGAAACCGTGAATACAATCAAATCCACACGATACCTCTTTTTCGATGTTGAATCACTTTTGTTGGTAAGTCCTTGATCTCTTATTCTTATTGCCCTTGTTGCAGCATATCCGCAGGCCTCTGGTTCGCTATCTGGACTTGATCTTGCTGGGGATCGACGCAGATAAAGAAGCCGTGGCCCAACAGATAAAAGTCGGTGCCCTGCAGGAGGAGCCAGCTGGGCTTGAAAACAAAAGAGCCTCCAGGTGACAGCATGGCATGCCAACACCTGACTGGGGCCTGCGGCTTTTCTGCACCTGAAGTGTCGCGTTCAATTAAATCCCTCTAGATCCCTGCACTGCGTCTTTTTTCCCGCTGGATCACTTCAAGCTAATCTTTCCTGTCTCGACATGCAGATTTCCTTGAACCACAAAGACCGAATTAACAACAACATACACATCATGGCTACCTCATCAATTCCATCAATTCCTCCTCGACCATCTCGCTCTCAGCACGCGCAGACGGCCACTGCAGCGTCGAAAGATATCCCTCAAAT
>BCIG01000044.1:0-35637 GCA_001599915.1 Symbiotaphrina buchneri | reverse complement strand
AGATTTTAAAATTTTAAAAAGGGTATTATTTATTTAACAAAGAATTTGTTATATAATAGTATTTTTATTATTTTAAAGGTTGAATATTTACTAAGATAAAATTAAGATTTTGTTTAAAGCTACTTGTTAAGTGTTTATCTTATCAGATCTTATTAAATACTACTGGAAAAATGTTTTTCCTAGTTATAAACTTATAATCTGGTTTATTTAAGGTTTTACCAAACTAGAGAAAAATACCATTATACCAAACCAGTTAATAATCTGATATTGGATTTTTATACTAATCTGTACTTAGTACTAGTTTAATAAACTATATTAACTAGTAAACATTATACTAATAACAAGCCTGTTTAAAGTTTTATAATATAAAGATAATAACATAGACTTTAAACTGTAAACTATAATTTTACCTTTTAAAAAACTATATTTAAAGTTTTAAAACAATTTGAATTTTAAAATATCTTATAATTTTAAAATTATTATATTTTTAGAATATTATTATAGTTTTTTAAATTTAACTATTATATAACGATATTAAAAGCTTATAAACAATTTAAAACAATAATATATATTATAGTGTTTTCCCCTTAAGCTTTTCTAAGAAACTGTACTATATTATAATCAACCAATTTCCTTTATCTTGGTAAAGATATAAAGCTATTCTATTTTAGGATTAACACTATAACTAATCAGTAATCCTATTAGCAATTACTACAACATAACAGTCTATCTGTACTCTGGTTGCTTACCTTTTAATAGCTTATATAGATAATATTTTCTTTTTAGATAGTATCTATAAACATTGATTCTTCCTTATATCAGTTTATACTATGTATTTTACACTATTACAACATTCTACTATAATAATATATATCTACCAGATTTTAGATATAATTAGAAATATATTAAATACAAAGTAATAAAAGTATTATAAATAAAAAAAACTTAATATATCTATATAAAAAAAGATATATACTTTTAAAGGTAAGATTTATTATTAAAACTTTAGAATAGATAATATAGTTTAAAACAATATAATGATAATATTTCTTTTTACTTATAATAATTCCTACTTTTAGTTATTTAAAAGTATCTTATAGTTAACATGATAATATCATTAAGGTTTAATTCTTATTAACAGTAATTTATTTTTCTTTCTTTTTCTAGAGAGTTTTATAACCTAAAACCATTCCAGAACCATTAAATCTTCAAGAACCATAGTTGTCAAAAACTGTATTCAACTCAGTACTGTTTAAAGGCAATAGTTTTCAAGCTCTAACGTTGATCTGGGATACAGTATAGATACTGTGAAGACATTGTATATCTAAGCCATGCTTTCCCCTTAAGGTAGATACAAAAGTCAAAATTTAGTGTTGCATATACATACCTAAGGTAAGGTACCAAGAAGAACTGCCTGTGGATCTTGATTAGATTGTTCCCCAATAATCAAGGTATCTTGGGGCTTGGCATCTCTTGCGATCAATCACAGTCGCAGGCAGTACCTTCGTACTCTGTACTCCTACCAACGCTACCTCAGGTATCTATCTCTCTACCTTATCTACCTACAGTACATCTTCCCCCCGTCGCACGCACCCAGCCTGTACACCCAAGTACACACCTCGAACCACGGCACCCGTACCGTCGAGCCGTAGCTGCTCCTCTCTCCTCCTGTTCGCCACGGGAATGCCTCAGGAAGCATCGCCTGTCAAGCGGCCTCCTCTAGGCTCACGAAACAAATCCGCGCCTTCCCTCAGCAGGGAAGCCAGGCCCCCCGGCACATCTCCCAACTCATCTCTTTCGAGCTCTCACAGGTCTCAACCCAAGATCCATCGATCGCATGCTGTGGGCCATGCCCGGCTGCATCATCCTCGGCCGTCATCTTATGGGAAGAACCTGAACAAGCTGGCGAAAACCAGCAGCCAGTCGCAAGTCGGTGATGCAACCTCGTCAGCGCGGCATCACCGACGGGCGCAATCGCACACACCATCGACGAGCCCGCGGACCTCGACTTTCAAGAGAGTAGGGTCCAATGTGTCGTTGAAGCCGAATGCCTCCCATGTCTCGCTGCGGAAGAACCATTCGCATGTCTCCTTCAAGCGTGACCATTCCGCCGTCGAAGTCGCAGCCTTACCAAGACCGCAATCTGCAATCCGACATAATGTAAGCTCCGACGGAAAGCGTGGGAAGGCAAATGGCTCGGTCCATTTCAACCTCGGCGACGACGAACAAGATGAGAGCTGGACGGAAGAAAGCGCTCCTCAATCACCCGCGCCGACACGTCCCACAACCGGCAACGTGACTCCAGCAGAGAGAGATTCCAACCCGCCGCTGGAAGATAGCTCGAATCCAAACGAACAGCACGAGCCTCAGGGCTCGCCGCCGAGACAATCCGAGTCAAGTCAAACCCCTGACTCTAGGCCCGGTCTTGCTCAACAACAACCTCCATCGTTCCGTCATCCAAAACATTTCGACGCAGATGCAATTACTGCCCGAATATTGCAAAGACACCCACCTCATAATGTACCCCCACAAATGTCCACTGTCTCCGCAACTGTTACTCCAGCAAACCGTAGCCCGCAGTGGATGGGAGAGAGTCACGCGTCAACCTTACAAGGCACCCCGCATGCAAGGGAAGAGGGGGTTTCCCGTTTTATGGGAGGCACTTCCCATTCAACCTTGGAAGGTACCTCTGGATCTCCTGTCCGCGCAGGGCCCAAGGAGCCACAGAGAAATGCAGACCTGAATCGAAAACTGGACATGCAGAATAGAGCAAAATCGACCGGTAATTTGACGGACAGCGATAGAGGGAGCGTTCTTGGTGGAAAAGCTCGTCGAGACTCAGATGCAGGCTTCAATGGTCAACAGGCTTCACGTACGCAGCAGAAGCTTTGGCTGCAAAGAGCTAGCTCGAATATAGATCACCAACAGCTGCCACCATCATCGAAGATGAATCCCCCGGGAATCCGGCCTGGCGCTGGACCGATACTTAATGCTTCTGCCACGGGTTTCGGACCGGGTCGAGACACGCGGTCCCTCAGACTATTCGACCAGACTGGCTTGGAATACTTAGTAGTTCGAAGATATCGAAACCCTGTAGGGGATGCGATTATCCGATTGAAGGAGTTGCCAGGATCCGACAAGAGGCGCAGTATACCTCCCCCGTTGCGGAAGGGTTATGCCGACGAGGAAGGGCCCCGGCTGGGTCTCAGTCAAAGCCTTCGTGAATCGGGCTCGAGGAGTGGAGGTAGTGGGACTGGAAGACAAGGTGGGAGGGTGAGGTTCGCCGCACCTCGAGGAAGCAAGGATGACAGTGGTGTTGGTGAAGAAGACAACCAGGACTCGCCGGATGTCGAGTCAAACGATATGGGGGTCTTGAGACGTCTATGGGAAGATCGATTGGAGGTTCACGGCGAGGACTGATAGTATCCTCGATAGGCGTTCTGGCGTTGGCGGGAGCTCCTTGGACGTTCACTACGAACAGGATCGGCTGCATTTGGGTCATGGGACCTTAGTCGGCTACCTGGGGGTCTATGAACTGCCTGGCAACGACTGCTTCCTGTACAGCTTTAGACAAGTATATCAACAAGCTTAACATTTTTAAATTCAACAGACGGCATCGACTATAACTGAATAGACTTAGGTCCTCGAAGCTATGACTCCGTGGATCTTGGAAGCCTCATTTGAAGGGGCTACTAGACCCTCCATTAGTAAACTGCGGACCCAAGGCAGCCGGTCTTCGCGCAGGCGTAGATGGTGCCGATGCCGCATCATGCAATATCGGAGGCGTATCACGCCCACCAGCAGCTTCATCCGTCTTCAGAGCGTTAGGTACTTTGTAGTTGAATTCTCTTCCTCGAGCATAGATGTCGTTGAGTATTGTTTCGAATACACCTGCATCATTGAATTCTTGATATTTCCGGTACAGCTTCAAGGCAGTCCTCGCATCTTCAATGGAGTCGTGGGTGTCGGTTTGAATGTCTTCCTTGAGTAGATACCAAGCCAAATATCTCAAAGACAACTTTCTCTGTCTGGCCTTTATGAAGAACAGATCCACCGTATCGATGACCTGGGTCTTGGGTACATGGATATTGATGGTTCGAAAGTCCTTCGGCAGCCCGTGACCTATGAAGATGCATCCCAAGTTCAATAGCAGCCACAGTTTCTTATAGGCCACTTTCAATGGGACCAGGTGGTGCTGAGAAGACTTCGGATCTAAATCTCCGGGCTTGATACCAGAGAACGCTGTGAGGTAGTCGACAATGGGCTCAGTGGTGGCAATGTAGTCGTCAATGAAAGGGACACCTTCGTCAATCCCCTCGCCTCGAAGTACGGATACCCGAGCAAGACCCAATCTACTCGGTCGAATGGTTTCCCGAGATCCATCAGCCTTAACCTCAATCTCCTCTTGCTGCAACGCAACAAATTCTGCATCGATGGCCACATGCGTACCCAAGCGAGGCGTCTCGGTCTGCTGCGATAGCGGTTTGTAAGCTTTTACAGGTTCCAGACGACTAGGCCGTGTTAGTATGGCAGATGCCGAAGGGACAGAACAGTCATACTTGATAGACCACTCGTTATATAGCAAACTGGTGTCCAATTTCTCCTTCCAGCTATCATCGATGACAGGTTTCTCAGTCTTGATTTGAAATGCTAGAACGGACGGCAATTTCCATGTGGGTACAAATCTGAAGGCTTCTTCTTTGGAGACTCTTCTGACAAGGAAATCGTTAAAGAGATGCCATTGACCATCAGCGTCCGTATCGGTTGAAGAGAGCGCCACTATCTAGGATAAGCAGACGTCGCGAGGACCGGCTCGACACATACCGTTCACAAGGGATACCAGATGGGATTTTTGCTGTTCCGAGCTGCTGACATCAGCTACGACGCCAATAAGCTCATATAGCATGATGTAATGATATCCTCGTTGCATATGTAGTTTGAGATCTTCTCCTTCGTAGCAAAAGAATTGCCCATTCTCAACTATGATCCCTATCTCGTTTGGTAGCCAACCCGGGATTGACCAAAGATGCCTAGCCTCCGGGCTATTGATGGCGGTATTGATCATCAAGACTAGAGGCACGCTTTGGATTGTCTTCCGTGTGGTAAGCTGTTGATATCTTCGGCACTTGTCGCACCAGCCCCGGGTCTGATTTTCTCTCTCCACACTCGCTTTGAGAATCTGTGAAAACGTTGGTTCAGATCGACGCAATGAGTTTCTGCCCTGGAAGACTGTGTCAGTCGAGAAACTCAATGAAGCAGCGGCGAGCTTACTTTGCCCGGATACATCAACTCGTTGACATATGTACCACCTGGGCGGACAGTTTCCGTATTACAATGAACACACCGGATACTCGAAACTGCAGCCGTTGCTAGAACCTGAACTTGCTCAGCATGGATTTGCGGAGTGAAATGGAATGAAACGCACTTGATCGAGTTGACCCGATTGATGTGAAACTTGTTTGAAATCTTTTGCAATCCAATCCAGAAGGAAACGGTTCATTGATTGGATCATGGTCGTAAGGGGGGTGTTGGGCGAATTCTCTTCCAAAAGCCCCATGCCACCAGCTAGAACAGTCAAATACAGCACACCCAAGATGATCCTGAGAGCCATACCTGGGGGCAAGCTGCTAAAAGTCTTGAGAAAATTTGTAGCCTGGCAATTCTGGCCATTGGCCCTGTCTAACATATCAAACAAAAACCCCATTTCACAGAGAAGGCATGTCTCTATCAGACAGGCCGTTGCCGTATGATGCAAGGCTAGATTTCGTAGGAAGGGGGTGAATTTGTATAGTTGTAATAAAGGATTAGCATAGGAATTTGTGATGTGTGTCTCTAGCCCAGAATATTTGGTTTTGTTGTAGTACCTGCGCATTGTCAGCCCCAAACCCTGCTTGCTCATTCTCGCACTCACTCAAAGTCAAAGTCATCTACCCCGAACTTGCTGTATTTGATCTCGACATTCCTGTACATCACAGGGACGTCTGCTTTATTCACATCTACCAAAGAGGAGTCTTCGAGTGAATCGGAAAGCTCTCCGAGAACCGGTCCTAACGTTATACCATCTCTGGACTGACGAGCTTTCTCACTCAGAAATTTGGGCGCCATCAATGGTGCACTTGCTTTTTCAAGTCGTCTTGTATCCTCAAATTCATTTCTTCGCTTCTTCTTGGGATTCGGTGCAAAGCCGCCAAATTCCGTGGTAGTCAAAGCCGCCAGGATGTCTGGATCAACTTTTGCTGGTGGAGCTCCAACTTCAAATACCAGGTGACTCGGCCAAGCGGAGAGGAGTTGTTCGCGATAGTAGGGAAGTCCTATAGTATTCAAGGGTCTACAATTGGCGAATGTTAGATTTCGACCGAACAGTCTGATTGAAGGGCACAAACTGATCTGTTCCCCATGCCATATGGGTTGCAGTGGGCACTATATCAGCTAGTTCCGTCGGAGTGCTCAAGTCCGCAAAATGTAGTTTTGTCGGTGAGCCCCAGAGATGCAGAAAACAATCACCATCAGCAACAACCAAAGCTTCACCGGAAGGAGCCAGTTCAAGCGACGTCAGATAGTTTGCCGTATTGATCTGTCTCAAGTTGACGGTATTGGGATTCATGAGGTCCACTACTTGCAATTGACCCGTTTGAGAGGCCACAAAGCTTGTTGTAGACATTCGTGGATGCATGCGAACAAAAGCTGCTCCTGCATGAAAGGGAATAGGAGGCAGTGGAGTCATTGTCTTGAGATCAAAGACATTCGCAAGAGGGTCCAGCATGAAATTCTGCTGCTGCCGTGGAGAGTAACCACAAGTGACAAGGAAACTGTTTCGAGCGTCCATATCATTGATCCAAGCACTGTGGGCTTTCCATGTCTTAACGACTTTGAAAGTGATAGGGTCAAGCATGTTGACCGAACCTGTATCGGTGGCAGCACAAATATAGTGACTTCGGCGCATGATTGTGTAGTTGTCCTCCGTATGCATCTTCTTTGGTCAGCGCGTGCTTTCGTCGAGGGCAGAAGGTAGGTACTTCATTGATAACTGCTCCTTTGTTGACATCGACGAGAAACATGGTATTCTGACACCCAGCCACGAGTAATTCTGATGTCCCTTTGGAAGTGTAGCTCATACACCTTAGATCTTTCATGTTGTCTTGCCTTTTTTTGGTCAGTCGCCTCCTATATCGAACAGGTGGATTGCCTACGACAAGTGCCATTCCGCCAATCCTCGGCGCAAAGACATGTGCACGCTCCGAGAAGCTACAGATATTACGCCTTTGTCATTGAACAACAGTTGTTTGACCGCCCCTTCTGTCGAGGGATGAGCTTTGAAAGAGGCGTATTTTTGCAGGTCGGGGCCGTAGAAGGACATGACACGGCCCTGCACCATGAGATCAGCTGCGGCCTGATAACGTAGAGGGATTACTGCGGCCGCTCACGTATTCATTGCCTACCCATAGTAGCTCCTGGCTCACGTCGAAAGCCAATGTGCTTGCGGGCGTAGGTAACGCATGCAGCCCCGGTGGAGGCAGCCCAATGCGGGCGACCTGCAAAGCTTCAGCATCAGACAGAGTCGACGGGTCTTCGAGGCGGCGGCCGAGGGGAGTTTACCTCATCCCAATCGGCTTCCATGGCGCGCCCTTCTTGACGTCTATCGCATCGCCAAGCTATCGGTATCAAGAGACGCGCCGACGGGCAAAGACTTCAGCCAGCATGGGATTAGCTCTCTAGTCATAGACATGTCGATAGGCGCCTCATTCGAGACGTGTTTTGGGGACTGCGGGGATAATATTGGGAACAATTTGCAAAAGACGAGGTAGGCACACGGAAGTTAGACCGGACCTCGACAGCAGCTCTACGGGAACAAAGTACGAGTACCTACTACCTTACCTTAGGGGACGAGGGTGCGATACCTTGTAGGTACGTATTTCGTAAGGCTGTGCGGGGACGTTGCGTGCGCCACAGTGCCACAGCCATCGACGGCTTAGGTCTAGACGGCATGGTGCGCCTTCCACCTCAAAGTACCCGGCTTCGATATCTTGCCTTTCAAAGCTCAACTACCACTAACCCAAAGAAAGAGGAAAACCCCATGGACGCAGTCTTTCAGTCATAAGAGGTTTGATGAATTCTCATTTTGCAGCTGAGCAAGAGGCAAGAAGGGCTACAAGATATCGAGCAGAAGCGGACAAGACGAATCAACGTACAGGTCATCATCAGTATACATGACTAGGCTTAAGATACAATTTGTAAAGATCATCGTTAAGCTTGCTGACTACCACTCTTTTGCTGCTCAGCGGATACCTCAATCCCTTATACCGAACAAAATGCTTCTCAAAGTGCAACGCAGATGGTTTGCATCCCATCAGACCTGGGGTCCTGTTCACTATCAGCATTGCCATATTCACATCACTGATAACAGTCTACTCACCAGCTGCGATGACTTCCGGTGTCGCTTGGTCGGAGTATTTCTTGAAGTTCTCGACGAACAGGGAGCCAAGCTTCGTCACCTCCTCCTTGAAGTCGGCCTTACCGGTCCACGACTTCTTGGGGTTCAGAAGCTCATCTGGGACACCGGGGCAGCTCTTGGGAACCTGCAGATTGAAGGTGTCATAAGTCTCATATTCCGCTTTCGCTAGCTCTCCAGAGTGGATAGCGTCGAGGATAGCGCGAGTATATTTGAGTCTGTAGCATGTCAGCACAATGCATCTCGTCACAGAAGTTCATTTGTGATACGTACGGGCAGCGTTTGCCACCGGTAGCGGCGCCGGCACCAACCCAGCCGGTGTTCAAGAGCCAAGCGTTTGCCTTGTGCTCGGTAATTTTGTCGGCCAACATCTTTGCATACCGCATAGGATGGAGGGCCAGGAAGGGTTGTGCGAAGCATGAAGAGAAAGTGGCTTGCGGCTCGGTCACACCTTGCTCGGTGCCCGCCATTTTTGAGGTATAACCGGAGATGAAATGGAACATGGTTTGCGAGGAGTTGAGTTTGGAGATGGGAGGAAGCACACCGCGAGCGTCGCAGGTTAGGAGGATTATGTTTGTGGGGTGGTTGAACGACAGACAAGGAATCTTGGCGTTCTCAATGTATTCGATGGGATAGGCGCTGCGAAAGTCAGTACAATAGAATTACTGGCTCTCCAAGAGATATCCAACCCACCATCTGGTATTCTCCGTCAATGTGGCATCGTCATAGTCCACAACACGGGTCTCTGGGTCGAAGACCACGTTCTCCAGGATTGCTCCAAACTTGATGGCGTTGAAGATGTCTGGCTCCTTCTCCGCAGACAAGCCAATGCACTTGGCGTAGCACTGGCGATCGCTGTTAGGATAGTCAAATAGGGGCATTGAGCGCTACTTACCCCACCCTCAATGTTGAAGACACCACGGTCACTCCAGCAGTGTTCGTCATCGCCGATGAGAGCGCGTTTGGGGTCCGCTGAGAGGGTAGTCTTTCCTGTGCCAGAAAGACCAAAGAAGACGGTGACGTCTCCATCCTTGCCCTCATTTGCGGACGAATGCAGGGTGAGGACATTGTGTTTGACGGGCATTTCGTAGAAGAGTACTGTGAAGACACCCTTCTTCATCTCTCCGGCGTACTCGGTACCCAGGATAACCATTTCCTTCTCGGCGAAGTTGATAGCAACCGACGTGGCCGAAGTCATCCCGGTAGTATATCTGTTTGCGGGAAACGATCCGGCGTTGTAGATGACATAGTCAGGGTGGAAGTTCTTCAACTCCTCCCGGGTAGGTCTGATGAGCATATTACGCATGAATAGTGCGTGATACGCTCGGGCGCAGACGACGCGGACATTGATCCTGTACCGCTCGTCCCACCCAGCGAACCCATCGACGACATAAATGCGATTTCTTGTATTCAGGTAGTCGACAGCACGTTCTCTGTTGATGCGCCAGACCTAGAGCAGTGAGTCAGTTGAAGTCAAAGGATTAGATTCATGCCATCAAACATAGAATAAAATTGCAGAACAGGACGAGTGCACGTGATGTGGCCGAACGGGACCCGCGGTGACGGGAAGCGGGAAGGGGAAGGAGGAAGGGGGAACAGAGCGTTGGTGATTCGCTAAACGGACGCAAGCTGAGGCCCTCGGCTGTTGGTTGTTCCAGTGTTTTTTTTGGTGGGGTCTGGCAGCCGAAAGCGAAATGCGGGGCAGGGCGGCCCAGATCGACAACTTTGCTCACAATTCCCGCTCCTTACAACCGACAGACCCTCGGCAAACAAATTGCGGAACACGAAGGGGGGAGGGGGCGCCACATGTTGATGACGTCTCTGCGCACAACAAGCAAGTGCTGGAGATAGGATGTGACCCTTGCGAGATAATGAAGAGGATGAATCATAATGAAGAGGGTGAATGCAAGCTCGGGCCAAACAATGAAAATGGAAAAACGAAAATTGCGTGAAGAATTAGAACGTACTTCTGGGCTCATCTCCTTGTTCACCGGGCCCCACCAGATGTCCTTCTCGGAGCCAGCCTCTTTGACAATTCGTTTGTCCGAGGGCGAGCGACCCGTCTTCGCGCCCGAGTAAGCAGACAACGCACCAGATGATGTGATGGCCGAGCCGGTCTCGTAGACAAGTGCATCTTCGTAAAGAGCTGCAACGGAGGGATTTGCTACCTGTATGAGGTGTCAGGCGAGCTCCGCAAAGCACACGGCAACGCAAGGCAACGAGGGAGTCTTACGATGGCAACACGTTCGTAATCAATGTTGGCCTTTTCATGCAGTTCCTCCTCCAGCTCCGTGTGTTCTGTGGTCGGCCTGATATTTGGAGCGCGGTCAGTCGGTCTGTGCATTCAAGAGTAGAAAGCTGGACGGGCGGGCGACGGCAACTTACTGCACACCGCCAGGGTGGAGGGCAGTCTTGTTGACGTTGTTCGCAACCATGGTGCGTAGGGACGTCGAATGATAGTTGCTGCTCTGCTGCTTTTGGATCTGTTGACGGGCAAAGTCTTGAGACAGAGGGCCTGGAGAGGTGCTCCGGAAGGGAATTGTAGTATTTTGAGGAATTGAATTGGACATGGTCGATCCGGGGCGTCTGGACTACTTAAACGGTTCGGAAGAGGGTAAGGGAAGGCAGAGTAGCGCCGAAGTGAGAGTTTCGGCTTGGTTCAAGGTGATGGATCGATACCGACGATGGCTAAGGTCTGGCTGCGCTGCTGCCCGTATCTGGGTCCCCTCCGTGCGCGCAAACGCCCGACAATACCAGCCTCGATTACACGATTACGGGGGTTACAGCGACGGCTGCAGCCAACTTACGCCATCGGTGGCGGTATGCAATACATGGAGCACCGACCAGTACGACCAAAAGGCCCGCGCTGATTGGCAGGCCATGGCCCCATCTGGCCGCCGCTAGTCCAATGCTTGCGGCCGGTCAGCGTCACGAGAATATCTCGGAAGGTCCAGACACAGCTGCCGGGTGAAGCAGGAACAGAAGCTGAGAAGGGTCGCGGCCTGCTCCGAATCACAGAGTCCCCAAGTACAACTCTCTTCTTAAAGGTTAGGTACTTTACAGAGTGGGGAATGACATGCCAGACTACCCCGTCGGAGAAGACTTCTTTTCACGTCAGAAGGAGAGGGTACGAAAGGTACCTTACCTTACCGCAGGCACCTTACGACGGCTTTAGCACCATCGGCCGGTGAAGCCGATGCGACGACGCTCTTCGAATTTCAATGCGGCTAGATACGGGACATCGTACTTGGACAGCTTCCACTAACAACCTGATGTCTCCCTCTCCGGCTATAGACATCCACACCCATTTCAACTCTGACTGCTGTTGCCGTCTTTTCCAGTTTCCCTGTGGGAGATCTCGACTGCTGAACGACTACCGCATGTGGGGTAGGCGGTCCGAGGGCTGGCTAGGACTGGTGGATCGCATAGGAGGAAGAAGTGACGGTGCTTTACTTGTTTTGCCTGTACTTTGAGGTACCTTATCTGACCGGCGTCGCCTGTATAGATAGACCCCGCATCCGCCTTGTCCCCTGCACTCGAACGACTTCCTCGGCAGGAGACGTCCCAGGTGCCTGTAGTCCGTCACTCCGAATACCTCCCTCACCTTACCTACCTGCCTTACCCCCTGACTGCACCAATGCTGCATCATGTGACACATCGGTCGTCTACAGAGCAGCCGCATGTCACTGAACTAACGTAACGCGTCCAGATACCGTGCTGTTACTGCATCAGTCACTGGTTTCTTGCTTGAAATGACCATCTTCTTGCGATTTCTATACGGCATGCGAGTTAGCTCACATCCCGTCCTGGCTTTGGATCCTTTCTCTTTATTCACTGCTGCGCTGCTACTGCCTCACAACTTTGCCTTTTTGTGCTTCGTCTCAACGACTGAAAACGGCTTGGAGAGTGCCCCTGACAAACAGATACATTACCAGCAAAGGAATGGCCGTGATAGACTCCAGAACAGAATTGACATCCCAGCATAGCACCTAACAGGTCAGTTTTCAGGAATTCGCACCTCCCCTATGACCGGCTTCAATATCTCTGGCACGATCTGTCCCGCGTCACCCTGAAAGAACCAGTCACCATCCATCAATCCATATTCACCTCCCGGGGCATCAGCTCGGTCGATATTTATGACCGCAACTCTTGCCCCTTTGGCTCTTGCTCGATCAACGTATCCAGCCGCTGGATACACCTTCGAGCTGGTGCCGATGACGAGCATCAAGTCTATCTTGTCTGACCGACGTATCCACTCATCCACGGCTGCAATTGTCTTTTCGGGCAATCGCTCGCCAAACCATACAACCTGCGGACGAAGTAAACCCCTCTTGCATTCCGGGCAATGTGGCAGGTCTCGGATATCTAGGTCAGGTATCTCCACATTTTCGTCCGAGATGTCGAGCTCCCTTGCTGCCTCTCTGCCGGCCCGACTCTGGTTCAGAGCTGCCGAGAGTGACTGACCAGCTCTCTGGCCTGTAGTGTCCACAGGTTCCTCGTTTGACGACACCGTTGGGATGGCAAGGGCAGGGACGATGGGGTCTTTGAAATTATTATGTTCGGTGTAGTCACAGTAGAAAGATGTGCACTTTATATCAAAGAGTGATCCATGAAGCAGGTGAAGTTGTGATTCCGGATGATTCGCACGTTGAGATAGTCCTTGAACACATCGTCAGTCTGGTCCGCAGCGTAGCCTCGTGCTCCCTCACCGTCAACATTCTGAGTCAAGGTCACAAAATCTTTGTTCCGTCTCGCCAATTCAGCTAATGCGAAGTGAGCTCTATTTGGACTCGCCTTCAGCGCCATATGCCTCCGGTAGCTATAAAACTGCCACACTAGGCCTGGATTGATGTTGAATGCTTCCGGGGTTGCCAGACTCATCGCATCGTGCGTCCTCCACATCCCTCCGGCACCACGAAATGTCGCCAGCCCGGACGATGCCGAGAGGCCAGCACCGAGTAGTGCAAGAATACGTTTTGAGGTTTTAAGATGGGACGTGAAGGACTCCATATCTTCAGACGGTATAAGTGGGGACCCGGAGCTTGAGGCCATAGGAGAAGATTATGGCCCGGGGTCTATGAGGTTTGATGGTGAAGGACCATCTGATGTTCGCAGCAGAGACCAATCTTAGCTTGGCCACGGCGAGCGTGTATTATGTATTAGGTGGGGTTTTTCACGGTCGCGCGATGGAGGTCGCGATTGATCGCGGAAGTGGCTGGTCTACAAGAGTGGGAGTCAAAAGTCGATGTTTGACCGATGCTTGGATCATTTGCCGACCAGGCTGTAGGGTACCTAGCCGCCGTGGCCACGGCTTGACGTCTTCAGGAAAACCCGCGCATTATTTATTATACGGAGTACTGGACAGTACTCTTGTCCTCTTCTTGTCTCTCCCTAGCACCTGTAGGGTTCTGCGAATGACTGGGACGCCTCTACCGCAACTCTTATTTGGAACCCCATCTGTGCACCACGGCACCTCCACTCACTCCGCTCCCTCGCGACCTGCCAATGATAAATTGCCTATAATAACCGCTTCTTTTGAAAGATATCATCATGCATTAGGGCATCAAACAGCCCACCGGATGCCTCCAACATATTCTATGCTCCGATATACGAAGCGAATTCATGCGCATGGGTCGTAAGGTTCCCTCGAAAATTGATCCAGTGTCTCAATGACATTACAAAAGTGGAGTTATGGGATGCGTATGGCGGGGGGGGCCAGGGGCCGTCGCCAACTCTCGGAGGTTCAACGTTTGATGTCCTCCCGGTCCGCCGTAGTCCGCACCTTTACTCGGTGTACTTCGTACCTTCGTAGAACGACATCCTTTTTGCTAGGTATTGTACGTACCGTGGTTACGGCACTGAATCTGGACCCTCGGCCCTTATACACACAGCCGTGGAGCATCGAGCATCAGTGCACCGTTTGCTATTGCTTGTATACCTGCACCAGATGCTCCCATCATGACCCGCCAAACGAGTGTCTTGGGCCTTTTGCAGAGCGCACTACGCCCTCGACGAGCTGGTATCAGTCGGCCTGCTTCAGCCCTCGTCGAGCTCAAGCGGCCACTCTTGAGCATTCGCACCTATGCTTCTGTTTCTGCGGCCGAACTGCAGTTCGGACAACCCGTGCACGAGACACATCCACATCTGCTTAAGGCTGGGGAAAGCAAGTCAAGTCTGGGTCTGCTGTCACGAATTCTTTGGACTTACAGTTGAGTAACACAGTAACGCCTGGGATCTCTGCTTTGGAGTATGCACAACGCCGCGCACGGCTTGCCGCCCGCTTGCCCGACAAGGCCATGGCGGTCGTGCTTGCATCAGACATGAAGTATCGATCGGGACCAGTCTTCTATGAATTCCATCAGGACCCAAATTTCTTTTATCTTACTGGTATAAAGCACCTGTGCATCCTCAAGCATTGAGCAACTGTTAACTGACTTCTACCAAGGATTCAACGAGCCGGAAGCTCTTGCTGTTATAGGTATTCAGTAGACAGCAGAGTACATTAGATATGACTAGCTGATGATAACTAGAGAGGACTGGACCCGATGGGGATCACATATTTCATCTCTTTGTCCGGCCCAAGGACCCAGAAGCTGAAAAGTGGGATGGCGCTCGATCCGGCCTTCAGGCCGCCTTGGACATCTTCAACGCAGACGAGGTGGGGGAAGGCCTACCTGCCGCTGTGTAAAACTTCCTGATTATCATATAGGCTGGAAATATCAATCGTGTCCAGACTGAGTTGCCGTCCATAATCTCAAGGGCCTCAGAAGTTTACACCGATATACCGAGCAAGCCAGCCCAAAGATCAGCTTTCAGCCGATTTTTTTCAGCATCAAACTCAGAGCAGGATGGTTTCGCTAAAATCATCCAAGGGTCCGTGGTCCGGCCTTTGAAACAAATGCTTCATCAATTACGGATCTCGAAAAGCCCTGCGGAAGTCAAGAATATGAGGCTGGCTGGGCAGATGTCTGCACGTACCTTTACGGCTGCCATGCGTCAACGTTTTTCCGAGGAGTCAAAATTAGCTGCATATATGGAGTATAACTTCAAGACGAGGGGCTGTCATACGTCAGCTTACGTCCCTGTTGTGGCTGGAGGCAAGGTATGATTATGTTTGCTTATGTATATCATCTTTGCTAATCCCTTGTAGAATGCTTTAAGCATGCATTATGTACAAAATAATAATATGTTAAGGTCTTATTCATGGTCTCCACCGTAATTCCAACTAACGGTCAGAAGTCCAGAAGAATTGGTGCTTGTGGACGCCGGCGGAGTAAGTTGTTTTGCATTTACATATTCTCGTGAAAGCACGCTGACAAGTCCAGGAATATGGAGGATATATCACAGATATCACACGCACTTGGCCGGTGAATGGCAAGTTCTCGGATGCGCAAAGAGACTTGTATGAAGCGATTCTCAAGGTGCAAAGAAGTTGCACTTCATTATGTAGGGCGGATGCGAACATCTCACTAGATAAACTCCATGAAATTGCTCGCAATGGGCTCGAGCGACATTTAAGAGATCTGGGATTCAACATGTCGAATAACGTGAACCTCCAGCCAAACTCGACGGCCAAGCTGGGCTTACTGACGGCTTGCAGGCAATTGACGTGCTCTTCCCTCACCATCTTGGGCACTATATCGGCCTGGATGTGCATGACTGCTCTGGGTACACTAGGAAGGAGAGCCTGAGAGATGGCCAATGCGTCACCGTCGAGCCGTAAGTGTCGTTGTATCTGTCCACAAGCCCAAGAGACTGATATAAGCAGGGGCATTTATGTTCCGGATGACGACCGCTGGCCTAAACATTTCCGCAATATCGGCATCAGGATCGAGGATAGTGTCTGTGTTCAGGAGAACAACCCCCTTATCTTCACCACGGAGGCTGTGAAGGAAGTAAGAGAGATCTGCTGTCCCTACTTGTCGTTGAAATGCGATGATGCTTACCAGTTGTTTCCCAGGTTGTGGATATTGAAGCATTGTCCGATTAGAGGAACAGAAGATGTATTTAATGATAACACCACAGCTACCATTTCATCATCTTTGAGCCACATCAATGGACTGGTCACTATCTTTGCCAGACCTGGTTCCCAAGTTCTGGTCCCGTCTCCCGAGTGCCATGCCAGTGATTTCAAATATGCAGTGCGTTGACTAAGGTAGTCTTACATTTACTGCTCGATGGGTATCGATATTATTTAAGTTAAGGTAGATATGTAAGCTATGTAGTATGCTAGTATGGTAGTAGTGGTAAGGTTGGGAGATTAATGAATTATTATCATAAATGAGCCTGTGGTTGTGGATTGTGGTTGTGCTTGGTCGGTCCGTGCGCCCAGCAAAACAAACACAAGCCTCTCCCCGCCAACCTTTTCTCGCCCTGTGATTGGTGTTTGGCCCCTTCGTTTACTCGCTGCTGTGCACCAGAGTCTCGTTCCCTACACCTCAGCTCGCCAGATCCCCTCTCAACCACCGAAAACAGCACCTCTGACGGCCTTGCCGTTCCAGCTTAAACCGTCCTTGCTCCTTTTCTTTTTTGGAGTCGAATTCGACCACTTGTCACTCGGGGTTCGACCGGTCGAAGCCATTACAGTATGCGTTCTCTTTGAAGCTTGCGCGGTACGTGCATTCTCGGTGCGGAGAGGTTGTCGCGTGCACCGCGAGCATCGTACCCCACCCGCCGTTTGACGGCATCTCGTTTGCATCTTGGTTGCACTCTATGGCAGCAGTATCTGTAGCCTCGTCTCCGCATTCTCTTGCCATCATGTCTGGTCATCGCATCCCTTTGGCAGATGTGCCAAATGCAACCAACTCTCCCTACCGCGTGGCACCGCCCGCCAAACGCTCACGGTCCAACAGCACCAGTCAACGCGAACTGCCTTATGTCAATGCGCCTCCAGCCAAAAGGCAGATGCTCGAAATTGACCAGGTTGCTCCCCGTTCTCCTCGCCGCACCCGGGTCGCGCAGATTGAGAGCCAGGTCTTCAACGAAACCCGTCGCAATTTGGTACCGACGGAGTTCGAGAGAAAGCTGGTTGCTGCTCGAGAGAAACCGACTGCTCAGACACGGGCAAAAGCCGTGAAGAATGAGCATGTGGACAATGAAAATCTGGAGTCTGTTAGAGTGTGGCAGAAGCACTATCGCAAAGTCTTCCCCCAATTCGTTTTCTATTTCGAGAGTACACCAGAAGACGTACGCGCGAAATGTTCCAAGCAGATAGCCTTGCTAGGTGCTGTAAGTACTGTCGGTCCATTATCTGTACCTTGCGGGTTGGTTGACACGGATATCTACACAGCGTGAAGAGAAGTTCTTCTCTAAAGCAGTCACCCACGTCGTGACAACGCGCCCGATCCCCGCGGAGGGTGAAATGCCTGGT
The DNA here is from genome assembly GCA_001599915.1 of Symbiotaphrina buchneri. Taxonomy (NCBI): domain Eukaryota; kingdom Fungi; phylum Ascomycota; order Symbiotaphrinales; family Symbiotaphrinaceae; genus Symbiotaphrina; species Symbiotaphrina buchneri. The sequence continues at coordinate 17,818 of BCIG01000044.1, read as the reverse complement.
CCACAGGATTCTGCACCGGCCGGTCCCACTTCCCATCCCGTCAACGGGCAGCCCCGGACGATCAATCCATCTCTCCTTGAGAAGCCTGCAGCGCAGCAGCTTGCAGCTCCTGGTGCTACCAGAGCTAAATTCACATTTGAGAACACCTTTAGCAAGAGGACACAGGTAACTGGACGAGCGGAAGGGTAAGTGAACTGAGTCTCTGACCACGCTCTCGAGCTAATCCAATACCAGCCATCTTGTTCGCGATCCAGCGGCTGTGGTCAAGCAAGGAGCAGGCCATGGCGATGTCTTGTATAAAGCCAGAGAGATGGGTATGAAGATCTGGGCGTTAGAAAAGCTTCATCGGATGATTACGACACTCCTTGAGACGGATGCTCCCTCCCAGTATCTGCACACACACAACACACGAGGTAACCATACCAATGGTCTTGCGGGCGTTGGGAAGGGATCGCGAGATGTGGACTTATCGCAATTGCTTCGGAACGAACGTCTCAACGGACCATCCGATAGAGACCCGACTGTGACTAACAAAGACATCGTCCCATTCAAGGGCCATTACATCTACATATATGCCATGGATGAGAAAACCCGCCCTGTTATGTTCAGAGAATACGACAAGGTCTCACATAGGGAATATGGCGCGTGGCCCCAATTTCGGAGTGTTTCCGCTGGGAAATGCCCCTTTCTGGAAGAGTACGTTTATGTCAAAAAAGACCAGCAAAAGGAAAAGCTACAGGAAAAAGAACAAGGAGCAGGGCATCGAAAAGGATCTACCATGACTATGAAATCTAGGGCTGCCCCTCCAGACAGCACCAACTTACCGGTTGAGAAAGCTCATAACGACCTGCGCGTATTGACCAAAATTGACAATGGCGCGAACCGGGCAGTTGATTCAAACACGAGACTACTTCCCATTAATGCATTTGGACCGCCGACCATGATCCCGATCAAAACAGAGAACCTGGGGAAGCATACAAGAGCGTCTTCATTTCCATATGCCAGTCTTGGAAGGTCCGGAAATGTCTATGCTGGCGAACCTGTAGCCTCTGGTGTACAGCCGTCAAACATCACGTCTGCTATCCGCTCACAGATGATTTCATCAACAGCAGCAGCACCTGGAGTAAAGGCGGGTACTAGTAAGGAGGTGTACGAGCTGAAACGAAAGGTGCTGGAGAAAAACAGTGGCCCATCTACGAATGGTGGCATACCATCATCACACCGAATGACCGATATTGCCGGTAATGCCAGAAATGAGGGTGCGAACGGTGGCACTCGCGCGGCGAAAAGGAAGGCACAAGAGAATCTACAGTGCATCGAGGAAGATGAGACTCTCTCCGAAGAGGAGGAGAACGGGCCACGAGCTTCTGGCCCTAAACGCACGAACGATACCCTTCGACGCAGAGCGGCCCGAAAAGACCCTAAGCCAGGTTACTGTGAAAATTGCCGAGATAAGTTTGACGACTTTGACACAGTACGGGATAGAGTCCTTTGAAGCTGTACCGTTCCGCTAACAGCTTATAGCATGTTCTTTCTCGCAAACATCGGAAATTCGCGACCACCTCAGAGAATTGGAAAGAGCTCGATTCATTGCTAAATCAACTCAGTCGACCACTGAGGGGCGCCGGACTGGTTTAGTCCGTTGAAAATGAGTGCATGGAATCTCTTTGGTTGCTGCATTGTATGGTGACGCCGATCTTACCTCAGGGGTAGTGGATCAATGGATGGTCAGGCTCTTGCATACTCGTCAGAAGCCAGCAAGTTTGATCGATGCCCTGTAACCTCATCTTGCTCATGCTCGGCTTTTTGGTGCTTCACTTTTGAGCGTTCAGAAGCTGTCCATGCGTTCCATCACTGCATTGCTCATGTGCATATTCTGCTTCAGGCATCTGCATAGCGACTGCTTTCCGCATGCATCTGCAAGCGTGCCTGCTTACAACTTCCTGTCCATATATATGTACTTTTAGCTGCTTGTGCTTTGTACTGGTCCCGGCATTAGATTTGCATTAAGGAGTATGGAATATTTATTAATAGTAGGGCTGACCTCTAAGGACGACCTGACGTTGCCTCATATTAAGGCGGATCGAACAATAATTCACCTTGTCATTTGAAAGCAGTCCCAACCCTGATGATCCTCAATGCTGCTTGGTTCACTAGAATCTTACCCTTGACCTTGTAAAACCCGCAGCAGCCGTGGTGCAATTGTTTACTATCGCCGGCAAACTCCGAGCTCTGAGCAGGTGGTTGGCGACCCTCTCTCCAGGTCGAAAGGCAAGCCTCGAATTGCAACCGTTTGCTTCTACATCGATGGGTCCCTGACATTGATTACACCATGTCCGGATCTAGTACGCCATCCGGCGGCGGGAATGGCAATCCGGCTTCAATCACCGACGAAGATCAAGCCGCCGATGTGCCTCTGACCATGTCAGCGTCGGTCGTCCTCACCTCGCTGCCTCGTGATGCACATGCCGCGCTGCAAAGCGCGCAGGCCGAGGAACAGAAGAAAGGTAGCCTCAGACGGTTAGTGGCTCTGAAGTTCTACGCTGATATATAATGTGCCAGTCACTGTCCGCTTCAAAGCTGTCGGGTCCGCCCCGTCGCTCAGAACGCCCGTGGCCAAAGTGTCTGCCACACAACGGTTTGAAACGGTGGTCAACTTCTTGAGACGCAGTCTCAAATGCAAACCTACAGATTCGGTCTTCCTATACGTGAACTCAGTCTTTGCCCCAGCTCTGGATGAGAGCGTGGGTAACCTGTTCCGAGTGAGTGCGGTGCAAATACTTCTCGAAAGCGACATAGTCTCATTGTTTACAGTGCTTCAAGACCGACGACCAACTGATTGTTGCCTATTCAATGACGCCCGCTTTCGGATGACGTCTTTAACGAACTACACGAAAAGAATGCGAGATGAGACCAGCAGCACGAGAACGCCAAAAATGCATCGTTTGGTCTGAAGTAACTCCTCGCACCAAGTGACCGGTATATAATAAGGGACTGGAGTAGCATATGTCTTGCTCCAGTCTATTTCTCCTCCGAAAGCCTTAAAAATTCGGACAATTCCTCCTTCGGGATGGGATATGTGTGCTCCGGCGCAGGATATGCCCTGGACTTGACTTCCTCTGCTCCCTCATCAGCCAGCTGCAACCGCAAAGCATTATGTCCGTGCCGCTTACCTTTATAATCTTGGATTGCTCGCAACGACTCGCCCCAGACGTCACCGTATTTCTTGACGAACTTTGGCAAAAATCGACCTGGAGGGAAGTTTCCCAACATATCAATCTGGACCAACACTTGACCGGAGCAGCCATTCCCAGCTCCGATGCCGATCGTTGGAATATCAAGCTTCGACGTTATGTGACTAGCGACTTCTGGAGGGACGGCCTCCAAGACGACTGCAAAACACCCTGCTCTTTGCACCGCCAGAGCGTCTTCTAATACCTTCAACGCCCCAAGAGCGGTCCTCCCCTGTACACGAAAACCGCCCAAGGCGTTCTGGCGCTGGGGTGTAAGACCGACATGCCCTAGCACAGGTATACCAGCTTGTGTGATGCGTCCAATGGTCAAGGACATGTCGCTTCCCCCTTCAAGCTTGATACCTTGCACGCGTCCTTCTTTCACGACGCGGATTGCAGATTGGAGGGCTTGCTCGGGTGATATCTCATAGGAACCCATTGGAAGATCACCCACCTAAACATGGTCAGCGACGGCGACAACTCCTGGCGGTATCTGTGTTCCATACGGTGAAAGCAGACTTTGTGGCACGTGCGACCGACCTGCAGTGAAGCAGCATCTCATCGAGAACCACTTCGCTTGTATCTTCCATGCCCAAAGCTACCATGGCCAAGCTATCCCCTACAAGTATCATATCCATGCCTGCTGCGTCCGCCACATGCGCGCTCGGGAAATCGTGGGCGGTGATCATGCTGATGGGCTCTCGCTTCTGATAGAGTGACCGCAATGTGTTGATGGTAACCTTCTTCCTGGAGACTGCAGCTTGCACGCCCAGCGGAGAATGTGAACTGTTCCGCCAATGCCGAAGCGGCATCGTCACCGGAGACAACTTTGCAACGGGCGGGCCACTCAAGTAAGTTGCCGAACGCCGGAGGCTGCGGGCGTGGCCTGAGCGCGACATGATCCTCGAGACGTGCGCTGTCGCGGAGAAGGGCGGGGTGAGAAGTTGGGGAAGGGCGGAAGTGGACAAAGGGAAGTGGCAGAGGACCGTGCTTCCATTCTTCCGGCTGACCAGAGTGAGGGATGGCCCTTGAGTTCCTGGCAGTGAGAGGAGCTGAAGGATTTGAGTCGTGATGGATGCTGCAGCGTTGATTTGAGGCCTTGGGTGGTTTTATTGGAGTCCCTAAAGAGCACGGTACCCCGGTACGTTGTAGTTCGTACACCGTACTGTGGTACTGTACTAGCGTGGCCGACCGAACCAGTTTAGGGTCAGGTACGGGCCCCAACTTTCCTTCTCAGTTGACTCCAGCCTGAAGATCAATCCGAGTCTTGTGGTCGTGATGATGGTGTTGGACACGACTGGGCGTCCCTTCAAGACATCAGTCAGACTTCTTCATCTTGTTGGTTTTATATGTCGAGACCCTGGGTCCATAGAGTAGAGTACCTTGCTTATTTAGTAGTGGATCGAGTGCCGACCTAACCTTGCCTAACTCTTGGGGCTGCTGCAGTCATGTGAGCACCTGCAGCCAGCCGGAAAATGCCACCGTGCCATAAGATAATCAATCAGTAGTGATTCCATCATACCGCCGTACAAAGGCCCGAGCCGAGCACCCCGCGACTCTTCCACTTCCCAACGTCGCCAACCTCCAACTCCCCAACATACTTTGCACCTCAAACCACCTACGACCTCCTTTAAACCGTGTGCACTCAATCAGCAAGGTATTGACCTGCCGCTCGACAGCAACTGGGGTAGCTTTCAGATTATTCCACTTTGACGTGCACGATAGCTATCGGCCGTCACGGTCCCTACCTTACTACGGTCCACCGACCTTTGACCGCCCCCCCTGAACAGGAACCCGCTTGCTGCACAAGACTTCCGCCCGGGGCAAAATTGAGCAAACCTTGCTGCTCATACCTACGGCTGAAGCTTGTCCAAGCCGCTTTGCAAATCGCTACAGACACAAGGGATCCCAAACATTTGGTTGGTCTTCTGGGGCACAAAGAGAAAGGTGACAGGGACAAGTCGGCGAGATGAGCAGTCCGAAGAGGAGGATCGAGACGGATGTAAGTCTACTCGTATGCTAAGTGTTACACTGCTAATGATGCATGGTCGTACAGGTGATGAAGTTCGTGCCCTTCTAATGAGATCTTTGATCACTTGGCATAGCTGACGTGCGTATAGGATGTGCGTTCAAGCAAATGAGAGCTGCTTGTGTCTCCACCCTAGTCAGATGCGAGAGACTGACCACTGTGCAGGCTGATGAGTGATTATGAAGTGACACTGGTGAACGATAACAGTAAGCGCTATCGCCTCCCCGAGTTGCATTTGTCAGGCTAATGTAGGCGCAGTGTACGTATTTCGTGGTGCTATAGCTATCTTCACGCTCGTTTCGCAACAAGCTTGGTATCTCGGATATTGATATTTATTTCAGGCAAGAGTTCTACGTTCGATTCAAAGGTCCCGAAGAAAGTGGGTATACACAATTTAGAGGAGTTGGTATAAGCGCTAACCATTGCAGCACCCTTTTCGGGCGGACTCTGGAAGATACATGTCGAACTTCCGGATCAATATCCTTACAAAAGTCCAAGTATCGGCTTTGTGAACCGCATTTTCCATCCAAATATCGACGAGCTGTGGGTCTCTCCTTTTTAAGCCGGACGAAGGAGCGTCGACTGACATTCGGCAGGTCCGGCTCTGTATGTCTCGATGTGATCAACCAAACTTGGTCCCCTATGTTTGATATGATCAATATCTTCGAAGTCTTCTTGCCACAGCTGCTCCGATACCCAAATCCAACGGATCCTTTGAACGGAGAAGCGGCAGCGCTTTTGATGCGCGAACCCAAGAGTTACGAAGCGAAGGTCAAAGGTCAGTACGGACTGCTTCCACGCCCTACCTATGATATTTTCACCTGAAGGGAAACGGAGGCCGCAGCTGACACGGGAACGGTTTAGAATACGTATTGAAATATGCCAGCAAAGATGCAGCGGACGAGGCGGGAGAGGACAGTGAGTCGGAAGATGAAATGAGCTCTGTTGGGAGCTTTGAATCTGGCGATGAGGAACCGGCAGGAGCTATGGAAGTCTAGCGAGGATCTCTCCTGACACCATGCTAGCTGACCGGCAACGCTCTGCACATTTTGGTTGGAAGAAAGGCACGGTGGAATGTGGGGTTATGGAGTCTGGGATTGCGGCAGATCATGTCTGGCGTTCGTCCTCGCGGATTTTGGTCACAACGACGTCGTAGCATTCTGTTTCTCTGGCTTCAAGAATAGCTATCTGTCCTGCCATGACTAGGCAAGCCATTTCAGTCATAGGCAATAGTTGCAGCATAATCTCTTTTCCCTCAGACCATCATGGCCGAACTGCGGCATATGGTGACCAAGGGCGTACTAAAGAACAAATGACAGCCCCCTGTGGATGAGCAGAGGCTTGAGAGACATCCGCAGCGCAGGGAAAAGTTGGGAGTATCCAGAGTGGCCAGGGAGAAGAGGTGGTATCCGAGATAACGTTATCTTGTACCACTCTATCTACCTTCATTAAGATGCTGATCTTAGACTACGTACCTACGGTACCTTAGGCAGGCAGTAAGCATCAAGCCGCCCTAGCCTTGACATGCGCTGGCAGGCAGAGAGTGCTTAGTTTCAGGAGGGAAAAGGGGGTGGGAGACAGTTCGAGAGACATCCTTAGGCGTTTCAGAGATCATGGCCGAGGTACCAATACTTGTAGATTACTTGGTAGTTCGCACTACTGGGATCTTAGGGGACGAATCTTAGAGGCGATTATTTCCATTTCCACGTGGGGCGGCCCATCCCTGGGCCAATGCTACGACTGATTTGGGGAAAACCCCAAAGCCATCATGGCTAGCCCAGGTTTTCTGGCGGCGCCTGTCAACCAAGCAATTGGATGTTCCAGCCAAAATGCCACAGAGAGATGGGCAGATCTTACTACCACCCTACCTTAGTCAAGGTACTTAAGGTTAGTTGCGTCCCTCGGTCCACGTGAAGGAAGAGGTACGTGTACCGTACTCGTACAGTACAAGCTCCCCCTAGGAGTCCTCTTCAGAAAATGCCTAAAAGACTGCTGGCAGCTCAGATAAGGTAGCTCCGTAAAGGTGGTCGCAGGGGGGGGCCTTCAGGGGGCCGCGCCAGGTCTATATTTTCATCATTTTCATTACTTATCAGCCCCGAAGAACCTCCTCCGTGTTGTCCCACTCGTCGCAAGTCAATTGTCTGCTTGCTTGGGCCACCTCTCCCCTTTCCTCATCTCTTTTCTCTCGATTGTCTCGATTCGACTGCGAAGGTGTCTCAATCATTGGCATCGACGGGACAGATACTATCACCAATATCTCACGTAGTCTCTTGTGCGTTCTCCTCTCGTCTCTTCCTCTTGCTACGTGCTCGGGCGAACCGTGAAGAAGACGACCACACTGTGCGAACAAAGCCGTGCCGACTGTCGACATCCGTGCAGGTACAGTCTCTCCTCTGGTCGTGCTGCAGCCAGCCACGCATGTCCGCCCGAGTGACGAATCGCCGGTGACAACCTCGGTCGTGTGGGAAGGCTCTCTAACAAATTTTAGAACAGGACTTACAGCGTCGTGGTGGCCATAACACCTTGAATCATCTTCTCATCCGAACACACGGAGGAAAGCCTTCGCGCGCTGCTACGTACAGCTTAACTTCCATCGCCTCCGGGGTGCGCACTTGACAGGTCCTGCTTCGAGCTTCTCTCGTCCTCTGCACATCTCATGCCTAGCCATATTCGAGCTTGATCGACCACTTGGTCGACAATTGACGGGACATAATGGGTAATACTCAGGGAAAACCTGTTGTCTTCACCGATGAAGGTGTGTTGCCCGCGTCGCCAGCATTTATTTGCCGTTTCTCAGCGATGAGATATCCGAGCTTTGCGTGACTGACGTGGACCGTCCCCAGTGAACCTCAACCATTTTCGGCTTCTAAGAGTGGTGGGCAAGGGCGCGTTCGGCAAAGTACGAATTGTTGAGCGCAAAGATACAGGTCTCACGTTCGCGCTGAAATACATACGCAAAGATGAGGGTCAGTTCCATTGGCCTAGACCCCGGATGCGCAACGGCCTCAGCTAATCCGACCATAGTGGTTCGCTCGGAGAGCGTGCGGAACATCATACGAGAGAGGCGAATGCTGGAGCAGCTTAACCATCCGTTCCTTTGCAATTTACGGTACAGCTTTCAAGATGTGGAATATTTGTAGGTGCCCAGACGTCAAAGGCTTGAACAAAACTCTGACAGCGAACAAGGTACATTGTGGTGGATTTAATGAACGGCGGTGACCTTCGATTCCACATTTCGCGAAAGACTTTCACGGAGGAAGCAGTCCGATTTTGGATGGCAGAGCTTGGATGTGCGCTCAGATATATCCATAAACAAGGCGTTGTGCACCGGGACGTCAAGCCTGATAATATTCTTCTGGATTCCGAGGGGCACGTTCACTTAGCAGATTTTGTAAGTTCCTGCCAGACAACGAGTATATCGATCCTACTGACAGACCGGCAGAATGTGGCGTCAAACTTCACTCCGGACAAGCCTCTTACTAGCAGATCAGGGACTCTAGCATATCTGGCGCCGGAAGTGTACAGCGGCAAAGGCTATTTCGACGAAGTGGATTGGTGGTCGCTTGGTGTGACCTTCTATGAATGCATCTACAACACGGTAGGCTGCTCTCGGGGAGATGGAGATGCTTGGGCTGATAGCATGAACAGAGACCTTTCGACGGCAATAGCCATGACGCCCTAGCCAAACAGATTCTCAAAGCGGAACCGAAATACCCCGTCACACAACCTCCGGTGTCAATGGCCTGCCTGCATGCGATGAGCTCATTGCTCGAACGGGACACATCTAAACGCATTGGGGCTGCTGGGTGGAGGACGTTCACCGATAATGCATTCTTCCAGTGCATCGATTTCGAAGCGCTTGAGCAAAAGCAGATCGAGCCTGTCTTCCGCCCTTCCAGCGAGAAAACGAATTTTGATGCGACCTATGACCTCGAGGAACTCCTACTGGAAGAAGCTCCTCTAGAGGCCCGTACGAGGAAACAACGACCGCGTGAACAGCTCAAGGAAGACGCAACGGAGAAGGAGATTCGAGAGGATGAGCTACACCGGATGATTGAGACGCTGTTTGAGCCTTTCGATTACACTACCATGGCGTATGAGAGCCTGTGCATTTGATCATAACAACGGGTTGCTAACGAGTTTGCAGGTATAGTGGTGGTAGCACACCACCCGCGCCTGTCCCGCCGCTTGTGGAAGAGAAACAAGCGCCACCACCGGCCGGGCAGAAGTCCCCGCCAGGGTCGCCGCCTTTAGCTGCTGCAAATATTGCGGAGAATGCAGGATCGGGACAGTCCCGCACAGCGCAAAGGGACTACTTTGAGAATCCGGCCGCCCAACCGCCGTCATTCAGCCGTCCTCTGCCGCGGCCTGGTGCAACGAGAAACGCGAGCATGGGCGGGGGCATTCAGATGGTGCTGGACCCCACCGGTAGCTGGTCGGAGCTGGCCGATCAGAGTACGACCTTGCCGGCTGAGGGTAAGGATGGCATCAGAGGCAAACCCAGCGGCATGCTTGGCTTCCTGTCGGGGAAGAAGGGAAGGGAGAGGAGCCCGAAGCCATCAGAGAGAGGGGTCCTCGGCAAGGAGGGGGCCAGGGTCGTGGTGGGTGACCGGTGACGGCTATCGGCCTTGGGTTGCGCTCGAGTATTGAAGTCCTTTCACATTACTCGAAGGTCCTTGGGTGAAGGCGTTGGGGAAAGCTGCTGCATTGGTTGCTTGATATCCTGAGCGTTCTCGTGCCTCGCATTTTGTGCCCCTTGAGCTGCTGGCATTCGCAGGCCAGACTCGAGCTAGACAGACGGACGTGGGTTGCCGGACGGGTTGCATATCATATGGCTGTGGGCCATTCTTGTGACGGCCTTCTACCGTGTTTTTAAATACACCGCACAGGGGAGTCTTCTGGGACCACGGGGTCTCAGGTCAAAGCGAGTGATGGATGCATGATATGCTTTGAATGCATCTTCGGAACAGAATCCCGCCGATCATCCATCCAATGGTGGTATGGGTGACGGTTCTCATGGTCCACCACCCGATCGCATCAATCCTCCATCTCATCCATTGATATCTCTTTAGTGCTGTCCATCTCTATCTAGTGTATGTACTCACTTATGGATGGTCTGGCTCGAAGTGTTCTGGCGCCAGATTAGCCGGGCTCGAGGGGGGCTACGAGTACTAATCCAAGTAAGCGTTAATGCATTATTATGAAGGTTTGCCAATTAGCCGGAGGAATGACGTGGGATGTGAATATCGCCTCGAGCTCTTCTTACTTCATACGAGGGTTACTGCTCCGTACGAAGTTCCGGGTTTAACATGAAGGAGGCGTGGAGGTAACCATATTCCTTCGTAATCCAGTCGAGAGAGTATCGAGTACTTACCTCCCTTACCGAATTCTCGGGGAAAAAAAGTTGGCTCTGGCTCGCTGCTGCTCTCGTCTCCGTTGCTCTTGCTCTTGCTTTGCCGCCCTCGGCCAGTTATGCTCTGCAAGCGGAGTATAGATGGTGTCTCACTGGAACTCCGATGCAGAATAATCTTGACGAACTCCAAAGTCTGATTAAATTCCTGAGGATTAAGCCTTATGATGAGCTGAGTGTTTGGAGGGAGCAAATATCCAAACCAATGAACAGTGGCCGAGGTGGTGTAGCCTTGAAACGTCTTCAGTACTACCTCCGGGCGTTCATGAAGCGGCGTACTAAGGATATCCTGAAACAAGAAGGAGCATTAACTTCGGGAAGCAAGACGGGAAGCGGTGAACAAGTCAAACCAGCATTCAAGGTCACCGCTCGGAGGATTGAAAAGGTTATTGCCGAATTCAATGATGAAGAACGACAATGTTACCAGCGGCTTGAAAAGAGAACAGATATGAGTCTTGAGCGAATGATGGAAGGCTCAAAGTTGAATTATGCAAGTGCATTGGTCTTGCTACTCCGGTTACGACAAGCTTGCAATCATCCCAAGCTCGTTGGTGTTGATCTCGCCAAGGACAAGGATGCATTGTCCACTGGGGGTAATGTGCATGCGAAGTCCAAACCCGCCGAGACAGAGCTTGATGATATTGCGGCAATGCTCGGCGGTCTGACAGTGGAGACTAAAGACTGTGATATCTGTCAACAACCTCTGAGCAAAGACCAGATAGAGCGTGGTTCAGCAACTTGCAAGGATTGTGATGAGGATTTTCTGAAGCCGAACAAGAAGCATACAAGAACGCACGAGAAGGAAGCAAGGAATGCGGACCATCGTATACAACAAAAACAGCGGGCTGCGAAATATAGGCCTATCGTTATTGACAGTGATGATGAGGATGAACAGACCATTCCCAATTCCGAAGGTGCCAGAGACATGGAGGGCTCGAATGACATTACATCAGGCATTGTGGACCTGAATGAGAGTTCGTATGATCACAGTGCATCCTCTGCCGATAGTGGACACGCCCTAGATGCGCAGAGCGAAAGCGAGCCAGAAGACGCCCCATCGTTGATCGCTTCGACGAAGATTAGACATCTCCTGAAGATACTCAAATTGGAAACGAAGGTGCATAAGTTCATCGTCTTCTCCCAGTTCACATCAATGCTCGATCTCATTGAGCCTTTCTTGAAGAGAGAGGGATATAATTTCACTAGATATGATGGTAGTATGAGGAACGATGCTCGCGAGGCAAGTCTGGATCGGCTGCGGAATGATCCAGACACTCGGATCCTCCTTTGTAGTCTCAAGTGTGGATCTCTTGGACTGAATCTGACCGCAGCCAGCAGAGTGGTGATCTTGGAGCCGTTCTGGAACCCTGTGAGTACAAGAAGAAAGAATGTGCCGTTTCGTCGCTAACTTCTCAAAGTTTATAGAAGAACAGGCTATTGACCGGGTCCACCGACTAACGCAAACCGTGGACGTGACGGTCTACAAGATCACAGTGAAAGATACTGTGGAAGAGCGGATCCTTGATCTGCAGGAGAAGAAACGCGAACTTGCAAATGCCGCCATTGAAGGAAAAGCCGCTGGCAAGTTGAACATGAAGGACATTATGCAGTTGTTCAGGCATGATGCTGGAAACGTTGACGTCGGAGATGTTGTGACCGGCTCACTGGCTGGGAAAGTTCCTCTGATGCCATCGCCATCAAAAAGTGGTCATCAGCCCTATGTTGCGGGAGCTGCCCCTCAGTCTGGAGTGCCAGCAGGACGAGCGCGAGTGCCCGAAAGCACCAGACAAACGAGCGGATCGAGGGATGGATCTGTCTATTCCAGGCGTTGGTAGGAACATTTTTGCTTGGAGTCTAGGATTTCATGGGACGAATGACGCTGGCGCCAGAGGAGGATTTGATTACAGGAGCTCCGCTATTTGTGGTGTATCCGATGGAGTCTTACTTGAGATAAGGTGCCGTAAGGTGCCCACAGTTTCTTCTACTTAATACTGTGTACGACGAGGTCGATACAGCACCCACCTCGTGCATGTTATGCGAGCTCAGACAATTGATCGGCTGGTTACCTTAGGTATCTTGGCTTAGGTACCTAAGATAAACGGCTTGTACCGGGAGTATTTATTAGTACTGCCCGTGGTGTCTTGGAACCGTTTGGATGACGTAAAGTAGCCGCGAGCTGGGGCTTATCGTACGTGAGGTAATATTGTATGAATACGAATCTGAGGTACTAAATACCGTAACCGACACGACGGACCTACCGTCTAGACTCTAGAGGCACACCGCCGTCATCGTCATCTCCACGCCTGCCCCCAGGGATATAACGTCGTTCTCGTCACACGATCGCGGTGAGGTCTCTCTACTCACGCTTTTCCTTGAAGCTTTCACCTTGATTTCTCTCTAAGTCACGACGGCAAGCAACATTAGTTGCGTCTACCTGCACAGGATCATGTTCCGCTGCTCCGTCCTTCGCCGTCTACGTACAGCCGGCGTACGTCGTACGGTCAGCCCTCCGCAGGCCGCATCTAGCATCGCCCCTCTTCGTTCGCTGCACTCTACGACCCCAAAAACATGGCCGAGAAAGGGAAGCGAAGATAAGGATGACCTCACACCACGATCTGCAGAATACAGCAAGAGTGGGACGGATGATCAAGCTGCGAGCAAGAAGACCGCTTTTGATCCAGACAGTACCTCGCCCGAGGAGGAGCAGAGTTCTGTGCAGTCAGAGACCGGGGTAAAGGAACCTCAACCTGCAAGTTTCCTTCTTTGATCACCGGCCGAGCACAACGATTGCAGCAGCTGCTAACTGGTCAAATTTAGCCAGGGGAATCCAATCCATTAGACGTTTCTCCTGGCAATCCAGAGGTGTCCAAAACGCGAGATCCCACGGAGGGTGGTGCGGAGAACTCGGCACAAGAATCGGGGCAATCTGGCCGGGAAAGGACGAGCGGAGGAGGGTCACCGAAGAAAACATCGGTTGGATCGAGAAGTTGAATCGGCGTGGGATGAAGATGCGTGTCTTAGTCGAAACATCATTTTGCTGCAAACAGCTCAACTCAGGAAGACTTGCCATGATTGCACGAGTGCCTTTTTTGACAGCCAATATGTCGAACATCCGACTCATCGTAACAGCTCTTTCAAGTGTGGCTCTCATCTTACGCGGTGTTGGGGTTCTGCGTGTTTGCTGAGCCGACTGCGCGGATTTGCTTCTAGAGCCTACGGACTTCTACAAAATTCCTCCCATGTTGTCCTTCCAAGAGATACAATGGTCTTTTGGTCAAGTACCCATGTCTTGCCGGCTGGAGCCTTCCCTTGGAGAGCAAGGATTGCTGCGTGGACGCCGGCTCTTGCGATCACCTCTGCGTCCTGCGCCCAGAAATCCTTCAGCCACGCGGTGTTGATATTTCCTGCGACTTTCGCAATGGCGCGAAGTACCGCCTCAGCCGGCCGGCTTTCATCTCTTTCACCCACAATGAGACCTGGTCGGAGGATAATGGTATGACTGAAAGTCAGACCCTCTACAGCTTCTTCCAGTTCCCCTCTCATTTTCATGTACGCAAACCTCGAAGCTGCATGGGCGCCGCTGCTAGAAGTCAGCACATAGACCTTGACTCCGGCCTCCTTTGCCGTCTTCGCAAGCTCCAGGTTCAGGTCATAGTCGATCTTGCGTTGATTTTCCAGGCCCCCTGCTTTTGCTCGTGTAGTGCCCAGGGAGGAGATGAACACGTCCGGGACCGGTTGGAGACCCCGTAACCTGGAAGCCCACAAACTGGTTTGCTTTTCGACGATGGCGTGGACCTTCTGCCACGATTCGGGGATATTCAGCGGCCTACGAACAAGTGCATTGACACTGCCCACGGCTGATACAGTTTGCAAGGCTGATAGGACGTAACCACCCTTCCCGAACAGCCTTCAGCAACTTTACATTCCCAAGACAGAGGTTCCATGAGCATACCACAAGGCCAGTCGAGCCCACCACCGCGACTTGGTACGGCATTTGGATAATTTCGAGTAAAGGGTCTGATATACGAAGTATACCTAATGTACGTAGTACGAACGAGGATTCCGAGGTCCGTTGTGCGAGGTACTTCGTACTTCGTCCTTGAACTGCAGGAGATTATCAGAAAGGCTAATCGTACCATTAGGTACGCGGTACGCAGTACGGTATGACGACACGACACAGCTCGCCGGATGGACAAAGCGCAAACATTCACAGGTACGAGTGGAAGCTTAAGGTAACTTACCTACCTTACCTTAGTATTACAAAGTAAGGTACGGTACAGGGATGGTAAAGGCAATGTAAAGGTACCTTACCTTATAAGAGGAACCGAGACAACTGGGGATGAAACCCGGACAGGATCTTCTATTTTCCATAGCTGGCCTGGAGCTAGCCTTTTGCTGCCTAGAGTGCAATAACTCGTGCAAGCACGCCATCGAAGAGAAAAAAAAAGTGCATCGTCCCCCGCAATGAAGACCCGCCTACATTTCGTTACTTTTGGTATTGTTGTTGTTATCTTCATAGCGATTCTTTTTCTGACTTTTTCTTTTCTCCCATTGGCTGGTTTCAGCTTCTATGCTTACGTTGCAGTACTCTACTTGCGGCAATTTCTGCCATATTGTACGAATACTAGACATCGTTTCTTCCCTCTTCACGCCTCCGCACACGCCCCCGCCAGGCCGTCAAAGTGGTCCCATTATCGCCCACACTGAACTCCTCTGTGGTAGCCTGGTGGCCATCGAGTCTCTCACGCATTGTCATAGTACATCATCTCTGCTGCCTTCCATCTCTTGTGGTTATCATTGCCTTGCGTAATTTCGGGATACTTGGTGCGGATTGCATCGAGACATGGTCGCCTCCAATTCTGGTCCGGAACGTCTCAGGGACAATGTTCCATCCTCCAAAGAATCTCTGTCTGTAGCGGACTGCGGTTTCGGTCAGGCCATCGCCTTGTCGTCCATCTCCGGGCCTACATATCTCACGGCGCAAACTCTGATCCAACAAGTCGCCTTTACCCTCTCCGACAAGATCTTCACGTATTCCCCGGAAACATTCGACTTGGATCTTGCTGTCAAGCATTGGACGACCGTGGGTGCGTTGAACTCTCATGGCTTTACGCCACGGGTATTGTCAATGCAGACGAGGATGGGCGCAGGATCGGTTGCTTTGGGTTATATCTTCTCAGAAGATTTTGATCTCAAGAAACGATATATACCCCAAACCGTGCTCGCGTC
This sequence comes from Symbiotaphrina buchneri, assembly GCA_001599915.1. Classification (NCBI taxonomy): domain Eukaryota; kingdom Fungi; phylum Ascomycota; order Symbiotaphrinales; family Symbiotaphrinaceae; genus Symbiotaphrina; species Symbiotaphrina buchneri. The sequence continues at coordinate 1,917 of BCIG01000044.1, read as the reverse complement.
CTCCGCCTCGCTCACTTACCTGAGAACCGCCTTGGATCAATTGTCCCTTCTCTATCAAATGGCGAACCCTTTCGTTGCACATGTGGCTGCCGTGGATTACTCGGGCACTGCGTCTGGCTTTGTGACTGACTATACATCTCCAATGGCTATTGCCGACGACTTAGGCCTAGGTCTGGTGGCTAATACCTCCGTGCACGAATCACAGCACATGGCCTTGTTCTCGACTTTACTAGCCAACGTCCTTCCAACTGTGAACATCTATGACGGCGTTCATATGGCTCGGGAGACAACGAGGGTCATCGACGTGCTTGACCAGAGCGGGCTTCAAATGGCTTACCAATCTATTTTGCATGCAACAAGTGGTTCCGCAAAGAGATCTAATGTCGAGGCCAAGCTGATAGGGTTGCTGGAAGCCTTCAACGGTGAGCTTGGGACCGCATATCGACTTTTTGAATATCAAGGCCATGAAAGCCCAGAATCTGTCTTGGTCGTCTTTGGAACCACAGAGTCGTCTTTAGCTCCTCATATAGCTTCAACTTTGAGTAAAGCTGGCTCCAAAATTGGAGTCCTGAGCGTCCGGGTCTATCGGCCGTTCGTCGAAGCCGAGTTTCTCAATACGCTCCCTGCCAGCGTTCGGAATATCGCTGTTCTAGGCCAAGTTAGGGACAAGCAGGATGTAGAAGACTCTTGCACCCATTCTTCGCTTTTTGGAGCTGTGTTGACGGCTGTCGCATTCTCCGACAAATGGAGTACACCTCCGTCCGTTGTCGACTTGAAGTATGCTCGAGAGGAGAGATGGACCCCCAAGTCTATCACATCCGTGCTCCGCCAACTCGAGAAGAAGCCTGGTAAGCCTGGTGTTGACGCGACCGCAAGTCTGGAAGCTGTGGACCTGCGCGTCTTGGACAACGCCGCCGTGCAGCAGTACACTTTTTGGGATACCGATGATTCGCCGTCTGTTACTGCACCCATCATCCTTGGGCAGTTGTTGTCGAAAGATTCATCAAACAACATTACTGTCAAAACCGGTCATGATAATCTGGTCCAAGGTGGTGCTGTCCGCACAGATATCACAAGTGCAAAGAAGATCCGGGAGACCGGTTATCCGGTCGAAGAGGCCGATGTTGTTTTTGTGGGTGAGGAGGAGCTATTGAAGGAATTTGACATCTTGAATAGCTTGAAGCAAGGCGGCTCCATCCTCATCAAGCTCCCGGGTGTGCAGGATAAGGACGTTGAATTGCGCCTCCCCCTCGGGTTCCGCAAGGGTTTAGCCGCGAAGCAGGCCCAACTCTTCCTGTTTGATCCGGTTGCCATTGGATCTGACGTCGTCGGGCAGACTGAGGAATCACTCTTGGCGCAGGTTGCTTGTCTGACTGTCATCGGGACTGCATCTATCGACACCAGCGTTGAGAAACTGGCTGCAGCCAACGGCAGTGTCGGCTTGCTTGAAAAGATCTCCAAGGATGTTGGAAAGATTGTCCGCCGCTTTGAATATCCTGACTCTTGGGCTACCATCGAACCTGAAGCCCAGATGCCATCACTTCCGAGGGACATCAACATCAATAGCTTTACTGCGTTCGATAAAGTGGAGCCGGAACTTCCGACATACCTAAAGGACTGGAAAACAGTCGCGAAGGCTCTAGCTTTCAAGGAAGCGTACGACACTAAGAGCTCTTTGAGACCAGATCTTTCCGTGAAGACATATACTGTCRAAGTCAAGGAGAACCGCAGGTTGACTCCGCAAACATATGACCGGAATATCTTCCACATCGAATTCGATCTAGGGGACTCTGGCCTCAAATATGAGATTGGTGAAGCCTTGGGTATTCATGCGGAAAACAATGAGGATGATGTGCGGGAGTTCATCAAGTTCTATGGACTTAATCCGGAGGAGGTCGTCGAGGTCGCATCTCGTGA
>BCIG01000043.1:0-38437 GCA_001599915.1 Symbiotaphrina buchneri | reverse complement strand
AGATGGCGAACCTGATCTGAGATGGCGAACCTGATCTCAATGGCGAACCTTGATTTAAGATGGCGAACCTTGATCTAAGATGGCGAACCTGATCTAATATGGCGTACCTGATCTCGATTGTGAACCTGATATCGATTGCAATATCCATTGCGGACCCGATAGCGATTGCGATTCAGATATCAACGATTGCGATAGCCGCTCCGATTACGATGATGATAGCGAGGGAAGTAGACGAAGGATATGGACATGGTGATATCAAACGTTGAAATCCCTGGCCATACCAGAATCTGATTGGCCTACCATTAATATTAGGATTCCGCGTCGTGATTGACCGATCGTACAGCTCTTCAGCATTTCAATTCTTTTGCCTCCCACCTAGCACCTAGGTGGATCCAAAAATGTTTGGAAGGTTCGCCATACAAATCATTGCTTGCCATCTAACTTCAGAGGCCGGAAGATGCTCCTGACGTCGTTGTCCGAACCCGTTATCCACAGCGGCTACTCATCAAGATCGTTCGCTTCGTGTCAATGTCACCTGGCAGGGGATAAGAGTCATCTCCAGATAAGGGATGCACGAAGTCTCCCATTCTGGCCCCGTCTCGCCAGAAAACATCTGTGGTAGGGCAGTGCTGCATCGTTCGCCTGGATCAGTCAATGCAAGCGCAAGCAAGCAAGTGGAGTCATACCTTACCATATAACGTGACCTAGAGTATGCTGACAGACTGTTTTATAGCGCAGAAAGCGCCGTTAATCACTTCAAATGAGTCCTGGCGGGTGGTAATTCCTGTTGGTACCCTGCATTTAGTGTTTGCTCGCACCAAGCTGCATGCATTTCAAGGTAGACGACCATACTAGTATCCATTGGGCACTTGCAGGCGCCATCAGCAGGTGCGTGTGACGTGGCGCAAATATCTGCGGATTTCTCTGTGCAGTCAGAGCCGTGCAGGTGTTGTGTATCTTTGAGGAGACATAGGCACGTGGGAGCTGGAGAGGCTGTGATATCATATCATGCTAGCGAGGCACTCTATCATTGCCTCGCATCCAAGCTCACTTCTTATAGTCATGCTTTTCTATCCCTCCAAGAGAGGCTGTCGTCTATCGTTTACATACCAGCAACAGTCCAAAGCTATTGCGCTTATTGCCTGATGCACTATACCCATACGATCGATGCAGCAACGCTTTTCCCGTTGCTCGTCAGTCATATGTGACTGTACTGATTCACAGGATCAATTGTCCGTTTGCTACTGCGATCCTTCAGGAATTGTGATCCATCATTTTCCATCGTATGGGGACATAAAAAGGGGCATTTCCCCTTTTTTTGTTTGGTCTTTGTCCCTTTTAATTCATTGTTCCCCAGCGTGTCTTTTCCATATATATGCTTCCAGATTTATTGGGGCGGAAGTTTTCTAGTCCAATCCCCATCTCCTGAGAATCTGTACCCACGACTGATATATAAAATGATATATATGTCAGGCGGCATGCGCCGATCGACCCTGCTCATGGGTTGCTCCCAATGGTTTCGTGGCGTCTTATCGCATGGTCTCCCTACCCAAGAGGCAAATGGCTATGATGCTTCTTATATGGCCTTTGATGGCCTTTGGCAAAGCTGTTGCATGGTCCTGTCCCATGATCGTTGGACCAATATGCTCACGACTGGGATCTGCTACTGACACCAGAAGGTCTTTGTGCAGCCCTTCATCGGCGGAATAATAATCATTTGCCTGGCAACCTGAGAGACCTTCCCTACCGGAGTCGCGTGCATGACCATGTGCTGAGGAATACAGGCTGAGAACATGAAAAGCGCCATAATGGGAGTACGGAAGATCTGCACCTCCACTCTTCTCGGCAAATGAAAGCTGGAAGATGACAGTCAGAAGACACAAAGCCGGCTAGCGTGGATACTACCCATCGGTTCTTTGAAAAGGAGAAGAGCGTCAAGAATATAATAGGTCCGCAATGCCACAATTTCATATTTCTGAAAGCTAACAATCTGTGTAGCTCCTATGCCTTACGATGCGGATACTCATGGTGGGTCAGCTCCAAACCTTTATGCAGTGGGACTATCAGTTACCGCATCACATCACATTATAATTAATACATGGGTCAATTAATTAAAGAGCGAAAATAGTTGGATTTCTAATGTTCAGCAAACCCGGGGCCCCTGATGAAAGTAAGCGCTAACGGTCTAAAGATCCTTCGAATTGGAAGGAGAACCCATGTTCTCCCAATGTTTTCTCAAAGCCGCAACATCGGCCTTTGTCACCTGTTCCCTCTTCTTAGCAAAATTGTTGACGTGCTTGTAGGCCCATTGGTCATAGTTGCCGCTCTTGAATTGCTCAACGGCATTGTCGACGGATTTCTTCGTCCATCCTTGACAAGCATCAAACTAGCTGGGATCGTAAGAAGGATTCATTTTGTTTGAAAACAGCAGAGGTAAGCCTATGCGCGATCTTGGACTTTCTATTCTCGGTGGAGACGATGAACCAAGCAGGTCATGGCAGCCATTTATAGACTCATGGTTTTATTGTGCGGCAGTTGTCCAGGACATGTGCTAACAAAGGCATTCTCTGGGTTTATATGACGAACAACGATATGATGAACAATGAAAGATATTCATACTGCAGGTCGTAAATACTGCACCCTGACGGACCCTCCACTTCACGGGTGTGGCCAGGAAATATGACAACATCTCTGACAGATCACGAGGAGGCCCATGTGCTACCCGACGGCACCGGCTTCTGGTTTCCCATTCAACATGCACTGCACCATCATGTCTTCAACCCTACACTCAGGAGCAGACACTTCAATAATTCAGGAAGTTGCTAAGATCGTCGAGAAGGCTCGAACAGCAGACCGCAGAGCAGGAGAAGTGTAGGGGGAGCATATGATAGACCCCTGAACTGACAATTTCCCCTTTGTTCGTCCAGTCATGAACAGAATGCGTGTGCAAACAGGAATTTACTGCTTTAATAATGCCTTATCGGGTCAATTTGAACCTTGCCCCCGGCAGCCTTGAACTTCCGTGTATAGAATGCTCTTGATGATTGGATCTTGTCAGATCTGCAGGATCAAAAGCTGGTGATGTCCAGCCATTGTCCAACTTTGCAAGTGAATTACAATTGCACCGCAGCCATTCACTGCTGCAGTACGAAGTTGTCCTCGAGCTTTCTCTGATCTCTCTTGCACTTATCCCAGGCTTATCTACATCACTGTACCTGATGAGTCGCACTCCACTTGCTGGCTTCTTCCTCTCTTGAGGGGACCGTCTACGATAGCCATCTCTCTCCATCTCAGCCACCTCGACCAACTCGTCATTTTCCATCCTGTTGCTCTGACAATATCTCCTGGAAGGCAGAACACACAAGGATGTCCTTCTCAGACCCAAGAAAACACACGAACACTGTGAGCTCCGGACAGCCAAATAGACTCTATTACCATCCCACGATGGAGTGGCGCCCGACCTTGGGGGTCCATAAAGAGAACCAACCAGAATGTCAGTTCCACGTACCAGAATGGTTGAATCAAGGCTTACTCTTCGAGATAGACGAAGCTTCGAAAGAAGGCAGAGAGGGAATGAAAGTGCTGAAGAAAAACTCACGCAAGAACAAAAAGACCAGGATGTGTGCGTCTGCATTCCCATCGATTCTAAGCAGAAGAGGCCTAACATCTAGACTAGTTGTCCGTCTTGAGAAGCTTGCATCTGAAGTTGCGGAGATGGTCCTAAGGAACGAAGAAGGGGATAATGGACCCGCACGAAAGGCGCCGTCCGGCAATACCAAGCCGGCGGTGGCCTCCTGGGTAAATCTTTTGTCGCCTGAGGTGGAGGAAAAATGGAGGTCTAAATAAGCTTGGACCGCGCAGAGGATATGGCCTGTGAAGACAGATGGGCCGGCGGAGACCTTCCCATGACGTGGTCAACCCATTACGAGCCAACTAGAAGAAATCGATAGGGTTGCGACGACCTTTCAAAGGAATCGACAATTATGTTATTTCGGTGAAAATACTGTATCAGGTTTCCACAAGTGACTTGCGATTTCGTGATGGTACTAATCAATCGAGGACAGACCGCAGATATAGCTGGGACATGGAGGATGGATGCTGATTATAAACGCAAAGGAAAGGATCTATCACAGGCCGCCATACCTGGAACCTTCGCGTATAAAATGTTACTGGTGCGCGAATTGTACGATCTGAACAACTGAGAGCCAGCGATGCCCGTAAATTACACATCTGGCAGTGAATTGCTATTGCAACAAGCACGATGGTTCCTGAAGAAAGTGAAGTCCGATCTTGTCTCTTATCTGTCGTGAACTTGTTTCTACGCCCTGTCCACACCTCCTACACGGCACTCCTCCTCTGTCTTGCCCTCTTGCTAAAGCATCACTTCTGCTCCTGGGATCTTCCTGAGATCCTAACATCCTCCTGGGGGAGTCTTCCTCCACCTTTAGGAAGTCCTCTTTGTCTTTCTCGCCGCTCGTGTCATACTCAGCATGAATCCTTGGAAAATATCCTCCGCTAACGAGATGGACCATAAGAGGAGCTACTCAGCGTCGAGGACGTTGCTTTACCACCCTACAATGGATTGGCAGCCGGCGGGCACAACTACTGCCGCTGACCAAAAGGTTCAACCAGCAGGTAAATTCCAGCTGGATGAATGGTTGACCAAAGACTCACAAGATCTAGTCAGGGAGGAGGCCGATGATGTCTCGAGGGAATGGGGCGAGCTTCCGAAGAAGAAGAAGTGTTTTCGAAAGAACAAAAAGACGAGAATGAGTCCGTATGCGTTCCTATTGCTTCTAAGCTAAGGACTGACATCAAGGATAGATAACCGTCTTAATATACTCGCATCCGGAGTCGCAGGAAGAAGAAGGACACAGCAAGCCTGTGGAAAAGACGCGGCCAGGAAGGGGCAGTACCAAGGCCGTAGTCGCTTCATGGGTCAACTTGATGTCTCCTAAGGAGGAAAAAGTTTGGAGGTTCAACTAAGCCTTGACCGTGGTCATGATATGGGTCGAGTGGAATAGAAGAATCGGCGTAGACCATCAACAAAGTTTGTCAGCTGCACCAGGGGTTTGACCAGGCAAGCTAGGTAGGGCTGTGGCGGTTACAGAAAATTCGACATTATCTGGTGAAAACACTGGACCATATTTCCAAAAATGACTTTCGATTTCGTGATGGTACCAATGGATTGAGGAGAGACCGCAGGCCCGTATATCACCCATCTGGCAGTGAATTGCTATTGTACCAGGGGCAACAAGCGCAAAGGTTACTGAAGAAAGTGAAGTCCGATCTTGTCCCAGTCCTGTCCACTTCTTCGACATGGCACTTCTCATCTCTGTCTCTCTCTTCTTGTGTCAAAAGCGAACTTCTACGCCTGACATACTCTCAAGCGTCTAAGTCCAGGTTTCAAACCTCCTGTTCCTCTCTCCCGCCCCTCAAGAATCATAAATTCCAGACCGGTCCTCCTTCCAAGCCGTCTTCTGCTCACGAGATGGAGCACAAGAGGAGCTTCTCAGCATCAAGTGCGTTGTGCTGCCATCCCACCATGGACTGATACCCGGCGGAGCACTCCTCGTTGATGAGGGCTGAACCGTCGGGTGGCAGGTGCGGTTTCAAGGACACGGCGGTTGGGCACAAAGGAGCCACAACAGCAGGTTGGTTCCGTCCATAGTATGGGCCAGTTCATGATCTAACAGAGGCATTATTTGGAGCAGATGAGGTACCAAAGGGTGATGCAGGAGCAGAAGGGGGTCCAAAGAAAAGGTCCAAACGCAAAAATAAGAAGACTAGGATGTGTAAGTCTGCATTACCATCATTTCTGGCTAGAGGGCTAACATCGAAAGCAGACATTCGTCTAGAGAAGCTCGCCACAGCGGCAGCACAGGCTGTCCTACAGGAAGAAGGAGAAGGGGGTAACAGGCCAAGGGAAATGGCGCCGTCCGGCAGAACCAAGCCGGCGGTGGCCTCCTGGGTCAACTTGTTGTCCCAGGAGGAAGAAAAGACCTGGAGGGAGTAAAGTGTGGCTTGGAACAATCCGGAGAAGTCTGCAGAAGATCGGCCAAGACGGTGCAGGATACGGTTATTCTCTAAAAGTCTGACCAGGAAGTAGTTAGGCCACCGGCAGCTTATGGATTCCAAGGAATCAAATGGCTTTGTCACACGGTGAAACTACTGTACCATGTTTCCACAAGTGACTTGCGATTTCGTGATGGTGCTAATTTGTGCAGTGGTTGTCCAGAACATGTGCAAACAAAGGCATTCTCTGGGTTTATATGACTAGCAACGATACTACGACAATGAAAATGATTCTACTACAGGATTTCGAGGCCTCCAGTGCGCGGGTTGTGACCAGAAAATATGACAATGCCTCATACAAGCCCTGAGGATGCCATCAGTGTCTGGTCGTCCAATTTCAGCAGGCACTGCAAACTCATGATCGCCACTGCAGAGGAAGAAGCATAGGATAGGGTCATGGACTGACTATTTGTTAGCTGTTTTTCCTTTATACATGCCGTAAACATGCACAAGCTGCGGTCCTTTTTGCACCTTTCTCCGTCAGACAGTGTATCATACCCAGGATTTGCAGGGGTTGGACTATCCAGTACCTGCAAGCATGTTCAGGGTTTGACGCATAAAAATGCTGCTGCGAGTGAATCCTATCAGATCTACAGAACTACAGGCCGGTGAGGTCCAACCATCGGCCAACTTGCAAGTGAATCTCCATTGCATAACCACAGTTGTTGTCGAAGAGCACGTACTTTCTGCCTAGCACCTGTCCCAGATTCATTCACACCAGATATCTCATCGACGTACTTCTCTTCTCCCCCCTTCCTGTCTCCTCATCCGTTTGAATCTTCACCTCGATTCTTCGAAGACCTTACGCCTTGAATTTTCTACAACTCAACCCTCTCAATTCTGGTGTCCTCAGGACGGATCCTCCATGATGTCTTCCTTCAACAGCATCCAGAACAATAAGAACGCAAATTTCTCTGGGACGAATCCTCTCTACTACCATCCCGTCTTGGATTGGGATCCGTCGGGTAGCCCAGCTGGTCTCAAGGCCACGGTGATCGGGCCTAAAGACATTAGACCAAGAGGTATTGTTCCACTCACCAGACGGGTCGTCTAGGGACCTAACAGAGAAAGGTCTCGCGGCAGATGAGATTTCAGCGCTCGTCAAGGGAGTGGAAGTTGCGCCAAAGCAGAAGAAGAAGCCTAAGCGCAAGAACAAGAAGACCAGAATGAGTGCGTCTGCATTTCCTCGTTTCTAAGCAGAGGTCTAACATCAAGAACAGACGTCAGATTGGACAAACTTACATCAGACATGGCGGAGACCATTCTTCAGGAGGACACTGAGGGCAACAAGCCCACCCATAAAACGCCATCCGGAGATACCAAGCCCACGGTGGGCTTGTGGGTGAACTTGCTGTCAGAGAAGGAGGAAAGGATCTGGAAGTAGTAAAGTCCGGTAATGAAGATCGGTTCGGATGTTTTCGGATGCGTGACGAAGACCATCATAAAGGTTTGGTCATTTCATACGGATATGACCATACAGTAGATAGGGCTCCCGCAGTTTCGGGGAAATTCTAACATTATGCTGTACGGCAAAAATACTGTGTTTTGCTGCTAAAGAAACTTCCCCCTTGTGATGGAACCCGTGAAAACATTTATGAATAAAGAATACCTGCGCGCATAAAGCGAATTTTGAGTATTAATGCTTTCCTTGATGTTAGCCAGCAGAGGACTTGACTCCATGGTGGAAAACAATAGATGAAGCTTAAATTTAGAGTTACTGCTAGCGCCAAACCCCGCGTACCGTACCAGTTCTCAGTCACACACCTCATGATGTCAACGATCATCGGCGATACATCTGCCCATCTACTCATCTATCTCTGACGCAGAAGCAACTGAGATTGATCTATCTACAGATCGGTAACAGGCATGAAGATGATATCTGGATGGCATCTAACATCACTCGGCAATCTACAGGTACTTGGGATCAAGGAGTGAAGTCAATGCGTGAGCTGACGGGAGGCCTGATGCTTTCATTTGAAACTAGCTATCTTAAAGCTCATGCGGGATGGGTCTGTTGGTGCAGTCCGTCTTACCTTTACCCACGCCGGGGCACCTGGTCACCAACACTACTGAAAATTGCGGACTCGTCGAAGGTGCTCTGGAGTGTCAATCCAGGCATAGGATAACGAGTACCCCGTATCGAAGGTCTCTGGAGTGCCAATCCAGGCATAGGATAACAGGTATCCCGTATCAGAGGTCATCTGGAATGCCAATCCAGGCATAGGATAACGAGTATCCCGTATCGGAGGTCATCTGGAATGCCAATCCAGGCATAGGATAACGAGTATCCCGTATCGGAGGTCTCTGGAGCGGCACCCAGGCATAGGATAACCAGTATCCCGGAAGTCGTCTGGAGCGGCATCCAGGCATAGGATAAAAAGTATCCCAGAGGTCATTTGGAGTGGCATCCAAGCATAGGATGACGATTATCCCGTACCAAAGTCTCTGGAAGTCTCTGGAGCAGCATCCAGTCATAGGATAGGGGGTATCCCGTATCGGAGTCGATACCTAGGTCTCTAGAGTGGCATCCAGGCTTTTGAGAGACGTACTCGCTGCCGCCCTACTCTACTCATTCTTCTCCTCGACCTCCTCCTCCTTCTCCATAAGACCAGAGAAACCACCCGGGCGAGATTGTTGGGGTGGTGGAGGCGGCGGTGGTGTCTGTCGTCGTCGGAGGGGCAGTTGTACTGTTCCAGTACCCCAGTCCCTCCATCCCCTCCAAGCGCCCATCACAAGGTCCCCTTGTCTGCCCGTTTGAGCCGCGGTTCCACGACCACGATCGCGAGGGTTGCTGGCCATCTCTGATGCCGGCCCTGTTCCTCTTCCTCTTCTTCCTCCTTCCCTTTGTTCAGCCGGCATTGCCGACCTATTACGCCACTCTAACTGTGGTCGTGCTGGTGTTGCCTCGACACCGTGAGGAGACCAGATTCGTTGGTGCTCGACACGATGCGGTGACAATGGCCTTTCAAGACGGCCATGTCTGCCTTGGTTGCTACCCATCAAGGTCTGGGCGGCGGTGACGTTGCCAAAGAGAGGTTCCCAAAGGGAGAAGCGCCGCTGAAGGTGGCTCCTCCCTGGATGTTGGAGATCGAACCTGCTGCTTGCGGGCCTCCCACTTCTCTCCTCCGCGTCCCTCCCCTTTGCTGAGCCGGCATCGCCGACCTTTCACGCCACTCTGACTGTGGTCGTTCTAGTGTTGCCTCGACATGACGAGGGGATCTGCTTCGTCGACGCTCGACACGACGAGGCGATCGACTTCGTCGGCCTTCGACACGACGGGGTGACCGTGACCTTTCACGACGGCCACGGCCCTCTTCTTCTCTTGCTTCTTCTCCTCTCTCCTGCTGTCTCTGCTGTTCTGCCATTCTTTGGCGCCAACGCGCCGTGCGCTCTCTGTGTCTACCCGTTACTGGCGGCTGCGATCCTCTCCCTCTTCGCTCCGCAAACTCGCGCGACCTGTCCGTCGCTCTGCCCATCTTGTAGGAAAGCTTTTTGAACACGAAAGCGAGTATCACAAGATGCTCTAATGGTGTTCAAAAGTTGTGCGGGCTCTCAGGAAAGCTTTGCGATCAGGAAATGCTGTCGTAACGCTTGGGTCTGAGATGAGGTGGGACGATGGAGATGAGAGGAAGAGGAGGGAAGAGGAGGGAAGTGAGATGGCACGTTGTGTGGCTGTTGTGCCAGCCACGCGGTGAATTCAGGACTATAGGTTGCTACTGATTGGTCCAAGGGAAGGGCAGTGAATCCTCCACGACAGGACTGAATAGGTGGATTTCCTCATTCGTTTCTCTCTAGGAGACGTCCTAATCTGTTCTTTCTAGCAATCACTCTTCGGAGGGCGCCCCAATCCCTTTCGGTCCAACCACTCCCTCCAATCCACGACCTTCCTCTGCGTCCTGGCCTCCTCCGCCGCAAAAACAGCCATATGGCTCGTGACGGCTTCTGCCAGCGTGACGCCCAGAATGTCCCTCTGCGCCGCGTCCACAGTTCCTCCGCCAAGAACACTCTGCACGGCCTCTACAAACCTGCCCGCAAGCCCATGGTCACCGCCACCATGGCCTCCCTCGGCGGCAATGGGCGGAGTATACGTCTTGGTCTCACCCGTCGCGAACGAATACACTTTGATGGTATTGGTCGAGCAGTCCGCTGATAATTCCCCGGCTGAGCCATAGATGCGTGTCCGACGCTCGCAGATGGCTTCGGTATAGGCGATCATATTGAAGATGGCGGTTTTCGTGCCCCGTGAGTCCTCTTCATCCCATGTGATAGTCACGGCCTGGTTGTCGCAGACATCATTGTCACTTTCCCATACGCAGCGGCCGAACCAAGGCCTTTTGGCAACTTCATCCGCCGGTGTGGAATCGTCATAGTCTTCGCGCAATTTCGAGAGGAGCAACTCCTCGGCGGCTGGTTGCCCTTTTGTGGAGACGTAATCCTCTATCTCTGGAACGACGATATGGACTGGCCACTTTGACTTGCCTTTGGCGAGGTGTTTATCCAAGTAGATATTCTTGGCCGAGTAAGTGCAGTCACGTTCGTGAGGACATGACAAGCAATTGGTCGCACTTCCGGCTTGAGGGGGTTTGCGGTTCCGTTTAAAGTACGCAATAGAACCGGATGAGGTGACCGTATTGGGCAAATGAGGCTTCGTCGAGGTATAGGACAGAAGCCAGAGCAGGAGATCAATGTCATGACAGGATTTCGTGAGCAATGACGGCGCTGTGGTGGATTCCTTGCGCCAATTGCCCCTATTCCATCAGCTAATACCAGAATACCAGGGCTATACATACCTGACATAGCTATGCGGAAAATGAAACCATCCCACGGGTTCGGTATGTTCCACGCTGATGATATCCCCGACGACCTCCTCAAGCAACAGCTTCCGCATGAGCATGTTATGCGGGCTGTATCTCAACACATGCCCAATAGCAAACACCGCCGGCTTTGTCTTATAAGACTCCTTCAGAGCGTCGTATATCTGCAGACAATCTTCCAACCGTGTCGCCAGTGGCTTTTCGCACAGGATATGCAGACCCAGCGGCGCCAGAGCGAGGATAACCTCAAGATGCGTCTCATCCAGGGTACAGATGAAAGCTCCGTCTACGCCAGGCGGCACAGCTTCTCCTCGAGCAGCGCGCTCTCGCCGGTCCGTCTCATATGCGACAAAGTCCCGCCAGTCGACGAATTCCTGTCCTTCGCTCGGGTTATTGGTCCCCCAGATGTATTTCCGACCCAGTTCACGTCGTTTGAAGGCGATGGGTTCCGCCACGGCGGCAATAACTCCTGATGTCGAAGAGTTGACGGCCGTACTGTATGCATTTCCTCTGGATCCAGCGCCGATGACGATAAAGCGGGGTGTGGATGCTGATTTGGCTTCGGGTTTGGAAGTTGCGGGGGAGGCGGACACGTCATGGTGGCCGTTCAAGGCGTGGCCTTTCAAAGGCCGAGGATACCCTCTACTACATCTGTGAGAAGCGGACTCATCTTGAAGCTGCAGGGTATCTCGAGGAGAGGAACTGTTGAAGTACGGAGTATTCATACGTGGGATGATAAGACATGAGATCCCGTTATCAATTGGCGGGTTGTCATTGGTGGGTAACACGGACCTAAGCGGGGAAGCTCCGGCCCAAAGCCACTCCCTCGCTAGCGAAAGGCTAACTCTACGTTCACGACAATTCGTCAGATTCTCAACAACAAACGATAGCAACACCGTACAGCATGGAGCGCTCTTCCGATCCTCTCGTCTGGGTCGACTGCGAGGTATGTATCAATTGCCCCTCGATTTCCTCACCACTGACCCTCTAGATGACCGGTCTCGATCCCACCACTGACAGCATCCTTCAAATCTCCTGCTTCATCACCGACAGCGCCCTTAACCTCTTGGAGCCAGAGGGATGGGGAGCTATAATTTCACATCCCAAGGCCGCTCTCGACGCCATGGACGAATGGTGTACACGCACGCACGCATCCACAGGCTTGACGGCTGCAGTGCTGGCTTCGACGACGACTGCGGAAGAGGCGGCGGAGGGATTATTGGCTTATATCAAGCGTTACGTCCCGGAGCCCCGCACGGCACTGTTGGCTGGGAATAGCGTGCATGCGGATAAGGCGTTCTTGGTCAAGAAGCCATATGATACGGTTATGAAGCATTTGCATTATAGAACTCTGGATGTCAGTGCGATCAAGGAGGCTGCAAAGAGGTGGTGTGGTGAGGCCTTGTTGAAGGATGTTCCGGTCAAGAGAAACGTTCACGAAGCAAGGGACGATATTCTCGAAAGTATAAGGGAGGCCAAGTTTTATAAAGAGAGGATATTCGAGAAAGCATAGTCCAGCGGGTCCAAAGCATGGGGGATGGCGTTGACGGTATCAGCATCGGTGACAGTACCATTCGACTTGGATCGCGGCGTCATTGGCATTCTAGCCGACTTGGTACTGTTTTGCACGGCGCTGGAAGTACTACGGTATGCGGTAACTACCAAGTGCCGTAGGAAAACTGAGATGAACAGCTCCGCACATGGCTGCGAAGCGTTGTTGACCACTGACTGGTAAAATAAACCGGCTCACGACGTTAACTTCGATTTGACGATCATTGATAATCTATGCGACACGAACGGCTGAGGAATAACAGCATTTCAACACGAGCGGCCCATCATTGCAATCTTCTCCTGCTCTCATGTCTTGACATCAGGATCCGTCCGTCCAATATACTCTTGCAACTTCAACAGCTCAACAGCAAGGTTGATGTTATCCTTGAGATAATCCTGGGCGTCCAGACCAAACTTGCTCTTGTCATCCTCATGCTTCTCGATATATAGTCGAATGGTTGCCCCGCTGCTACCTGTACCTGACAGACGCACGACGATTCTGCTTCCATCGTCGAATTTGACAAAGATACCCTGGTTCTTGCTTACACTTCCGTCCAGGTCAGTGTAGCTGAAATCATCGGCCTGAGTCACTTTACGGCCCTTGATCTCACTACCAACAAAGTCCGAGGATTGGTACAGCTCTGTGATGTGTTTGATGACCTTGGCAGCAGCGTCCGAGTCGACACCTTCGTAGTCGTACCGTGTGAAGAAAGTACGGCCATATGTGTTCCAGAAATCATGTTGAATGCTGGCAATTGATGGGGTGGAGTTAGTAGCTTGGCCTACACCAGCAATGATGTTCAACCAAGCAACAACAGCCCAAACACCATCCTTCTCTCTGACATGGTTGGAACCAGTTCCGAAGGATTCCTCCCCGCAGATAGAGATCTTATTCGTATCGAACAATGCACAGAAGAATTTCCATCCAGTAGGAACTTCATAGCTCTTGAGACCCTGCTTCTTGGCGACCAGATCAACGGCTCCCGAAGTAGGCATAGAACGGGCGAGACCATAAACTCCTTGCTTCTTGAACCATGGGATGAGATGGGCATGGTGAGCGATGATAGCAAGCGAGTCTCCCGGCGAGACAAAAGTGTTTGCTCCATAGATCATGTTTCTGTCACCATCACCATCGGAAGCAGCGCCAAAGTGAATACCATTCTTGTCGACGGCTTCAACCAGGGAGTGAGCGTAGGTCAGGTTAGGATCTGGATGACCGCCGCCAAAGTCGGGAAGAGGGATGCAATTCTGTGTAGATCCTGCAGGCAATCCCAGCTCCTTTTCGAAGATTTGAATACCGTATGGTCCAGTGACACCGTGAAGACCGTCGAAGAGAACCTTAAAGTCAGGGTGCGAACGTAGGAAAGATCGGATAAGGTCAAAGTCGAAGATTTCCTTGAGAAAGTCGACGTAATCTTGGATGGAATCGATAATCTCCACCTCTAGGTTGCCGTAGGTTTTGGTCCCTATGGTCGAGAGGTCAACCTTGGGAATGTCGGCAATCTTGTATGAAGTAAGCGACTTGGAGACTTCGAAGATCTTGTTGGTGACGGATTCAGGTGCAGGAGCTCCATTGGACAGGTTATACTTGATGCCGGTATCGTTCTTTGGGCCTGGAAAAGTCAGCGGATGAGCAGCGACGAAATGGGAGAAAAGCAGAAGACCTACCTCCAGGGTTGTGGCTGGCAGTCAATAGAATACCACCAGTAGCCTTTCTCTTCCGAATAACATGGCTAGCAGCTGGTGTGCTGAGAATTCCATCATGACCAATGATCAACTTCTTGACTCCGTACGCAACAGAGATCCGGGCGATCAATTGCACCAATTCCGGGTTGTAAAATCGACCATCTCCGGCAATGACCAAGGTACTGCCCGCGGCTCCTTCAGGGATCGATAAGAGGATCGAGGTGATAAAGGACTCGCTATAATGAGGTTGTTGGAAGACGACGACCTTTTTACGAAGCCCAGACCTAATGGACGATCAGTCATGGTTCAAGCTGGCTTGGAAGAAGCTTCAAGTGCGGGGTGGTGCGGGGCAATGCAACTTACGTTCCAGGCTTCTGGTCGGTGAAGGGTTTGAAGGAAACCGTTTCGATGCTCATGATGATTGTCAAGGTTCCTGTGCGAGTTTAATGAAAGTGAGATGGTAGCACAGGATATGAGTAGGAGAATTGAGTGGTGTGATGAGGAGACGGAAGGTGGAGGAAAGCCGTGGCGGTCAAACAACGTCACCGGCAACGGACCAATGACGCTGCTTGGCGGGAGAAGGTGGCTGCCAAGACTGGCTCCAATCTCGTCTCAACTGTCAGGGAACTTAAGCGTCGCTTTACCCGAGCCCTGTAATGAGCCAGTCGACCTTTCTTTTCGAGGAATAGCAATAATTGACATTGACGAGTGTTCCAGGATGTATCTGCATCAATGTCAAATGGTTACTGGGATCTGGCTGCAAGCTTGATCGGCGAGATCTAGTAACTGGCTTCGAGCTCAATAGCGAGGAGCATCTCGTAGATTATCCCCATGTGATTGTATCTAAACCCTTGAAGAAACTATTAATACAACGCCGCCATCGTCGCAGCAATACGCCCATCGCGCCTGCATCATTGTATTCTCGAGATTCTTTCGGATCACCAAGCGCCCGTCAATCCAATGACCTTGGTGTTATCCCCCATTCAACCCATCACTCGCCGTGGATTACGACCCCTAGGCAACCTTCTGAGCTTTTGCTTCGTCATATCTCCATACCCCTCCCGTCTTATCCGGCTCGACTTCCCATCCAGGAACAGCCTTCACAAGAGTCTGCACTTCATCCTCCACTGCATCCCGTCTGGAAAAGTATCTCCTCTCCCATTCCTTGCCTTCACTCTGCTCTTTCTTTCTCATTTCTCGTTGTTCATTCTCAATCTTGCTCTTCTCGTTGCTCGTCGTCTCCATATCCCCCCTTTTAATTGCCTCTGCAACCTTCTGCCATGCCCGGCGAGATTCCAATGGCCCTTGCTTCTCAATAGGGGCAACGGTCAGAGGAACCACAGGCTCCTTCTTGGCAGCGAATGAGGCGACATCACTCTTTCCTTTGGCATGTTTGATGGAGAAAGCATCCGTCCATTGGCCCTCCGCCGCATACAGTGTGTCCTTTTCCCTGCCAGAAGGATAAATGGTCGCAGTCACACTATTCTTCTTCCCTGACAACCATCCCTTGCCGGAATAATCAATCTTTGCAGTATATCCGGTAGAAGACGTAATGTAGGTGCTCTTGGACAGCTCAACATAGGGGGCGCCATATATCAGGCCTTCGATGTGTAAGGACGGAAGAGTGATGAGGTAAGTTTCTTGGGACGGCGTTCCAGTGAACAGAGTCAGGATGGCGTGTCCCACCTGCTTGACATGGATAGTGCTGCTGAAAGACGCTTTCTGGCCATTGTAACCTTGAAGACGGACTTTATGTTTCGGATTGGTGATACAGTAGGCAGTGACTGGCGGGTGGTGGCTATAAAACAGTGCATTAGCATTTATCTCCTTCCTTGAGCTCTGCTGTGATCGAAATATATCTCCCGACAACTACACAATCGAGTGACTGGCACATACCTGACCTGCTCACTAACGAGCGTCGTCTCCCCCACTTCACTCCCAGCATCTTGTTCTGTCCACGATCCCAAAAACAGCTCTCCAAGAAAAGGATTCAATGGCTTCTTCTCGCTTCCCAGCTTCTCATTACGACTGCTATATTGGCTTTTGAGCGTACTCAAGAACCACTTCAGCACCAACACCATTCGCTTCTCCGGGTCTGGCTCGCTAGCGGGCGCAACCAGGAGCGACGGGTGTTCAGCCCAGTAGGCACTGTATTCGACGAGTGAGGTAGTGCTAAGGATGAATGGAGGTGCGGTGAGCGCTGAGAGATCGCCATTGAAGGAGGCGATGGACTGTTGGGAGGTTAATGTCGCTCATTGTCAAATGTTGCGGAGAAGACGCGACCCACCTTCAGGAAGGACGTCCAGGATCCTCTGTTTTGCGGTGGAACAGCGGTGGCATCAGTCACTGAAGACGACATGATTGCTAGATCGTTGACGAATACCCTGATGATAGGACGCTGAGTGGATTGTAGATGAAGGCAGGCAGGATGGGGTCAAATGCGACGCTGGCGCTTGTGACCCTGCCTCTAGCCTCGCCTCCTTTTGATGACGCAGTTGCGCGGCCAGCCGCATTAAATACGGCATAGTGAGTACCCTAATTGCACCCACCACATTTGCCAGTTTTAATGCCTACCGTTCCTGTCATGAGAATGATCACCAACAGGGGTCAATTCAAGGTAGATACAGACGGTAGCATAATAGCATATTAGTACCTTGGTGATAGAATAAAGAAATCGCAGAATGCATAGAACTCCCCTCTAATCTACAACTACCTGAGGCGGCACCAGCACGACAAAAGAAATTCATACATCAAAAAGAGCCAATACACCAGCCATCTTATCCGACAGAGTTAGATCAGTTTGGACCAGGTGGATCAAACGACAGCCTTCCCAGCAACAGATCTTGTAGCACGAGATTCCTCAATCCCTCTTCCTCTTTCTCTCCCTCGGACTAATCTTATCTCCTGGCCACTTCCATCCCCTAGCAATCTTCGCACGCCTCAACTCCGCATTCTGTGGCATAGGCATCCAGTTGTCCCTTTCAGGAAGTGCGTTCTGTCTGGTAACCGCTTGTGGCCCACCAACCTCAAGTCTGTAAGATGGCTCACCAGGGAAAGGATGTTCCTTTGCCAGCATATGCAGGTACCAAAGAGCCAGGGGAACAGTCAAAGGCGGCGATCTCGGCGAAGAATTAGAACCGTCGACTGGACTGGCAAGCGAGGCCGCGTTACAGGCGTTGAGCAGGACAGAAGGATCAGCGTAGCTCGTTTTGACTTCCACAACCGGAGCAAGGTCCAATAGTCCAAAGTAGGGGATCCTCTCTGTGCCAGCTCGTACGCAAAGCAGCTCCGTTTCCGTAATGATGAAGCCATATCGGCAGCCGTGTTCTCGCATGCACCAATGCAAATGTGCCAGCCCTGCAAGGTATTTGACCTTTTCCGTACCAGGACCACTGCGCATGGTGGTATGCCAACGCTCATAAGCCATGACCAGACCTACAACACGAGCTTGACGAGGTCCCGAGAGAAGAGTCGCCGTTGCATCATCCCGGTAGTTTGCGAGAAAGTCAGGCGCTCGAGCACCATGCACAGAATGATCTCCTGGATACATGTAGAGGTGTGGCTGGCCAAGAGCGAGACGTAGGGCCGCATTGACTTTTTTGGCGTAAAAGTTGTTCAGGAGAGAATGAAGAGCCGGTTCACCAGAAGGTCGAAGTGCGTTGCGTTCATGTGTAGGAGCTGGAAGAGCCGAAGCAGGCACTTCAGTCGTAAGAAGCTCGACGAGGTTGGGAACTCTTGCCAGGGAATCGAAGGAGAATCTGTCCCAGGTCCTCAAATTTCGAACATCCCACCAACAATGCATTGCCTCTCCGAAACGAGGAGTAGGATAACTATTCTCATCAGGAGGAATGAGCCTTGGCGTGGGGTTTGGTCCCGTGAGATAGTTCAAAAGAGTCAATGTAGGCGCATTGAGACATTCAGCTGGATATTGAAGCTCCGGTACCAACGTTTGTCCACGGGGTTGGGAAACTGGAACTGATGGCGAGACAAAGGTAGACAACCCTCCATTGCCCGACGGCATATAGATAGGAAGTTGTCTGTAAGGGTATCCAAATCGACCCAAGACTTCAATGTTCGAAGTAGAGGCAGACCTGACGTGAGCTCCAAGAGCCTTTCTCGATTGAGACAAGGTAACAGTGATTGGAAGTTGCGCTGCTGGGCTCGTATTGCAGTTGGGAGTCAGCTGATCTTCAGATACTGAATTTGCTCGACTTTCAGGCGGACTTGTAACGCTGCGCTGGATTCGAGGTCTTTTTGAAGCCGAGGAGAATTCTGCAGGATTTGGTGCACTAGATAATGCCTTCCTATGGCCTTTAAAAGTCGTAGTTTCCATGATTCGATCCTGGGATCTGACCTTAGGCAACAGAATCTGAGCACCTTGCCGGATTATAGGAGACTTGATAGGAGTTGTCAAAGCCGTATCCACAGATTCCGGCGAAGAATCCATGGAGTACAAGGATGACCCCGAGGTTGACCTGCTATGGGCACTGCCCAATACTTGCAGATGATCGGTATAAGGAGGGGTGATTGGTCGGAACATCTGTTCGAAAAACTCCATGATGTCTAGGATGAAAGAGATCAGTCATTGCGCCAGCAACAAATTGGACAAACATTACATGTTGTGATGCCGCCTCAGGTAGTGAATTATCACTACCAATTAATATCAGAAGACCAGCTTCTTTTGCGGATCTTCTAGGTCTAAGCCTCTCTATACCAGATAGAGATTGTTTGAACAAAGGAGAAACGTGAGCCAAGGAAATTCGTAACAACAAGTCCTGCTTGTTCTGAAAGATGGGGAAGAAATGCACAGCCTTTGAAATAATGCATCGTGGCCATGCGAGGTATTTATCCTCCACATGGGCACGCGCCATGGAGAGATGGGTAGGCGGCTGCAAGTAGGCTATGTCAAAAACAACACAGCATCCACGCTGCTAAGAAAGATATGAAAAGATAGTGCAGGATATGAAGCAAGCAGGGGATCCATCCGGGGAATTATCTGTGGAACAGTTTAGGATGTCGCACGCCAACTGGGGTATTGCATCAGCCACTTCTGGAAGTTGACTCGTCCTGGTCATCATCGGCAAAGAAAACACAGCCAATTTGGGAGGTCGATGGACGCGGTGAAGCAGAAAGAGCATCTCTAGGCGGAAGGTCTGTGCGATGGGTCTCCTAAGGATGATCTGACGTTCAAGCCTGGCGTTTCAGATTGCAGCCGCTGGAATATTTTTGGCCTGGCGTCAACTTGGAGCCTCAGGCGGTAAACATGAGTTATCTGTAAATAACCGTAACTCACGTCGTCGGCGCGAAGGTTGTTCTCGTACAGCGCGTCGCCGGCTGCGCGGTTATGGTATCAGGGTTGTTTGGATGGATTGATTGGTTCATCGGTAGCCGTATGCTGAGCATAGCGCCTGCTTCAAGTTGACGCTTGATAGGCTAACAGAAGGGAAGACATTGCGATGAGTGAGATCGCCAATGATTCTATGCATAGACTTTTGTGTGGCTGTTCTGCGTCTCACGCTTCTGATTGGCCGACCCAACAACACACAAAAGACCCATGGAGCGTTTCAGATATTGAGTCATCGCGATCATCATCAAAACCGGCCATTTGAGCGGCCGCTTGCAGTGACACGATGTACAGACCATGTCAATGTGTTGATATGCCAATATGTCGATGTGTCATCGAGAGGCATGGGAAGGTTCGGAAGACGCGGAGACATCCATGAACCAGTGGATGAGAAGGATTCTAAGCATTGTACGGAGAAAAGGATAGTAACACGGCAGACGGGAAGCTACACTTATCACTCCAGATATAGTCTAGAATGAACTGTCTACGTGGGTCAAATTCTCTGATCATCCATGTAGCAAGTCAACAGGAGGATCTTTGTCCGCCATATTCTCCATTCGTGAATCTTCTCCCCATTTGGAGCAGACTTCCTTCGCTACTTGCACATACTTGTGCTGATCATCCTAGAGTACAGTTTTGACATGAGATGGGATAGGAAAATCAACAACAAACACATGGATGGCTTTTTCGTTCGAATGCCTGCGCAAGACGGCCCACAGTCGATTGCAAATCCACCCACCCGAGTTGACTGACGTATTGAAGAGAGCAGAGAGAAACTTGAGTCTGAGAGCAAAAGTAGAAACAGAAAGACAAGAAGGTCATGTCTGCCCCCATTTCCCATAAGTCACAAAGAAGAGAAAAGACCTAAGCAATTTCCGTTTTCTTCATGTGTTGGAGAGTGGAGTCGGACTTTGGAGACCATCAACAGGTCATTTAATGACCGGTGTAATTGCCTCCCCATCCACCACGTCCGCCACTACCGTAATAGTTTTGACTGCCAAAGCTGCCACCATAATTACCATACCCACTTGACTGTTGACCTTGACTTTGAGCGCCATGACCACCAAAGGAACCAAGTCCGCCATACTGGCCTCCTTGGCTACCATAACTGTGATTCATGTGGCTGGGATATCCACCAAATCCTTGTTGTCCATGTTGAGACTGTGGAGGGGGAAGACCTTGGCCAGGCTGACCAGGCGTATTTGCCGCAGAACCAGGGCGACCGGGTTGGTTAAGCGCTGAAGGACTAGGGCCAACACCAGGACCAGTCTTTGATTCACCGAAAGGCTTCAATGATTCGTCGGGTTGACTACTCTGTGGCTGACCATACTGAGGAGTCTGCCCAGAAATCCCAGATGCCGATCGTCCAAAGACTTCACCCATGCCACCGAATCCACCTGCACCCGCATGAGAAGGAGTCTGCGAGGGTTGAGTGGATCCTGAACGACCATAATCGCTTAAGCCACCGCCAAGAGCACTGTCGCGACCATGAATCGATCCATGTCCGAAGCCGCCGATGTTCGCAGGAGAGGAAGAGTGATCAAAGGAAGATTGTGGAGACATGCCATAGCCTTGATGAGGTTGACCGTACATGCCACCTTTGCCACCAAAAGGAGCACCATATCCTTGACCTCCATAGCCGTACTGGTTATTGTATGTTAGATAAGGAACGTTCTGTGGCACTGGTTGTTGACTGCCGCGTTGTTGTAATTGTGGACTTACTTGTTGAAGGTAGGCGGAATAGTAAGGCTGTCCATAGTGAGGATATCCACCATATGGGTAGCCTTGTCCACTAGCTTGACCTTGATGCTGTTGTTGGAGATGCTGCGCATGCTGCGGTTGACCATTCTGACCTGGCTGTGGTTGACCAGGGATCGAAGGATTGGGTGTAGTATGACCACTGGTTTGGGCTTCTCCAGCCTGGCCATAACGTGACGGAGGCTGTTGGCCTTGGCTGCTAGAATAATCACTCGGGGCATTTCCGAATCCACTAGTAGCCCGCTGTTGCCCAGCACCGGCCTCTTGTTGGTTCTGTTGGCTTTGCTGACCATATGAACCATAGTAACTCGGATAAGCATTGCGATGCTCTCCAGATGAATAGTATGAAGAATATTCATTCTGACCGGTTGAGAAGCTGCCAAGGTGAGATTGACCAGTTTGTTGTTGGCTTTGGGGTTGAGGTTGAGATTGAGAGGAATATCCATCGAATTGATTTTGGGATTGGCCAGTTTGTTGACCAAACGGATCGTAAGGCTTCTGCCCACTGGTGGTCTGTTCTTGTTGTGTAGACGGCTGTCCATATCGCCCAAACTGACCGTACGGAAGGTTTCCTGGAGGTCCCTGTTGAGACATTGACTGCGGCCCAGTGGGTGGCTGATTATATGATTGGCTGGGAAGGCTTAGCAGACCCGGCGCTTGACGAGGGGTAGGAACATGCTCTTGCGACTGTTCCTGAGATTGCTGCAGTGGCGCAGGTGGAAGCGCTGCTACTGGATGCGCCACAGGCGAGTGAAGAGGAGGCTGAGCACGTGTCTCAGCTTCTTCACGATCTTCGTCAACATCCAGCCCATCTCCTTCACCGTTCAATCCAAGGCTACCAAACTGAACAGCAGCACGGTCTACAGCATGCTTTCCAGGCATGACCACTGCCTCTTGCTGATCAAGGACACGACGTTGATAGCTCGAAGCTCGGCCAGGTGTACCACCGGTAGCCTTGTAAGCAGTTGTCGCAAACCCGCCAGAGGGCCGAGACTGCTGAGAAGCATGTTGAGAAGCAGAAAAAGGGTCGACACTAGTAGCGGCACTGTGTGGATCCCTTGAAGTTGCAACTGTGCTCGCCGCAGTCGCTGTAGGAACAGAAACGGAAGTATCTGGGAGATGTTCAAGATTTTCCTCCGTCAATTCATCTTTGGGAGGCGGAAGATTCTCTTCGGCGGGAACCACTGTCGGAGCTTCCTGAACCAACTGTTCCTCAAATACAGTCGCGCCCTTTGGAGCAGCAACCTGTTCCGAAAGATTTGCCTTGTCTTCCAGAGGCTCAGGCGCGTTGGGTTCTTGTTGCTTCGTAGCAGCTGGAGTCGGCTTGCTAACCGGTACAGGAGCAGGCTTCGCAAACATACTAGCCCAGGTCTTCTTCGCTCCATTAGGAATTATGCTACTCTTCTGAGTCTCTGAACCCTTCTCTTGGGCTTTCTCCGGGACTGCATGAGAAGCTCCTCCATTCTCCAGCTCACCATCAGTGGTCGCTGGTTGTTCCCAAGTGCTTGTGACTTCTGTATTCGGTTTCACATCCCAGGCTTCCTCCGTAGGGACCGAAGTTTTCGTGGAATCGGTGATGTCATGCTCCTTTGTCGTAGATAGACCACGTCCCCCAGGTGCAGCGGATCCACCTCTGGTACCACGTCTCAGACTGCGACCACGGTCCCACCCACGTCCACGACCTCCACGACCACCTTCAAATCCACCTCTGCCACGTTCGCCGCGGGATGATACATTAGTGGATTCAGGACCAGAAGATTCAGCCACCTTCGAACGGGAACGATCAGTCTTTTTCTTCTTGACTTCACCCCATTGAGAAACCGTCCCTAACCAGTAGTTAGCTTCAAACATGTACTTGGAAGCTTGAGAAGCTCAAGCCATCTCCTTTGAGTGTGAAAAGTACCTTCTGTGATCCGTTCAATCGTATCCTGAAGGTCACCATCAGTCTCCTGTAAAGCAAACACAATATCCTCATCCGTCCAATCCGGGAACATCTCCTTGATGGTGGGAACTTTGTCGCCGTATTGCTTCTTTAGCTGACCGATTTCCCCATCCTCCTCAACTGTGTTGGTGGAAATAGTTTCATGTTTGTCTCCGTTGGTAAAAGAGCGATTGCCTCCACGAGCTCCACCACGGGACCCATACCCTCCACGTCCACCTCGAGATGCGCCTCTCCCGCGAGAGGCGGATGGCCTTGATTGTACTTCAGACATTGGTAGGTATGTGAGGATGTAGAAATGAGGAAAAGGCTGGTGGTGGTTGAGGTAGGTGAGTAGTCGCGTGAGGAACGGATGACGGAGCTATTGACGTCGGAGGTGAGGGTTGATGAAAGGGCCGTACGTTCCCCGACGAAAGGAAGCTTGGAGGCTCCTTTTGGAACGTAACGGGCGATGAACCTCCTCGTCGTTCAGTCTGCGGCGAGAAGGCGTAGGTAAGAGATGTGTGAAGCCAGGATTGAAGAAGTTGAACTGTTTCAAGTAGAGGAAGACCTTTGCAGCTGTGGCAGGGACAGGAACAGCAAAGGGTGTGTGGTGACCTGTGAGATTCTCGCTAAACCTTCACTGGGCGGCTGGGCAGCAGACGAGCAGCCAATGATGACGCGCGTAGGTTGGAGAGCCTGCTTAGTCACCCGTTCTGTCATGCCAGTCATGCTACCTATCTGCCACCGCCCATCCCCATTGCGGGCGGAGCAGTTCATCACCACCACACGATCCGGTTCCATCTGGGCGGGGCCAGCCAGCTGTGCACCACCTTATGCCAGATCTCTGATAATGTGACTTCATATATTCTATATGATATAATAGTGGATCTGACAACGACGGCAAAGATGAGGCCAACTTTGATCCTCCGAGGGCGGTCCCTCATCTCCAAGCTGCACCAACACGTACCACTCTCTGCTCGAGAAAGTGAACAACTCCTCCAGCTCCTGACCACTTCGTTTCGACACCAACTTGACCGGGAACAGCATCTCCTACCAAAAGAAATTGCTCATTCCGTGAGAAACTCGCTACGAACGCCTTCAAATCCGCAAGAAGTTCATTCCAGCTCCACGTTGGCCGATCATCACCTCAGCTCCATCCTCAAGAACCCCTTGTTCGCGATAACACCAGTGAGAAAGACTGGGCAAGCCCACAGAAACATACGAGGCCATGACGCAGTATCCTTGAGGCTTCGGGCTGATCCAATAGGCTTACTTGAAGAACAGGTGGCCGCGGGAACAGCGACATTGAAGCTAGCCACCATCTGCTTGAATGCATGCCGCGCCAAATGTATCACAGAGGCAGAATTGTCGGTAATGGATGCCTTGAAGAGAACTCAGGCAGGATCTAAGACTGTCCGCTGGCTTTCATCGAGCGGGGTACTCGATGCTGAACGCTTCCTGATGGATGAAATATTTGTGCGGGCCGTCGTCCCTTTCTTGGTTGCTGAAGGGGAACTGGGTACGATTAAGAAGCTCCTCGACCCACGGATGAATCTGGCGAACTTTATGAAGACGGAACCGCCCCTAAAGGTTCTGCAACGCACCCGTGAAAAGCAGGGGACAGTTCTCGAGGCCTATGTTAAAGCTCAACTAAAGAAGGGAGAGGCCATCGAAAGAATATTGGACGAATTCTTGGGCTTGTTTGGAACGCATAGACGTCACTATTCAGATTCAAGGATGAGATTCGGCTTCACAGATTGGAGCTTGGCCTTTTGTCCGGCTGGCCACTGCTTAGCGAAAGTTCTGTGGACTGACCCGCTTCTATCGAACGAGCAATGCATCATCAGGACCTTTGACAAATTCGTCCGCTCAATTCCGTCCTGGAATGACAAAGCGAACGAGCGCTATTTACAAGCCCGACTTCGTCTGCATCATCCAAGTGAGCCGAGCGCGGCATCAAGCCTGAATTGGTTCCATCAGGAATTAGCCGAATTGGATCCATTCAGACTGATGACTCAGTCACGCAAGAATACGAATCGAATTATACATCTTGGCTTGGAGACAGCCAGACTTCTCTTGGAACAAGACAACCGTTCCGATGCTGCATGGATAATGGAGATCATGCAACGATACTTTTCTAAGGAGCTGGGGCTTGGCGCACAGAGAACAACTGACCCCGTGAATGTCGACGTTGATATGAAGCATGAAGAAGACTCTGATTTGAGAAAGTTGGAGCAGTTGGGATTGGGTGGAAACCCAAAATTCATCGACGGAAAGGAGCAGGAGGAGGTTCATCTGCAGCTGTTAGAAGGCTTGAGCATTCGTCCAGCCTCCTAACAAACGGACACCAATTGTGGACTTCTTTAGCGATACCAGTCGAGAACTTCTTTATCCAACCAGTTGGCAGAGTACTCCCTAATGACCCAATAGCGCAATGACATATACATCTCCAAGCAGTTCCACTGATAGCGGACTGAACACTGTTGAAGAACATTCCTGAAAGAAAGATGCGTTCCATCAAGCCTTGTTCCGACTCCTCGTCCGGCTAGCCACATGATCGCCTTCCTTTGGTTGTGCAGGTGTTTTCTTCGGCTTACTGCTCGTCTTCTTTGTCGTGCCCGCCTTTGCGCTTCCAGTCGTCTCTGCTTTTCCTTTGGCTCCCTCCTTCTCTTCATCTTTCTTCCCGCCAGTATCCGCTTTCTCAGTCTTCTGTTTCTTCGCTTTGGGCTCCTCTTCTTTTGCGCTTTCCTTTCCATCCTCTTCCTCGTCCTTCTTCTTCCCACCACCACCACCGCCGCCCTCTTTCTTCAACTCGCTCATCCTCTTCACCACATCCTGCCCACTGCGACTCACTTTGACCGCGGGGTTATCCGGGCTGGCGTTCTTCTTGACCGTGTTGCCGCGCTTGGTGTTGACCGAGAGCTCGCCTTCTTTGGCGATCTTGGATGCTTTGCCGCCGGGCTGTCCAGAGCCCCAAGACCAGGAGACTGTGCGTGTCATGTGAGCGCCGAGCGTAGAGAAGACAAGGAATTGCAGATGCGCGTCTCATCGAATACCTTTGTCGCCTTCTTTGATGTTCTTGTCGGCCATGACTTGCTATTCTCAGAAAGATCCAGATGTCGTTACGATTGCTGAAGCTTGAGTCGCCCATAAAGCGGTCGCAGAGCTTATCTACGAAATTTGCCGGCAAAAAGACGTGCGATGTAATATTGCCTGCCGTGCCCTGAAGTGTTCAATGGCTCTGCCTCTGTCGCATGATGTGCTTTCAAATAATCCACCCTTCCGCGCACGACGCAGTAACCAAGCGTCGTCACAAGGAATCCAACGACATCATGACCCTGTGTTCCCCAGGCTTGGCATGCACAGCTCGGCCGTATGCGGTATGGCGTCATGCAAGTTGTTCCTGCTGCGACGCGATCGATCGGCGGGCCGCAACCGAGAACGAAAGAGCTCTCCTGCGTTAGCGTGCCGGCCTGCTGGGCGTGGGCCTTGGCGGCACAGCGGGAGATCGAAAAAAGACGTCTTGAT
Organism: Symbiotaphrina buchneri; assembly: GCA_001599915.1. Lineage (NCBI taxonomy): Eukaryota > Fungi > Ascomycota > Symbiotaphrinales > Symbiotaphrinaceae > Symbiotaphrina > Symbiotaphrina buchneri. The sequence goes on along the minus strand of BCIG01000043.1, from coordinate 11,760 downwards.
AGCTTCATACATCGGTTCTGATCTTTTTTGAGGGGCGGTGTCAGATCGGATATTTTCTTTCAGCAGTATTTGATTCAATTCGGTACGGTGACACGGTGGCCGTAGTCGACAAGGTCGGATTGTGCACGTCTGCGTTTTGTGGATAACGGCGGATCCCTACCGACCCTTGCGTCTCCATCTTTTGTGCTATGCCCATGTACCCAATGCGTCCCAATGCAACCAAAAGCCCATACGCCAAAAGCGAGATGCCATATATCCAGGAAAGAAAAGCAGGAGACTCTATACAAGTCTATCTTCCTCGGTAGGCCATCTCATAATCAAGGGCCTCCCCTCTCCCTCTCCATCTCATAAAACAGCAAATAAACCTCCTTCTGCATCCCCAGCACCTCACTAGTCTTGCTCTCCTTGATCTTCTCATCACTGATCCTCCACCACCGGTTACTCATGTCACCTTTGCCCTTCCTCTTCATGCCCCGGGCCGCATCTTTCAGAGACGCCGTGGCTTCTTTGAGGGACGCCGCAGAGCGAGATTGCGATTTGGAGAGGATGTTCGAATGTGATGTCTTGCTAGACTTGAGGCTGGACGAGTCGGCGTCTCTAGAGGAAGGAATCCGAGGAGACGACCGTGGTATGTCAGTCGAAGCCCGTTCGGAAGTCATTGCGGGGGAGCCCAGGGAGAGAGAGGACGACGAGTAAGAGGGTGAGGAGGTAGAAGGTGAGTCGGAGAGTCCTGGCTTGCGGCGAGAAGAGGAAGTGCTCCCACTTGCCACGGTCGTGACAGAAATGGAAGGAGGCGTAGGTCTGGATGGATTCCGGACAGGCGTCGAGTAACCGCTAGTAACAGTCGATGTGGCGGTGGAATGGTTCGTTCTCAGCGTATGCGGAGTTGAGAAAGCCGGATAGAGGTTTTGCCGTCTGAATGTTTCATAATGGCCACTATGATGACTTCCTTTATGCGTGACAACTCCCAGGAGTCGGTAGTTCTTACGGTCCATGATGCCGCCGAGCGGAAGCGTTTCGGGGAATGCGACCTTTGCGGCATTCTTCGTGGTCTGACTTCTCGGATCGTAGATGGAACGTGACAGATGTATGGCCATGATCTTGGGAAAGGAAACAATTCTTGTATGTCTCGCTATGCGACGCTTCGGGGCCGTCTTGATGTCGGGTAATTGGACATCCTTCGGTTCCTTTTCAGGATCTTCTGCTATAGCTTGTTCAAGCTTCGATATATCATCCTGCAACTGCCTCGTTTCTTGCTCTTCCTTTGCTTGTGACAGCTGTTGCCTTTTCACTTCCAAGGCATGTTCAAGCCTGCATTTGTCGCATTTGAAATCATCGATATGTTCGACTTTGAATAGCCCGTCGAAGCATTTGTCCAATGTTGTGTTGTTCTGAACTGGAACATGCAGGGTCAGGGTGACGAAAGATGATACGCTAGGTTTGGGCTTGAAGTGGCAGGTGAGACATTCAATCTGTGATTCCAAACGTCCCTCAAGCGGAAAGCCCTCGTCTTCCGACAAATCCTGCCCTGGATCTGCCTTGTTGGTGTCCACAACAGTAGTATCTTCGACGTGACTGACTTCTGATGCTGCTTTGGCTTGTTCGATTGCTTGATCGGTGGCCGGAATGACACCAGCATTTTCGACAGGTGCTTCTTCCTGGATGGCCTTCTGCAGCTTCCTTCTCGCATGGTATTCATCACACAACCTCTCCGTCACCACCTGCAAGAACTCCTGAGCATCCTGCTGCTGGCGACTAATCCGTGTCTGAAAGGCATGCTCCACTGCATCCAAGAATCCCCTCGCGCTGATTGTTTTCTTATAAATCGGCCGTTCATTCAAGGCGTCTAATATATCCTTCAGAGCCTGCGTCACATATCCTCTCTGTAGTCCTTCACGCTTGAAACGCTCAATGGCTTTAACTTCCGGGCCATACTCCTGGCGAGCTATATACGACTCCAAATCATCCAAGCTGCGGCGGTGGAGTTCGCGGATCAGGTAGACGCGCAAGTCGCCCAGGCCCGCGAGCGCTTGCAGAACGGAATTAATGAAACAGTCATTGGCTGGGTTGATGAGCCCGACGATGCCTTTCTTACGGGTACTGCTGGACGAGGTGGACTCGTCGCCGTCGATGAAGAAGGTCGGCCCGAAGACGTAGACGAGCGTTATGGCGGCCAGAGATGCGCCGGCGGCGTAGGTGGCGATGGTGAGCGGCTTATCGGGCATACTGACGGGTCGATGACGATCCTAGCAGAGTCCATGTAGCTCAATGCCTGTGAGACCCTTCTCTTCTTGGAGTTTCCCGGCGTTATTATCGTCTTCGTGAACGGAGCATAATATGTCGAGTTCCACCAACGTTCAAGAGTCTTTCCAGCCCGGAGGATCCGGAATGCCCGCTGTGGATAAACAGTGTATCCAAAATGCAAGGCAGCCAATTCTGCCCTCAGTGGACGTCGCTCCAGGCAGACGGAATAGTTAGGCGGCCACAATCGTGGTGGGGTAATTCGGATGATTTATTCCAAATTTCGGCGAGTCGGCTTACGGCTGTCTGCGGATATTCCTTTCACCACTGTCCTCTCCCGCTTTCCATACTCTCTCCACGTGACTGCACAACTACTCCTCTTCCCTCGCCGTACAAATCTCCAGACACCAAACCTTCAATTCTCACTCAGGAGAGTAGTAGAGCTCCTCGCAGCTCCAGGCCTCCCAATCCCTCTTCCCATTGCCGCAACATGGCGACCGCACGCCTCTCGCCCTTCCAAGCCCCCTACTGCACATCCTGCATTCGACACATCCTCCGAGCCAGCACCAAAGACACCGCATTACCCTCTTCCCTGCGGCAGCAAACACGGGGCAAGAAAAAGCAGGCCATCAGCGACACCGTGACCGTGCGGCTACTCAAGGACGTGCCACGCTTCGAGCGAAAGGGATCCATCGTGCCCGTCACGGCGGGGCGTATGCGCAATGAGTTCTACCCCCGCCGCATGGCGGAGTATATGACCTTCGCCGAGCTCAAGGACTCGACGGCGCCGGTGGAGCGGGATTTCATGTTCAGGCCGAGACAGAGCGGTGGGGTTGGGTCTGGAGTGGGCATTGGCAGCGGTGTTGATGCGGGGATATTCGGAGAGCACGAGAGGGTAGAGGTTGATGTGAAAGAGGCTTTATTGAGTGTAAGTGCTGGCTCTATTCGGACTCTGGAATGATCGACTAACATACGCTTTTCCAGCCCCAACAAGCAAATACCCTCCTCAGCACCCTTCTCCCACCGGAACTTATCTTCCACCGCCAACCCATCGCACCCTCTACACCTGCTGCTCCTCCTACTCCCCCACCACGCACAGGCGCAATCCACAGCGCCGCGTCCGAACTGTCCGCCGCCTTCCTCGGCTCTTCACCCAGCAATTCTTCAAACACAGCAGAGTCCGGTACACCCATCTACGGCAGTGTTACAACGGCCGACGTCGCGGCGATGGTCAAGGATATCCTTGCGGCCAACGAAGAGGGAAAGCGTGTGGTCCTGGGCCACGATGAAGTTCGGTTCATTGGCGTTGACCATATCGACGGGGATGGCTCTGGGTCGGACGCTGTCGATCGGGTGAAGACATTGGGCGAGTTTGAGGTCGAGATTACGATAAGGGGTGCAAGGCAAGGGGTGAAGAGAGTCGTAAAGGTCGAGGCAGAAGAGAAATGAGAAAAGACATCATGGCAGTCAATCTGGTATAGCAGCATCAAGGTCACATAAGAGGGGCAGATAGAAGCTTCCAAAAACAATCTTCATGCAAGGGTATTTCGATCTAATGTGCTGTTCAAATGCTCTGTCCATGTACAGCCGCACAACAGACAACTTCCGTCTGCTCAATTTTTGCTGGCCAAATCGTCCTTCCAACGAGGTTCACACTCTCCCGCCAGCAGAAGAAGCGCACCAAAATTTTCAAAGCCCATCGCATTGAAGCGGAAAGCTCTAGAAAAGTTGTAATGTAGTAATGTTGATATCCTTGAACCCTCATGGGAAAGGCATTCCATTCCCCAACTCCGTGCCGGTCAATGCAATATCCCATCCGCTCCATCCAAACCTCGACATTCCTGAATGCAATGCGCCTCCAATTAGCAGATCATGAAATATCTCATCTACCGACGACCGCGGTAATAGTCATAACTCCCGTGCGATTCGTCCATGGGATCCTGCGGTACGTTGCCATAGCCTGGTGCTCCACCCCAAGGGGCGTGACCGGGTCGCCCTGCTATGGGTTGATGCAGTGGTGGGTATGGGTTCCCATAGCCTGCATCGCCACCGTAAGGATGTTGCTCATAGCTGACGGTTCGCTCGAGGCTGGGCTCGCGGGAGCCTGCATTGACACCCATCGGCGCCCCAGAATTTAGGAGACGGGATGCACTGCCGTTATCATGCTGGTAGAGGCTAGGAGCACTGAGATCCCTGGAGTCAGCGAGCGGGTGCTGTTGCCGTTGGGCTTGAGGGGTCAGAGATCGGTAAGGTTGGTATTGGTTCCTGTTGGACATTGCTGTAGGAGGTCGGTAAGCATTGTCGGCAACCATGGGGAAGGTTGGACGGCGAGAGAAGGCGCTCGGTGCCGGCGAGGTCGATCGGGATGTTCCTGGTGATCCACGACCTCCTGCAAAAGTGCTTGGAGTATCAGGTCGATCCGTCATCATATCAAATGGTCGACCATAAATTTCACCGCCCTCTTCCCGGAAATCGGAGCGATTCTTAAAGTACTCGAAATCTAGGTGGTTTTCGTCGACAAGCTCAAAAGGTGCATGGTTGGGGCCTTCCACCTTGACGGATTTCTTGCCGGGTTGTTGCTCTGACATTGGATCGAGGTGGATATCGCTGTAGCCAGCATTGGAAACGGCAATCCCCGGATCAAGACGATCGCCTATCAGACTCTCGAGGATATGCTGAGCTTTCTTGTGCACCATGGGTGTGATGAGAGGCTTGTACAACGCCGGATGCCCGAAACGTCGTCGAAGCCGGTCATTCCGTTGTTGATGCTTCTTGTCTGGAAGAGCCTCTGGATCCTTCAAGGTCGACTTGCTGTAATACTTGATTTGATCGTCATACAGGCGACTGCACATGAACTTGAAGCACAGGGTGACAATCGGCAGAGGCGCCATGGCAATGACCATAGCCCATGACCCCCGAGCGAGGAGAATCAAAGCAACGATACAGTTTGACAGCACCGTAGCAAAGAGCATACGGTTGAAGACAATTCTCCAAAAGCTCCCTCCAGATTCGGTTTTGGTGATAAAAACGTACCTGCATCGAAGATTAGCGTATGTCTGAGCTTTCCAAGGGATAGATACTTACATCAACAAGTACTTTTTCAGCCATGCATCAATACCAAAGTAAAGCGCCGTAACTGGTAATACAAGAGGTTGCAATGTAGCAAAGCATAAAGCTACTGTGACATAGAACAAGAACTATCACAAGTCAGCGTCTGTCTTCTGGATAGCTTTGAGGGTACCTACATAGTTGTAATAGCTGGCGTAATCAAAAGCCATAGGTGCAGTCCACTCGATCAATTGACGGGGTGTAGGACTCATAAGATGCTTGGCGAAAGAGGTCCAGAGGAGAGTCCACATCTGCGCAAGATCTGCCGCTGCTCCAAGGTTTCTCTGAAGAAGCCATGTCACCCAGAAAGGAGAAACGGTACACAGAGATGTCATGACCTTGACGAAGATCTGACCGTCCTTGATGGCATGGATGATGGTCTCGTTTTCCTGGCGGGCATTAATGACAGCGGTAACATATTGCCATACAGCAGAGAACAAGGAGAAGACAATCAAGTTGTTGAAGACGAAGAATGCATAAAGCTTGTGTGTGACGTGTTTCTCCCGGGAAGTCTTTGTAACATCTCCCGATCTTATGGAAAGTCGGCGGAAGAAGATCGGAAGGAGTAGGTAGATGATAGAAGTCAAGGCGGGAGAAGCAACACCCTGTACTACAGCCCACAATGTCGGATGCGCTTCGAGTTGTGTCTGGAAGGCCGGCCATACGAGACCAAGATTCGACAGATCCGAAAGGAAGATGGAGATCATAGCGTTGGGTGCGATATAAAGCACAGTCAGAAGAGCAACCCAGAGATCAGCCGTGAATCTCTTCCACTTCCTGGCCGCTTTGGAGAGGGGGAGATTGTCCCATATGATGTCATTCGGTCTTGGAGCCAGTCGAACGGTCGTGCCTTGAGGATGTTTGTTGCGAACATTATAAGCGATATTGTGAGCCTCTGATATGCCTTCATAACTGGCAAATCCGTAGGGCATGGCGTTCCTCTTATCAATCGAATCCCTGACCTCTTTGATACGCAGTTGCAGATCCCTGATCCGGCCTGTCAAGTAGTCGATAGCATCCCGTTTCTCGCCACGCTTGTAATGAGTATCGTACTTTGACACGCGGCACATGGGCCTCTTGGTCGGAAGATTGTTTGGGTTCTTGAGGTATTTTGCAAGGTAAGACTCCAATTGCTTCACCGTCTCGTCGTGCTCTTTGATCAAGATGGGAAGTTCCTTCACGTTTCGCCCAATGGCACAACTTGGAAGGCTTGTTCCTGCAGGAGCGGCAGTGTACATGATGTCGAGAATACCTTCATCGTTTCGTTTCGAAGATGGTATGTCCGTCAACTATCCATACGTCAGCTATGTTCTTCCTTTAGAGATTGCAATCTTCTCTTACCAGAAGTGTCCTAGCATGTAAGCTTTTCTGGTACTCGGGACTTTCGAAATACTGGCGTCTCAATCTTGTCACGGCCTTGTAATTGTACCATAAGGAATAGTAGGTGAGAACCGTAAAGGCCCACGAACAAGCAACGTGACCCCAAAGGACATCTCCCCAGACATAGAGTGGTGTCATGAGGTAAAAGGCTCCCTGGTTACTCATTTTCGTGCTGCCCATGACATTGATCGGTATTATCACGCCACATCCAATCACGCCCATGACGAGGAAAAGGTTTCGACACATGCGGGTAAACCGAAGGAAGACCGTCGCATCGAGTCCGGCCTTCTCGACTAGATCGGCTTCCTTTGTCTTCATGAGCGGCACCACCCAGGCGAACACGCCTTTTCCCACCGGGGGAGGGGCATGTTTGGAATCGGCGTGCTTGACCTTTGGAGCGTAGACGATATTATTGTATGGCCGGAGGAAGGAGAATAAAAGAGCGATGAGGGCCGTAACAGCGAGCGAGGTAGCCAATGAGGCGTAAAAGGCATTTTCTGTAAACTGCAACGAGTTGTGAGCTTGGAATCAGGGGGTGAAGTCGCCGACAAGGTCCTACATACAGTACTCTTGAAAGGATTCTGGATTAGATTGAGAAATTGATCAATACCACTGGTTCCCGACGTTTCCCGCGCAGAGAGTGTCCGAGTAGGCGTAAGATGCATGTTAACGATTGAAGTTCCCTCGGCCATCGTGACCTGAACCCGTTCGAGGGAGTGAGGATATTGTACGAGTATCGCCGGTATCGACGCTGCGGAAAGCCGTTCAAACAAACCAGGTGAAACGAGCGGGGGAGGATGGTATATTGAAAGGGTGGACGCGGTTTACGCCATCATCATCAGGGGTGTGGTAGCTGAATAGGAAGGATTTCCGTCCTGAAGTCCTTGGTCGTCAATGGCAGCACAATAGGAGTGCAAGAAAGAAAAAAGACCGAGATTGTTCAAACAAAGAGAAGCTCAAGAGAGTCGAGTAAGACGAGGGCGTCAAAGAGAATTCTGGAAAATCAGGGAGTGTTAGAGGCCGGTCAGATCTGATACCGATGCTCGTAGATGATGGGCCAGCCCTTGTTTCGTTCGCCTGGGCCCTCTGCTGTTCGTTGGTCCCCCTTTGGTCCAGCAATGGGGAAGGGGATGCGGGTGCGTGAACACTAAGGAACGGGGCTGGGCAATCTTTTGCCTAACAAACTGCTTGGGCTAAGCTAAACTGCTTGTTTCACTTGACCGTTTTCCCAGCTTGGTGCCTGGTGGCGCCCTAGCAGCCAATCACCGCCTCGGATATTCCCGACACGCAGCAACTTTACTTCAATAATAAGGGGGTCAGACTCGTGAGAGGGGACAGTTGACCAAGCGCTCCTTGGCGAAGAGAGAACCGGGCGCCAGGCCATACACGGGACTTTTGCGCTACATTCCACGGCTTCTTCTGGCGGGTGTTCTGACTCGCCTGGCTTGCTGTTCTAAAAATGGCTCTGCATGGTATCAAAAGAATGTTTGCTCCACAATAGTATCACTCAATGATGATGACAAGAATAATCCTTTGGGAAGTCACTGCTCTGCTCACAATGATACCTCGCATAAGTAAATCCCACGCTTATGCAAATTCTTTTCACCTGCATTCACTCCAGCCAAATCCAAATCTCAGGAAGCACGAAAGTTATCAGAACAGCAGCAAACTCCCGCTTCTTTCCCACATCTCGCAACCCCATCGTCATAACCGGACTAGAAACTTCTTCTCCCACTGCAAAGCCTCCATTCCTTCCAACCACCGACACCACAACCCGCCCAACTCACCTGTCACCCACCACGGCCCACGGCCCACCAGCCCAACCAAACGAAAGTCCATGCGCTTCGCGTATCGGTAGGCGCGCGCCCAGTCCGCTCGGATTGCAATCGTGCAAATCTTGACATGTGTCCGTTGCCACTGGCTTCCGGGTGATGCTCAGTAGTATGAGGCGGTCTAGAGCTCGAGCAGTGCCTGTGAATAATATCACATATGTGTTTCTTGAATTTTTCATGACCTAATATGCAGGTAGTCAATTGGTTGCTGCTCGACCGCCAGGGCCCAAACCTGTGAATAGCAGTATGTAGCACCATAGGAATAAGCAATTGACAATCTCACGACAATTTACGGCATAAAACAATCACATGCAAGATGCAAATTTTCTTCTTTGGAATTGGTTCATTTAGACTAGCCACAACTACCAACTCAACGGACAATCAATGTACAGAAAGTGGCACGTGCTCGCATTCTGAACCCATCGTCATCACCGTCGATTACCAGACGGGTGTCTCCCAATTTTCCATGGTCTTACAATTGACCAGCAGTGTTGAAGTCGACCAGAGCCTCCTGCACACGAGCCGACATGGTCTTCTCACCCTCACGAACCCACACACGAGGGTCAAAGTACTTCTTGTTGGGCTTGTCCTCACCCTCGGGGTTACCGACCTGGCTCATGATGTAGTCCTTCTTCTTCAAGACGTAGTCACGGATACCGGTCAGGTAGGCGTATTGCAGGTCGGTGTCCAAGTTGACCTTGACCACACCATAGCTGATGGCATCGGTGTATTCCTTCTTCGACGATCCAGAGCCGCCGTGGAAGACGAGGAAAACGGGCTTGTCCTCCTTTGCGCCGATCTTTTCCTTGACATATTTCTGGTGCTTGGCCAGTAGCTCAGGGTGAAGCTTGACGTTTCCGGGCTTGTACACGCCGTGCACGTTACCGAAACCAGCGGCGATGGAGAAGTAGGGTGAGATGGCCGACAAGGTCTTGTAGATGTCGTAGATGTCTTCGGGTTGAGTGTAAAGCGAGTTGTTGTCAACGTTCTCGTTGTTCACACCATCCTCCTCGCCACCGGTGATACCGATTTCCTGTTGACCAATTAGCAGCCATTTCTCGATAGAGGCTCTAGCACGGGCAATGCGCAGTCTTAACTTACCATCTCGAGCCATTGCTTCATTGGGGCAGCCCGCTTCAGGTACTTGGCGGTGGTCTCAATGTTCCACTCCTTCTCCTCTTCGGACAGATCGATCATGTGGGAAGAGAAGAGGGGCTCGCCGTGAAGCTTGAAGTAAGCCTCATCCTCTTCGAGCATACCATCCAACCATGGCAGAAGCTTCTTCGCACAGTGGTCGGTGTGGAGCACGACTGGGATACCGTATGAAGGGGCAACGGATCTGATGTAGTGAGCACCGGCGACAGCACCGGCAATTGAGGCTTGTTGCTTGTCATTTGGAACGCCCTTCTCGAGTCAATTTCTGGTTCTCAAAACCAACGAGTGAGTACCCACCTTTCCGGCAAAGTAGGCTGCACCTCCCTGAGACATCTGGAGGATGACGGGGGATTTTTTATCCCGGGCAGCTTCTAGTGAGGCGACCACGGTAGATGAGGAGGTGACGTTCTGGCGGCTCGTTAGATTGATGACGAACGAGGGGGAAACGTGAAAAGACTTACGATGGCGGGAATGGCAAAGTTGTGCTCCTGAGCATAGTTGAAGAGCTATTCCAAGATGATCAGTATCCTGCCAACCACGGCAAGTGGGAGCCCATTCGTTTGTTGGATGGGCACCACGTCGGAGTAGCGGAACCCACCTTGAGGACATCATCCCCGACGATGACACCACTCTTCCGGCTGAGAACGTCTGTGACACCCATTATGTAAAGATTCTAGGAGATGAAGACTTGTGGAGAGTCAGTAAGATGCTGTAGTTGGCTTGAACGGTGTTTGCTTCGAAGGTCGTCGAGAGGAAGAAAAGGAAGAGCTTGGCGGAGGGCTTTTGTGCGACAACGCTAGAGGTGGGGCAGAGCAACCAACCAGCGACGCCGAGAAAGAGAGAAGCACTCACAGATTCGTGTAACCGCAGAGACGAGACGCTTTTCACGGGGTATATAGTAGTAATTTTGGTGGATTGAATGTCGATGTCGAAGTATGGATTTGTGACGATCAGTGAAAGATCAAGAATATTTAACGTTGAGACCGCAAGTTGAAGAGATTGAACGGCTATGTTGTCACCAGAAGGGGGCAAGCTCCACTGTGATGTCAGCCGGTCTTAAATATGGGGCATCTCCGGTTCTTTCCGTCTCTACCGAATCAACTCGTGCAGTCCACCGAATGCGATCATTCGCAAACGGGAACCTTTTCCTCAGCCTTGCCACCAATAACAAGATTTTTTAGGCTGGCTACTGTTTGCCTGTATTCTTCTGCATTAGGGAACATGTCATTGCTCGAGAATTTTTACTGTTGTCTCTCCAGTGGCTTGTACGTCACATTTATCCATACATACAGTGATTCTTTGATCGGCGGGATACTCCTTTTGCTTCACATTAACCTAAACCTTCGGAAAGGCAGGGGAGGTCCCCGAAATGAAACGCGGGGAATCCTATAGCCGGACGTGGGGTGTCCACGAGAGGGGTCAGACGATTCCAACCTTAATTTACAGCCTCCTGCTTAAACAGGAGTAAACAACAGGTCGCTGTCGGTTCCTGTCGTCGTTCATATGATTGGAGGCTTTGCTAGGCATTCCATATCTGATGGTCATGAATGGGTTTTAAGCAGCATAGACCAATAAACCTTGTGGAAATTTTGTAAACTGTAATCTTTGGGCGGATCAACTTGTCTTCTCAGTGACGTGTGCTGTAGTCCACGCCTCTGCTGCCCATCTGAATGAGTACTTCCTTTCCCTCTGCCCTCGGCCGCGAAGATTCTGACAGACCTATCCAAGAGAGAAGATCATCGTGGTCGGCTCAGACCCGAAATGACCCTCATAAAGCTCTCTGCGTCTAGAAAGCAGTCAATACCATCCAGTAACATATCAGTCAAAAACTAGAGACTGGTCATTGAATATCAAGTCCAGGATGATTACCTCCAGTTCTCTCGAATCGTATCTCAGGTTCCCCACGATTCCCCTTGTGAGGCACATAGTCCTGGACAAAGACATATCGCTTCAACTCAGCGAAATGTACCACCTTCGGGCCAACCTGCCTTGCCCAGCCCCTTACCTCTCCTCTCGGTCTGATGCCACTAGGTGAGTAAGGCGT
>BCIG01000042.1:0-41646 GCA_001599915.1 Symbiotaphrina buchneri | reverse complement strand
TTTTGGTTAGTTTGTCGTATGTTCTAAGAGGACATTATCGAGAGAGGTATCCGAAGGGACGGAGAAAGGATGGTGGTGAGAAGAATACTGCCACATCGGAGGATACGGGTGCTGGCGAGAAGAGGACTGAGATTCCGGGTGCGGATGCTCCTCATGAAGCTCTTCGCCACTCTTCAGCAGAGGACGATGCAGCGCTGCGGGCTGACTGTGGTGGTGTTGAATATGCATCTGATGAAAGGAGGGTTGAGCAGCCGCAATAGGCTTCATGCATCCTCTGTGTGTTTTATGCAAATCTTAGTAATATCATCACACCTTCCCATCTCAACGTGGGAAACTGGATATATCACCCAAGTTCCGCGTGAAGCCTTCCCTTCCACTTGAGAACCCCCTTGCTGCTTTCTCGATGCCAACGATTCCATGACAAGTCCCTGAGGGGATCGATGCCCACACTATTACCTCATGGCGAGCACACCAGGAGCGCAAGCCATGTAGCTACAGGTACACACCACGCTATACTTGGTACACAGCAGTAAACAATCAACAGACGAACACAAAACCTGCGCCTTCCTCGTTCAGAACTGCATGGGATCAAGCTAAGAGATAATCAATGTAAAATTGCGTATTAGTGACTCCAATCCTGCGCCTTATGCGGCTATCAATCAAATTATCGTACACTAACCCTATGCCTCTGCCGCCATGACCACGCCATCACATGTGTCGGCTCGCCTCAGGTATGCTTGGCCCAGAAGATAAATCACCAATCACCAATCCCAGTCCCGTTCCACCTGTACTCCAATGCCACGCCCAAGCAGGCCCCCCTACTATCTACATATATTGTACCATCCCTCGTCGCACCCCCAGGCAGGTCATTGGCAAAGCCACAGCCCAGCCAGCATCTCACTCGATCTTATCCGCCCTCGGATCCATGGGACTCATCGCAACAGCGCCGGTGCCCTGACTCATATGGACGGACTCGCCCTGCAAAACACCCATCTCGCCCCCGGCATTGATCGGGCGACGGATCGTATCGCCGTGCAGGAGCGTGGGGGCATCGCCGAAAGTGTATGCGGCCTCGCCGTGGATCGCGTCGTCGCCGACCATGAGGACCTCTTCCGAGTAGCGGAGAGGAATGCGCAGGACGTACTTGATGAAGAGCATGATGAGCGAGGTCCACACGATGTTCCAGCCGATGATGAACAAGGCGCCCTGGGAACATGACGTTAGCGGATGCAAGGAGTAGGCACGCGGGGGGTGTTGTGGTGATACTTACGACTATTTGTACCCAGACCTGCCGTCCATTGTCATCAATGGCGCCGCCGGGATTGGTCAGACCGAATGCGGCCGCGCCGGGCGTGGTGGCGAAGAGCCCACAAAGGAAGCCACCTAGAAAGCCCGCGACGGCATGCGTGTGGAAAATCCCGAGCGTATCATCGACCCTGCCCACGATCGTATACTTGCCCACGACGTTCATACTGACCCAGGGGATGCTGCCCGAGCACGCGCCCAAGATGATGGCGCCCCATCCCGTCACTACTCCCGCGGCGGGCGTGATGCAGACCAGGCCTGTGATCATGCCGTTGACGGCGCCAATGACGGCAGGCTTCTTGAAGAAAATCATGTCCATGATCGTCCACACCAGGCTGCTCATGGCCGTACATATATTCGTGTTCAGCACGGCCGCGCCGGCGTCGGTGCTTGCGGCGTACGGATCCCCGCCGTTGAAGCCGTTCCAGCCGGTCCACAGAATGCCGGCGCCGACGAGCATCAGCAGCACGTTGTTGGGTCGGAAGTCCAGGCGGTCAGCCTCGATGCGCGGGCCGATCCAGAATGCTCCGACGAAGCCCGCCGTGCCGGAGGACAGGTGGATGACGTAGCCGCCCGAGTAGTCGATGACCCCGAGCTGGTAGAGAAAGCCGCCGCCCCAGATGCTGAAGGCGCCGACGACGTAGGAGAGGGTCAGCCACAGCGGGACGAAGACCATCCAGGCGTGGAAGTTCATGCGGCCGAGAAAGGCGCCTGCAAATTGTTACCATTGAGTGTGCGCGACCTGAACACAGTAGGGAAGGGAATTACCAGCTAAGATGACCTCGGTGATGGCGGCGAAGACGAATTGGAAATATACCATGGTGGAGAGAGGGAAGTTCTGCGTGAGGCCTGCGGCGGGGAGCGTTGACTGTTCAAGCTCATCTCCCATAGTGACAACCGGTCCGGGTACGCCGACGAATGGTAACATCTGCCTCCCAAACGCGGCGCGGTATGCGTACACCACCCTATAACGAGATGTGTCAGTCTCGAATCACAGTGGACGTCGGCATGGTGAACTCATACCAGCAGATGAGCACCATGGCAAAAGCGTAGAATGCCATGAAAGCGGAATTGATCGCCCATTTGCGCTTCACGATGCCTCCATAGAGCACCACCAGACCGGGAATGCTCTGCAGCCCGACCAGCGAGGCGGCCGTCAGCTGCCAGGACTGGTCGCCGGTGTCAAGCCAATCCGCAGACATATTGGGCGAGTTATTGGCTGCAAGTTTCCACTATATCTCAAAAGATACTGCGACTCGAAGCTATCCGGAAGATGAGATCACAGGTACCAGCGCACTGCAGCGGACCGCGTTCGAGTCAACAGCGACGAAGGGTCAGGGGGGAGGCAAGGTAGCTTTCGGATGCGGGAGAACCAGGGAAGAGAATGGGAAAGTAGGGCAACGAGAGAGGCAGGGGCAGCCTGAGCTTATTGATTTGGCCGGCAGCCCGGGTGATTCATCATGTCAAGGGGGATATCGCCCGCCCTGCAGCCTCCTCGTGTTGCATGCCGTGCGCCGAGAGAAGCCCGACAACCCACAATCCAAGGGCATCCATGGTATCGAGGCATGCTACTGGCCCGCTATGACGATGTCGCGGTGGGTCTGACGGGACGCACGCAGTGCACACGAGCTCTGGCTTATCTCCCAGCTCGATTCTGCGCCAATCACAGCGAGGCCAGCAGTCTCAACTCCGGTCCTGATGCGTGTGCTCTTCGTCTACGACCTCCTATGATTGGTCTAGCCGAGCCCACAGCACAACATCATGCAATGTCCAGAGCCCATCACGACGCGCGAGCTTATCGTGTCAGCGACCAGACAAGCTCTCAGCTGCTCGCACCAAGCAAACGTCAGACGCTCGGCCAAGAGCGTCCGCTGGTGGCGGACACGCCTTCGCCCCGTGGGGAAAAGGCTTATCGCTGCGACGGTCGTCCAGCCAATGTCTTGGCCGCTCCTTATCTCGACCTCGTCATCACCTGGCATGGGCCCGCTCCTTAGTGCCCACTTCTATTCTTGAGCAGTCGCATCAGCAGACCATGCACGCGCTTGAGGCACCCCAGTGCGGCCTTGTTGTTGTTTCCCGAGCGAGAAGGATGGCAGAAGGGATATGCGTGTAGCCTAGTCTTTAAGTTCGGACGACTGCGGTGTGAGGGTGTCGTGGAACCGTGGGAAGCTTGCCTGCCTATCCGATCGCCTGGCGAAAGCGTCGGTTGCCTGCGTGATCGACCATGCGCTCCCACGTCGGCCGGGGGCAAGGAGGAGCTGGCAGGGGGCGCGAAATGATAAATGAGCGCCAAGACCCGGGGTTCTGATTCATTTTGTAAGGTCATACATTGTCCGCGGTACTGCGTCGTGTGAGACCAAAACAACGCAAAAACCAGCTCCGCGCAAGGGGGAATAACGAACAACCAAGGGGTCAACGATGTAACAAAAAGTTGGAGTGAATGAGGACACATTCTACGAACAGCTATTTGCACAATGGAAAATGAAAAGACAGCTGGGACGCCACAGATGCCGCGCCGGGTCAGCTTTGGCAGAGGAGGAGTTGGCAATATCCGTGTGTAACCCCCTGTGGGCCCCTCTTATCACGCCCCCTTGAGCCCTTCCCTTGGCGCCGAGATGCTGCTCCACCAGCCACAAGCTTGTCATACTCTTGCCTATCATCAAGCAATATTCCATGACGACTTTGCTAATGCTCGATTTTTAAAAAGGATATACAACAGATGTCTTCCACGTCGACAAGAGCCCGTTCCACCTATCGACCAAGCGCTACGCCATGATCGAGGAAGAAGAACATGTTGACCCCAGCCAGCAACGCCGAGCCTCCATGTTCTCTATCAGCAGCTCGACATCGGCGCAAGTCAAGGATTGGTTGCGCAGGAGGACGTCTGTGTGTAGGTGATGTGGACGCACATCTCTGACTGGAACGACTACCACAAAATCAGAATCACTAATCACCGGCTGAGGGGTCTTGATGCCCTCGAGACTACTGGGATGGATTCGTTATGGTCTTTTGCTATATTCTCGATGAATGCGGGGCCATATGTTTAATTTACCTGGGTGACTGTACACTTCGCGTTGTAGTTGGGTTGGGCTGTAGGTTTCAAGGCGTCGGCGTCAGTGTTATGCTCGAGGGTCAAGCGGAGGATGTTCCGGATCCAACCGTTTTTCTCAGTTCTGCTGTGAAAAAAATCGCCACAAACTGTAAACGCAAGGGTTCCCAGTATCGAGGTCCAGGATATACGTTGTATTTTTATGATCATCTGTATTATTTCCACCACAACGTCATCCACTGGCTATGATCGATCAAGAGCCATAATATAGCCAGCGTGTGGACGACTTATAAGCCCGCATACACATCATCGATTTTCAGTTGCTCAAGCTTGCTCTTAACCACTCTGCCTTCCTTGATAATGCTCAAACAATGCTTATCGATATCATCAAGAATCGTCACATCCTCCAAAGGATTCTTCTCGAGCACCAACAAGTCCCCTAGAGCGCCCTCCTTGACCACTCCGAGCTTCCCTTCCATCTTCAGCCTCTTGGCCGCATTGATGGTCGTCGACTTGAGAATGTCCTGGCTCGACAGCGCCTTGGCCCGGATCGAGAATTCCCCATTCTGGAAAGGATGCATCCCCGCCAGCAGATCCGTGCCGAAGCAGACCGTCGCCCCGGCCTCGGTGCAGATCTTCAACGCATCCAGACCACTGGCCAGCACCTGCTTATTCTTCTCGCGACCCGACTCCGGCAAGAACTTATCGAACGGGGGCGTCGTCATAGCCTGGTACGTGACGAGCGTAGGCGTAATAAACACTCCCTTCTCCTTACACAGCCTCGCCGTCTCAGCATCAATAAAATTCGCATGCTCAATCCCGCGCACGCCATTATCCACACAATGCCGGATCGCCGCGACGCTATACGCATGCGCCGTGACATACGTACCAATATTCGCCGCCGCGCCACAGATGGCCCTGATCTCCTCGCCTGAGAACTGCAGCATCTCCAGCGGGTCCGTCGGCGACGCCACCCCGCCGCCGCCCATGATCTTGATGAAATCCGCGCCCTTGCGCAGCTCGTCCCGCGCCGCGTGCAGGCACGCCGGCACCCCGTCGCACAGCCGGCTAAGCGACGCGTGCGCGCCGCCGCAGCACTCTGGACACTCCTCCTCGTACGCCTGTCGCGCGTCGCCGTGCCCGCCGGTCTGCGAGAGCGCCTTGCCGGCGATGAACAGCCGCGGGCCGGGGAGGAGGTGCTCGTCGATGGCGTGTTTGAGGGCGGCATCCGCGCCGCCGCAGTCACGCGCCGTGGTGAAGCCCCGCAGCAGCATCTGCCGCACGACGTACGTGGTGCGGAAGGCCAGCGTGTTCGCGTGCGCGGCGAACATGTCCTTGACGGAGGCGCTGCCGGGCGCGGTGCATACGTGCACGTGGCAGTCGATCAGCCCGGGGCAGAGATAGCGCCCGCCCAGGTCAATGTGTTGTGCGTCGGCGTCGATGGGCATGAGCTCTGAGCAGTGGTTGATGGAGCTGAATACCCCGTCTTTGAGCTCGACTGTCATGTCCCGTTGCACGCTGCCCGTCTCGGCGTCGACGATGGCTGCGTTCTCGAGTATGAGATGCGGTGGCGCGCTTTTAGGCGCCCATGGTTTCGTGCGGAAGTCCATCGTTGTAATTGCTCTTCAACGATCCAGCTCTACTGCTGTGAAGGTGAGCTCTCGATGCTGCGCTGGAATTGAAGCGCTGGCCATTTATCGATAGGCCGTTGATAGCGGGTACGCGTACCCGACGGCGGCTATGGAACAAGGATCTGCAACCCTTCGGCTGAAGGAATTTCTGTAGCTCGACACAACCTCCTAAAATAATGAGAAACACAGAAACCTGGAATATCTGGCTCATAGAATATCATCAGCCCCCTGCCAATGTAAGGTCCCGGGCACACGCAGCTGAGAACTCAGAATATCACATTCATAATCAGCCTGCCACTCGCAGCTCACCACCATCAAGGCAATACTCTTTCATCAACACCGATTTCATTACTCCAGTTTTTTTTACATATTGCATGGTAATCGGTAATGGCGCGCCCCTCTCATACCAAAGGGGCGATTTGTGCATCGTGCAGACTAATCCCACTTTGATATACGGATAGATATGTGAACAGGTATAAGATGATGCCCTTGATCGATTGATCGATTAATCGGTCCAACCATCACGGAGATAAACCAGATAGGCTACGATGTTAATACACGGGCAGATAGATACGATACGATGGCGAGGTAGATGAGATATGCGAATAGATATGATACGATGTAGAGAGATGAGATTGTGAATAGATAAGGCATGATACGATGCGAATAGATGAGAGGGGCGTGTGGTAACCAAAAACAGGGACGTGCCATTACCGATTACCAACATGCTAATAAGCAAAGTCCTCATACACCACCCTTCTTCCACTTAACCAGTTCAAGATTAAGCTCTTCAGGCCCGGACCGACACACATATACCATTCGTCGACAGCCGTCTCCTCATTGACCTTATCAACATCCCTCTTCTTAATCCTTCTTCTCACAATCCTGACCCCAGTCTCCACCACGCCCTTCAACAGCTCTCTCTCCCTCTCATCGACATCTGCTTCCTCCCCGGTAATAAACAACGTCGTTGCCTGCAGCAACTGCGGATACCTCTCCAGCGTATCCGCCACCAAACCAATATCCCTCAATCCAATAGACCAGAGCAACCTCAGCTGCGCGACATCCATTCTCTCTACTTGGCCCAAGACCGGCGTGATACCAATCCCGCCCGCCACAAACGGCAGCACGCCACCGGGGCCTTTCTTCTCGAAGCGGAACTCGCCCTCGAAGCCCCTCAGCGGGAGCTCGAACTGGGTTCTGACGCGGCGGCGGAAGAGGAAATCGGTCACACGTCCGACATTCCGGACCGTGACCTCGAACTCCTCGTCTGCCGTACCGCTCTCGAGCGACCGCTGGCTCAGCGGACTGGAGACCGTGAAGGTACGCAGATAGTCATCGTTCAGGCTCTTCGGGTCGTCGTCGCGCATGTGGCTGTATCCGGCGTCGAGGTCGTTGGAGAAGTCAAATGTGGCGTATTGGCCCGGCTTCCATGGCCCGGGCACGGACGGGTCCGTGATGCGGAACCGGAACCGCGCAATAGTAGGCGTGATCTGCGTCTTCGCGACCAGCACCGCCGAAGTCCCTGCTGAGGTCGCCAGCGCCGCGCCAGGAGCCATCTTCTCCGTCGTGGCGTATCGCAGGGCAGGGTTATACGGCGACGGCTCGCCCGCGATGCCGCGGAAGGAAAGGCCCTCCTTGATATAGCGCGCGGCGGTGACGGTGAACTTGACGGCGAGGTTCGAGCGCGGGAGTAACTTTGCCGCCGCGTCGCCGAACAGGATATCCGTCTGGCCGGTCATGTACAGGACATTGCCAGTGTCGAAGTCTAGGACTGTGATGCCCGCCAGCGGGTTCGTCTGCAGGTTCCCGAGCGTCTGGTAGAGCCGGTGTCCCGAGTATTCGGGGTAGATGAGAACGGCGCCCGAGGGGTTGTTGGAGATGAGACGGACGAGACCCGCGGGCCCGCCGCGGTGGTTGGTGTCCATGTCTTTCTTGCCGTGTGCGGAGGATATGAAGAATAGATCTGCTTTTCCGAGGAGTGAGATGGCTTCGGGAGGAAGCTGTGCAGAGTCGGAGAGGAGGACTGGGTTCGGCGTGGTTGGGACGATGTGTTTCTTGTTCAGATATTTTGGACAGTTGCCTTTTATATATGTCAATATAGCTTCCTGATACAAAGAAAGGTGCGCAACCATGGTACATACCTAGACTCTCCTCAATCTTCAGAACCAGTTGTGCCTCCCCCACTCTATTGTTTTCCTTTCCATCCTCTTCCTCCTTCCCGGCCCCCTCCACAACACCCACCATCATCCTCCCCGCAAGCTTGATTCTCCGCCTCGTCTCCAAATCAATCGCCAACCCCGCCATCATCTTCCCCTTCCCCTTAGCCTTAACCACCTCCCCATCATCCCTAGCGCCCAGCAACGCCTGCAGCACCGGATCGTCCCTATCGACAGTCGCCCGCACGCCAACAACGGATTCTGCAATCGGCCGCGCAAACCCTGGCACACCGCCCCAGACCGTTGTCCAAGGTCTGTTCTGCTCGTCGAGCGTGCCGGGCGCGCGAGCGGCGGGGCGTGCATGAGCAGGTACCCGGCGCCGGGGCTGAGGTAGGGAGAGGCAGGGTTATCGAAGAGAGGGATGTGAGTCAGCTGGTGCATTTTTCGTTCGCCTTCGTGCCAGGGCATTGAGTCGCCGATGTAGACTGCCATTTTGACGGCGGGTTCATTCGCGGACCAAGTATGTCAGTTGAGAATATAATGTAGAGCTGTGGAGGTTTTGGGACGTTCAGTGGAAGGGGAGAAAGGCGGGATTATATGTGACTGCGGCCATGGCCCAACTAACTCTCGCATGAGCCAAAAGAATCGCCATGCATCATTAGCCGTTTCCATTGTCATGGTGGCTTCTGGGCTCCGCTCTGGCGACGGATGTTTCTGGTGGTTGGTTTACTAATCCGCTTCCCGTCGCCGTGCTCGCCGGGGTTTGGCGTCAAGTGGCGTGATTTAGACTTAACCCCGTGGGATGCAGCATTGGACAACCGTCGAGGGGCTAGACCTAGCACAGCTATGGGCTAGACCTAGCACAGCTATGTGCTAGAGGGTAATTTGCCATTCCATCACGATTTATCTTTAGTTGTTTAGTAACGAGATACAATTCATGTATTTATCATTCGAATCGAATATTTAATGGTTCACGGTAGCCATTCGTCCAATTTCACCACACTGACCGTCACCGAATTATTCGTACTCGGCGGCAGCAGCCCCGCTCCCATAATCAACAGATGATTCGGATTGACCATGACCCTCAAACTTCTCGAATAACTCGTGCTCTCCGGCGTGGGCACTCTCTCCCACGCATTCGTAGCGCCCAGTTCCTTGTTTACGAAAATATCCGAGTAGGTGCCGCAGCTGACTACGATACTACCGCTGAGACCACCAACCAGGGACCAGGTGATGTACGGCGAGGACTGCGGCTGCGTGCCGTCGGTGGCAATTAGTTGATGGCCGACGCTGGAATTGAAGTCCAGAGGGCTCGAGTTGATCCGGTAGTAGACGGGGAAGGAGTAGTTGACGAAACCGGGCGCTCCGCCGTATTCGTACGTCGTCATCCATTGCCCGTTGGGGAGCTGGGTCACGGTCGTCATCCCTGGACGGGCGTAGTAACTGCGAACAGTCTCAGCACATAGGAACCATATGGTGAGGGCAGTGGATAACGTACTCTGCGTATGCAACATCGTCCACAGGCGGATCCCACGTCCTCAAATCCGCAGACACCTGATGCACCAACTTCTGGCCATGCGCCGGATCCCTCTGGTCGGAATAATACACCACCATCTTGCCCTCATACAACGCCAGAAACGGCTCCCACACGGGCGTCAACCCGTCATCCGGCACCGCCTCTCCCCCGCTCGCAATATGACTCACAAACTTCCAGCTATACCCCTCGTCCGTGCTGGCATACAGGTCGAGCTGCGTGGCGCTGAGGTCCGTCGGTATGCTATTCCCCGCGCACAGGATCGTGCCTGCAGGGAAGCCCCCGATAGGTGCCGGCAGCACGTATAGAAAAGGCTGGTACCGCATGCCCCACCCATTGACTTGGTCCGTGACGTTGGAGATGTCTGCCCATGTTTGTCCGCCGACCGTGGATTTGTAGATCGGGTAGTAGACTAGAGGCGGCTCGGGCGAGTAGTTCTCCCAGGTGGCGAGCAGGTCCCCGTTGAAGAGCAGCGCGGTCCGTGCGTAGAGGACGCCCGGGCTGGTGTAGTCTGGCGGAGGGGTGAAGATGGTTACGTCGGTGAAGGTGGGATCGAGGATTGGAAGCACGGCGCTTGATGCGAGAGGGAGGAGGTAGGACACGAGGGTCCAAGATCCGAACCACATTTTCTGGAATCGACGGCGGGATTGTGATTATGGGCTTCTGGGAGCAAGAATGCCGATCTCCAGGAACGATGTCCGCCATATTTATATGCATATTGACCGAAGAGATGTCCATTACCCCACAATAATCAAAACGATGTCCTCCGTAAAATACCCGAAGACTTATTGAGGCTTCCCGCCAGAGTGACAGGGATCGGAGAATAACCCCGCTGGCTGGATGGCTGCGGGAGTCTAAATGCGGGGGAGCCCGCTCTCCACACACTCGGCGTTTGGCCGCGGCATTTTGCCTGCTGGACTGGTCTGCCGCGATGGCCTCACGGCCTAGACTCAGAAAGGCAGTTCAAAAGCAACATCTAACTGCCGTCCTCGGCAAATGTACATTAATTTCCAGTGGCTTGGAAGACGGCGCCGCCGCGCCGACAGACAGTTCGGCAGTGGCAGAATGAACGAAGTAACGTCCCATTACTATGCAGAGAACCGGGTATTTCCACATTCAAAAGTCGATGTATAACGGATCCGGATCTTGATCTGGGCTGAAAGGTTCATCTTCCTCGGAATAAGGTTCCCCAAACTTGACGCTTCCAGGTGCGTCCAATACAAGAAAGATTGATTATTTTCAACATATGTGCTATAAATCTGTCCTTATGTTGAGCTAGAATATTCACTACTTCCAAAGTACAAAACCCCAAAAGCGATATGATCCCAGAACCACGCAACGGAAACCCCTACTTGGCCAATTGGTCAACGATGCCCTGTACACCCGCAAACGCCAGCTCATCCATTGTCTCCGCCCATAGCTTCTCCGAGAGACGGCGTCCCTCCGCCGTATATACCAATTCAGCCATACTATTTTTCCAAATCAGCAGAAGGTCATATTGGAAGTCTACGTCATGCACTTACGGTTTGATCTTACAATCACCAAGATACTTGCCATGCGTCTCCACTCCATGCAGCACCGCCGCATCAACCAACGTCCTCGCGCCCACACTCGTCGATCTTCCCAGCGTGCGCTGCGACGCCGCAAGAATAGCTCCCAGGACCCCATGCGCGTCACGGCCCAGCCTAGAGCCATAGCAGAAACCCGGCGTCATCCAGTTGACGACAGCGACTGACGACGGGATGCGCTCCGTCAATCGGACGAGGAATAACTGGCCCAGCAGCTTCGACGTCCAATACCGGTCCGCCATGTCGAAGTATTTGGGATCGTCCAGTGTGGCGAGGATGCTCCTCCCGCTTCGTTCTTTAAATTTGGCCCATGCCGCGGTGTCGGAGTTGACGATGACAAGCCGGGGCGACTGCGCGCCTTTGGCCTTCTCTCGGAGTACCGGGAGAAGCAAGATGGTTAGCAGGGCTGTGGAGAGGTAGTTGACCTGCACGGTCACCTCGTGGCCTGTCGTTGCGCATTTCTCAAAAGCCAATTTCATGAGGCCGGCGTTCAGGATGACCACATCGATCCTTTCCAAAGTCTTGCAACGCTCCGCAAAGGCTTGGACTGAAGCATAGTTGACCATGTCCAGCTTCCAAACTTCAATCTTCGCATCGGACGCGCCGCGACTCAGGTCGGCCCTGGCGGCTTCTCCCTTGCGCTCCTCACGTACTGCTAGGATTAGATGGCTGAGTCCAAGACCTAGGAGCTGCCGGGATGCTTCGAGGCCGAGACCGGTGTTGCTGCCGGTGACGATTGCAGTTTGGCCCTTGAGGTTGACGGACTTTGGGGAGACGGGAGGGATACTGACGAAGAACTGTCGGTAGAGAAAGTGCAGCTGTGAAGCTTCGCAGGCCGGTGAGAGGCCATTTTCAGTTCCTGGTTTTGCCATCTGCCTATTGATGTTCTGCAGAGAAGTGTACACTTATTTTATGAGTTGCTGGTGGTGCAAATAGCACGGATATCTGGGCGCAGAAGTATTACTAGGGACCCAAAGAACTTTTGGGATTTATTTGCGATTTATCCATGGACGAAAATGCTGTTGGGTTCTTTTATATGAGTCCCGAATCCGAATACTACCTGTCATCAGTCCAGCATCCATCCATGATCCTGGTATGAATCAGGACAGCAACAATGCTTGGCAGAATGAGGGCCGGCATGACTCTGGACTCCGATCGTCCGTTGAGGCGGACGTATAAAGCTCCATCCCTGTATATATTTCAAGCTCGACAATAAAAATCTAGAAAATGTCCACTCGGCAACTAGGACCGATTTGCCTTCAATCGCTCTAACCACGGTTGGGAAACAAGATCCCTTGGCGCGACGAGGGACTAAACCTCGCGCAGCGAAAGTTTCCGTGGCAAAGCCTCCCCTAGACGACACTCCCATAATATTACGCGGAGACGGCATGATTGACCATCCGGTTCTAGAGTCTCTCTCCTTAATCAAACTTAATACGCGCTCCTTCATTAAGGCCTTCCGCAATCCACAACGGAAGACGTCACCCATAACCTCTCCCACTGCGTCCCAATAACCTTTGTAGGAAGGCAAGGAGCCTTGGCGTCCGGAGATCACTATGAAAAGCGAGACCCTCCCGCTTATCCAGCGGCAGCCGGGTCGGACACGGAGCAAGCAGCCAGGAAAAGGCATCCAGCGCTTCACGTTCATCGAGAACAATCTTGCGGTTGCCGCGGCACCAGAGGTCCGCAAGCATATCCGGTCACAGGCTCGTCGAAAGAAGAAGACCGGTCATCTTCATGATCGATCGTGGATTGAGTCGGCGCTCACAGCTCGGCGAGATGGGAGGGACTGCAAAGACGCTGTGGGAGCGCCGGCTTCTGGGTCTTCGGTGACGATACCGAAGCCTCTGGGGAATATGTTTTCTTACTTTACGTTCCCGGAACAGCTGCAGCCGTACATGCAAGGACTGGTCCACAACTGTAAGCGCCTTCCACTATACGAAAGATTCCATGTCCCCTGGTCAGGATCTGACGCTACACGACGAAGATTTCTCCGTCATAGGAAGCGCAATGTATCCGCTGGAACACTGTCTAAAAGAAGACCCAACGAAAACAATCTGGTTCCGATTCGCGTGTACCGATCTCGCGTACTTCCACTCGGTGCTGTTCTGCTCGGCGGCCTTCAAGAGACTCCTCCGTGGCACCGACGACAGCCCGGACGCAGCATTGCACTTGAGCGAGACTTTGCGGTTGATACATAAGCGGTTGGAGGACCAGAGACTTGCGCTCTTGGATGAGACTATTGGAGTCATCGTGGCTCTGACATTGTCTGCTGTCAGTTGCATTTAATTGGTGGATCATATATCTCCGAAGCTGACCATCGTCGCAGTCACTCACGGAGAACTTCGCAGCAGCAGAGGTCCATGTTAATGGGCTGGAGCGCATCGTCGCGCTCAGGGGAGGCTTAATCGCATTCAAGGACAACCGCCCCTTACAACAGAAGATATGCCGGTACGTTCTTCCACCCCTGGTACCTCCTATCCAGTATGCACTAACGCAGCCCTCAGAGCGGACATCACCCACGCCGTCAACACCGTCTCAGCACCACACTTCTTCCGGGGCCAGATGCACTGGGAGCGCTTCCTCCCCAACCTCGAGAGCGGGAACCCCTCCTTCAGTCCCACCCTCCAACGTCTCAGCCGCACCTTCGACGCTCGCTTCGTCAACATCCTGCACGATGTCCGCAGCACGAATCACGCTATTAATCTCGCCCACGCGACGGATATGAAGATCGAGCCTGTTTTGTTCCAGGAAATCCTGCTCTCGATCCAGTATCGCTTACTGTGGCTGCCGTTCGTGGATGAGCCGTGTGAGGCAATGAATAGACTCCAAGAGGCCTTCCGGCTGGGCATTCTGATATGGCTGACGAGAGTCTTCCTGCAGTTCCCGTATGGGAAGGTCAGATATACGATCCTCACGGCAAGGTTCAAGGCTGCCTTGGAACGAGCAAAGGGTTGTGCAGGGGATGATGGTGCCGCGCTCCCGTTATGGCTTCTTTTCATGGGCGCTCTGGTCGCGGAGCCAGAGAGCCAGGACTGGTTTCGGGCTGAGATTTTAGACACAGCGAGGAGGCTGAAACTGGAATGCTGGGAAGAGGTCAAGCTTGTGTTGAAAGAGTTCTTTTGGATTGAGAGTATTCATGATAAGGCGTGCAGGAATCTGTGGCAGGAAGTGCTGGAAAAAGTCAAGGGAAGGCAATAAGATGCATCTATTGGGGTACATCTTATCGGAGATAATCTTAGAGCTCAATTACCATTATGATACTACCGAATGACACCGATTCCGTTGAGTCGGCCGTGGTATTGGAGCCCAACCGTATAGACATGCCAATCCTCTGTTAGGGTATTGGATGGATAGTATCCCTCGGCCAACCGTATCGAGTAACCTTCATAAAATACTGTACAGTATTCCCCCGATGCGCCCGCCATGAATCCAAAACACAAACATACTCCGCATCCTCACTTAAGACCCCGACCCAAAAACCTCCGAATGGATCTTCTCCGGCTTGACACCCAACTCCTCCAACCCCCTCTGCTGGGCCTTCATGAACGGCACGGGCCCACAAAGATAATAATCCGCGTCCTCCAACAAAACCCTCTCCCTAATCTTCTCCAACTCAATCCTGCCCTGAAAATCATAATCCACACCCCTCCGATCCCCCTCTCCCACATCCTCATAAAACACCAGCTTCTCCACCTGCGGATTCTCGTGCACCAGCTGCGCCAGGTACTCCTTCATCGCATGCGCGCGCCCGTTCCGCACCGCGTGCACGAAGCGCACGGCGCGCGTGGGAGACTGCTCGACGAGGGTTTTGAGCATTGCCATCATGGGTGTGAGTCCTACGCCCCCGCTGACCAGCACGACGGGTGTTGTGGCGTTGACGTCCAGTGTGAAGTCCCCGTACGGCATGCTGACGTCGATCTCGGCGCCCTCGGGCACTTGCGCGTGAAGGACGTTGCTGATCCGCCCGGCCGGGTGCAGTTCCCCCAGCGCAACTTCCTTTTTGACCGAGATGCGGAAGTGGGATCCGTCGGCGCTGTCGGAGAGGCTGTATTGTCGCGGTTGGTAGCATCCCAGCTCGGGAACCCACTGGCGGATGCTAATGAATTGCCCGGGCTTGTACGCCGGCAGCGCCTGCCCGTCCGCGGGGGAGAGGTAAAACGAAATAATCTCATCGCTCTCGGGGACTTTCTTCGTAACCACGAACTTGCGCCAGCCATTCCATCCCCCTGGCGTGTGGCGGGCCTGCTCATACAGGCCCTCCTCAAACGCAATAAAAATATCCGCCAGCTGCTTATACGCGGCCGTCCACGCCTCCACAATCTCGGGCGTAACCGCCTCACCCAGGACCTCGCCCAGGGACGCCAGCAAATTCTCACCCACGATATCGTACATCTCCGGCTTGATGCCCAAGCTAGCGTGCTTGTGGCCGATGCGCGACACGGCCGCGCCCAGCGCGCCGAGGTTGTCGATGTTGCTGGCGTACGCCCACACGCTGTGCGCGAGCGCGGCGGGCTGTGCGCCCGTCGCTTGGTGCGCGCTGTTGAAGATGTTCCGTAGCTCCGGATGGTTGTTTAGCATACGTTTGTAGAAGTGTGTGGTGATGGCCACGCCGTGTTCTTGCAGCACCGGCGCGGTGGATTTCACGATGTCGATGTGCTTCTGTGAGAGTTGCGGCGCCATGGGCGTGGAGTGGAAGAGGCGCGTGGTGGAGCGGAGGGTGGTTTGCTGGCGGAGGAAGGTGCGCGCGAACATTGCTTGATCCGATGATGGGTAGGGCAGTGGAGTCCTTTGATTGCAGGCTTGGATTGAGGGCTGATGAGAGCCATCATGGGCGACGCTGCAGGATCTTTTTATTCTCCTGCCAAATGAGGTCCGCGGAGTTGCAACAATCCGGGGAAGCAGCAGAAGGCGATGTTGGACCAGGGGTGGTGTGACACGGTCGAAAATTAAGTAAGAGCTTCCTCACGGAGTAGAGGCCGAGGCAGCTTAGCCATACAAACTTAAGGGAGACCTTGGTCGGGTACAGCTGGAATTCCCCAAAGTGGCCTGTCAGTTGCGTCGGATGTTAAAGGGGGCCAATCAGGGGCGTTTGAAATGCGTAAGTGTTAGCTAAGTGGACCGCAAAATTTGCTGCCGTTTCCCTCCGTGCCTGCCGTTTGGCTGGTGTATCTCCGGCGCCACGCGAAGCTTGGCGATCCTGGCAGGAAGGACTAGGCGGGTTATGGCTACATGGACGGATACACTCGGGCCAATGAGATTACAGGTGAAATAAACAGCTTCCAGACGGGACAATCAATGATTTTGACCAAAAGGCCAATGACAGCTTGATGAGGAACACGTTTCCCGTGTTGCTTCCGGTGAATCATGGGCGTTGTTTGCTTCCTACCCCTCTTTCTGTGTGAGTCACTACAGTCACCTCTGACACACAGCTGTAACAAACTTCAACCTATAGATATAAAAGTAGGCTGCTCCCGCTCGTTCTGGCATGGTTCTGTGCTGGCCCATATTGAATGATATATATGGAGTCTACTCGAGAATGATTTAATTGCGGTCGCACCGCGGACGCTAGCTTTTCTCTCTAGTGATAGTTCACAATTCAACCTTGCTTTAATTAACTTATCGTTCCTTGCTACCTCCCGGGTGGTCACATCCTACCAACCGGAGCAGTTACACCTACGAATTTTCGATTGACTTACTGCCTCCGCACGTTCTCGCACAGATCGAGCCG
This sequence comes from Symbiotaphrina buchneri, assembly GCA_001599915.1. Lineage (NCBI taxonomy): Eukaryota > Fungi > Ascomycota > Symbiotaphrinales > Symbiotaphrinaceae > Symbiotaphrina > Symbiotaphrina buchneri. Next base: position 24,669 of record BCIG01000042.1, on the reverse strand, counting down.
TTGTTTGGGGATATGTGGAATGGCCTCCCTTCCATACTTCCGGTTAAGACGAAGCTCACATTGGTCGGCAAGCCGGCGCCAGCAAAGGAGCAGCTTGAAGACTACAAGAAGGAGCTGCGACAGTAGACCGTCCGCAAGAACCAGGCAGAGACGCGCGGCACTAGCACCTTTGACGAACCTAAGCCTCGCAAACCTCGCAAGCCGTATAGGATGCCCGCTGGTAGTAAGTCCTCCTATAGTCTTACTGGTAATGTAGATGAGTAATGCATTTATAGCTGCCGCGCTGAAGGAGATCGACAAGTATCAGAACACCACGGAACTACTCCTGCTGTGGTGGCACTCTGGCTGATGTTCGCTTCGCCCTGCATGACGTCGTATATACGTATATCTCCATATATATATATATATATATTGGTATATATGATCTACATATACATACCTTTCCCGTACAATCCGCCAACTGTATTGTGCGGCCGGCCGGTGAGTATCTTCCGTCACTAAAATCTCTCCTAAAGCCCAGTGCTGACCACAGAAAGGAGCGGCCATCAACGCCACCATCACTCCCAGCAGGGATGACTTCGATCTTGGCTGGCACGAAAATTTGCGCAAAAAGATGGGAAGTCGTATACTACGCAAGGTATACGATCAGAATCCAGAGAAGAGATCCAGGCGGTTATCGAGACGCTGGAGGAAGTCGGCACCGAAAAGGATGTTGAGTATTGTCGAAACCGGTCGCAGCTCCAAGATTCAGATTTCATGTGGCTTCCGCAGGCAGCAAGTTGTATGGCAACTTAGGTCAATTTTGGAAGCGACAGCTTTTGAGCCTGCTCCGCCCCTGAATAGCTGCTAATTGATACCGCTGACATCAAACCAAATATGGCTGAACTAATAATTGAGCTAACTCCGCCCCGGGCCAAAAGTCCTCGACTTTCCCTGTCTCCCTCATCCTTCATCCATCGAAGCAGGGCTTTCATGCTCGCGCATGAAACGATCCACCAACTGGGTACGCCGTGTCGTCAGTTGACTGTCCCAGAGTTGAAGGCCCTGAGTTAATATCAACAGAGCGCCAGACCAACAGCCGCACCGTATGCAGGACGTGCTCTGGAAGAATTGGAGGAGCGCTCCGTTGGGGGGTTGTTGAAAACGATGCATTGACCACCGCCCCACAATGGTACCATTGGTAAGTAATTCCCTCTATACAGAATTGTATAACCATATTAACAGATCTTTAGGGATTGCCTGACCGAATCACAGCTCAACACCATGACGGAGAATCTGTCCGGTCGGGCTCGAGATTTGATAGGCCTGGAGAGCGTAACGGTTGCTGACAGGGCAATCATCCGGGCGGCGTTTCAGCGCGTATGTTGAGAATTATCTGATATTTCTGCCTGATTTACTGAATTATGGAACAGCAACCCCATATCACCACGTTGTTCTCTGCTCCCGACGCCGCGCCGGCAGTATGGAGGTGCCCTGTGCACACTTATGATAACCCTCCACGGGTTACCAAATGTCAGATGTGCGAGACCTGGAAGGGGCAGACGTACACGGCGCCGCTCCAGTAGGGGCATGCTTGGCGGAACGGCAGAACGTTGCAGACAGATTTTGCTTTTGCTTTTTCAAGATTATTTTAACATTTCTGGAGAAAAAGAAGCTTCTTTTTTGCTCCTCCATCTATCATGAAGCTATCCAATGGAAGTATTTGGCCAAAGACCGGATTGAGGCCACAGATGCGGCAGACGCTCTAAGGATCCGCCCAGTCGCGGTTCCTTGGTGAGATCCGTCTTCCGCTGCCATGCATGCAGCCTATAATCACGCCGTGGCCTTCGGACGAGGTGGGGTCGCGGCCGTGTGGAAGTCCCATTGGAAGGGGGTGTGCAAAAGCGTAAGAGAGGAAGTGGCCGCACAGGGCCATGGATTGCGGCCAATGCATCTGTTTCGCCTCAGTCGTGCTGCCGCCTCCATTCCCGGCCTGCTTGAGATGCCAGGTGACCATAGCGGGGAGGACGTGAAGAGCGGCCTGCTGGACCCTTCGCAGCCCCTATGGGGCCAAAATTCAACTTTTCTTTCAATTACCGGCGAAGTTGAAACGGCTGTTGGATGAATGCAGCTCACACGGCCTTCACACGGACATCGGACGGTATTGCATTTACGCAGGCGTCATTGCAGCACGGATTGTACGGGTGGTATAGGTACCTCCGGTGTTGTTTCCAGTCTGACCTATAATGATGAGTTCGAGCTGGCTGAACAACGTGAAAAGGACTGGAAGGAAGGTTTGCTCTTCACAAAAGATGGTACAGTATGCGTTGAGTATCGGAGCACCCGCTGTTACGGAAGAGCCTGTCGACACGTTCATCTTGTTTTGTCCAATCCAATTTCCAAACGCAGTCGAGTCCAAGAAGCGGCAACCTCTCCTTCTACAGAGGTATGACAGTTACGCTCTCGACGTACCACACTTCGTCTTCCGACTCAAATCCTGGAACAGTGTCCAGCTGGAGAAGGAGCTGGACTTCGGGAGGCGATATCCAAACCTTGACAAGGTCATTTTAGACCTCTCCGATTGTGACAATGGGTCCTACTGTGTCGGCGGTGAGATGTTTGAAGCGCTTCAACCATATACACACCAACATGATTATGGCCTTACAGATGCTTCAAACGATCAGCCTCCGCGAGGTGACCATTATATAACCTCGTACAGCACGAAAAAATTGGCTGGAGGAAGCTGGCAAGGACCGTGAATTGAATCCGAAAGTTAATCTCAGAGATCCCGAGACAACACCAGCGCAAGTCATCGGAAGTCCGTGTTTGATGGTGTTTCATAAGTCAAGAGAACCGTCTCAAGGCACTCAACGATGCGGCAGTTGTCAAGCAGCTTGAGGGCGAGACCCAGAAAGGGTGTCACATCGAACTCTCGAAGATGAAGTTGAGGATACGGGCTAAGATCTGGCTTCCCAACAACTCTATGGTCCCTGCTGACGCCCTGACGGCTTCTGTTTCTGGCTCTGCTCCCGTCTCTGGCCCCACTCCTCCTACATTCGGATTCACTTCGGATTAAATACCAGATCAAGTTGATTTGGATCCTGCCGACAATGCTGTCAAGCAAACGGACATCATTGCTTATCCACCCCGTCCTGGTGACCACCGAGGCGATGTGCTCGCACAAACGGTCGACTTACGGAAAGGATCTTATCTCCATCTGACCAGGACCGTTGAAGGTAGAAAATTCGAACTCAGGAATGGCCCCAAGTGTAGAGGGTTGAAGGGATTCAAGGGTGGCTCCTTGATGTCCAAGCACCTCAACAAGGAGATACTTTCATCTCGGCTCTCGTTGTGAATGTCCTCACCGAGAACCTTCTTGCCCAAATCGCTCGTTCCGGCTGGCGTTCAAGGCCCCACTTGATGACTACCAAAAGGATGGCATCACGATCAAACCCTAGATTAACGCGCAGAGACGGACGAGTGTTCATGGTGACGATAAGGTGGAGATCAACCGCCTCAAAGCCGAACTATCCTAACCCTGTATGGGTCCACCACTCGGGTCTTTACAAGGGACTGGTGCCCACGCATTCGGTATCCTCACTCTCTTCCAAGCTCGATCAACTGTAGACACTTCTTGCGAGGCTCGTCAGCAGAGTTCTTGTCGTCTGACGGTTGTTGTTCTCAGCGTTCATTAAAGGCGCGGGTTGTTCGGTCAAGATAGTTACCTGGTCGTCGACGACGCAACCGTCCCTCTCTCACTAACTACATGAGGGACACGGCGAGCAAAGGCATGTTGCTGAAGAGCGACACCGGGAAGATGATGAGACCGAGTTCATTTGCTCACTTCGTCGACGTGCAAAACGGCGTATCCCAGCAGATCGTGAGCATCAAAAACAAGCTCGAGACCGGCGCAGTAAGTGCCAGAGGCAAGCTTCTCCTGCCATTCAAGGACATAAGGCCACGAGATAGCACAATGGTTACGACGTCCGAAACCCCGACGAGCTTTCTAAGTGGCAGCGGGAAGTTCTGGGGCGCTTATGCGCAGGGTTGCAGCCAGCTCACAAGGAGATCAAGTCCAAAAGGGTCATCGCTGGTCACAAGGTTACGGATGAGGAAGATAAAGTCCTCCGAGAAGCCGAGCAATCGGGGCTGACCGCGGCGATGGCACGACAGGTACGCATGGCCGTTATGATGGGTCACACAGCTTGTCGTAGGCTTGCAGAGCGCCAAGGGCCTTTCGAATCCTACGAAACGGTTCTACTGTATACAAACACAAAGTGCCCGCCCTGCGAAAATCACGACGATTAAGTTACGATGGACGGACGACGGGAAAAAAAAACACATCTCCCATTTTACTTACAAAGCCCCCATGCAAACACCAGTCAAAGATCAGAAAAGCGAATTTCACCATGCCGAAGATCCGAACATCATCCACATAAGAGCCTCTTGCTTCGACATATTGACCAAGGGAGTCTGCGACAAACAGGATCGTCCCTTCGGCCACGATTATGCGATGATCCGACAGAAAAAATGGGATGAGAGAATCTGGATAGGCGAGATGAATGAGGCCCTACACCAGTGTTACCAGTCGGGGGCTGAGCACGGACGTTACCTGGATGCATTGGAGGTGGAACCGGAACACAACGAGCAGGCCGCCTATGCAGCCTTTGGTCCATGACTGGGATCTGGTAGAGTATCTTCAAACTTCGAACGATACTTCCCTCATATGAACCTAGTGATGAAGCTCCAGGAGTGTTTGCACTTGATGACGTCTTCCACTACCTTGCGGAAGAAGACATCTGTAACAGAGAACTCAATGCTAGGAGCATGTAGCAACCTCAGGCTGGACCTAGAATCGCACGTCTTCAAGCGGCATTTGCTCGCCAGTTCATGGGCAGAGATATCTCGTGCACCCCCACGCCAACCTGCTCCTGCTCGGCCCGCTCAGACGACTGTCCTTGCTCCCAAAGGAACCAACTCTGGTCAGAAAGCTAGGGCCCAGCCGCCCACCGCCCGTCAAGCAGTCCCTGACACTGCACATGCCTCGGCCTCCCGTCCTCCTGTCGCAGTGGATAGTCAACCCGTCACCACCGCTACGCCAACTGCGCCACATTACACGACAACTCTGGACTCTCGGAACGTGAAGCTAGGAAAGCCCGGCTCCGGCGTGAGATGGAGCAAATTGAACTGGAGGAAGCTGCCGAAGTATCTCAGCGAGAAGAGTTCTTCAGAGTCAATCTCGACTACCACCGTAAGAACAGTACGATGACTACAGCTTCACCGACAATCATCCGATCTCCAAGAGCCGGTTTCGTGTTGATCGCAACTTAGCAGCACCACAGAGAACTTTCACCGCAGGCACACCGCCGTTCTTGCGGAGATACTGCAGACGTGTAGAGGGGCCGGCATACCAGAAGAGGAACTTCGTCCTCATGGCGGCACAGCCATCGCCACGGACGTCTACCATCCCCTCAAACGCATCCTCGGTCTATAATATAAATGATATATATAATGCTCTAAATAGGGGCTCGGCAAATAATCATATAGCTCTTTCAATTCCAACAACTGTGGTAAATACATAGTATAGACCCTTTAATCGCAAATATACAACCATCCCACAACAAGCGCACCCCATACACGTCCCTCATCTGCACATACATTTACACCCTTTTCAGCACCCCCTCCAAAAACCTCTCCACCGCACCCAGCCCGGCCTCACTCTTCTCAAACTCCGCCCTCAACCCCACCACGCCATCGGGCCTAACCAGCGCCAGCGCGCCCTTGTCCTCCTGCACGCCCCACCGGTCATACGCCTGCCCAAACTCATCAATGTAAAACGTCATCTCGACATGCTGCTTAACCTCCTTCGGAAACCCCGTCCACGCGACCGGTGACCCTCGCTGCGCCGCGTCAGCGATTGTCTGCGGCGGAATGAACATTGCGCTGAGGATGATATCGGCCGGGAACTGCGCAAGCAGGCTGAAGAGGGACGATAGCGTGTCGTTAACGGGCTCTGGAGAGCTGGCCAGCGAGGAGGGAAGTAAGATGAGCAGGTAATACCGTCCGCAGAGGGGGAGTTCGTCGTGAATCTCGCGCTTGCTTCCATCCGCGAAGCGCTGCACGGTAACATTCAGCAGGCGTCTGCCAGCCCTCAGCACCGTATACGGTTTCTGGGGGTCCTTCGGGTCCTGCAGCTCGAGCGCAGAAGGTGGGGCGGCGACGGCGACGGAGGGAGCGTATTCGAGCCCGGTGCCGCTCGTGAAGCCGGAGCCCACCAGGAAGGCCTCATGGAAGTTCTTGCCGGTTTTGCCGCTGAACATGGCGGAGAAGGTGGCGTCGAAGTCGATGAGCTGTTGCGCGACGCGGTGGCGCTCGGTTTCGAAGGTGCTGAGGACGGGAGAGGGCAGGGAGGGAGTCAGGTGGAGCAGGGTGTGTGCGAGTTTCCAGGAGAGGTTGAGGGAGTCCATCATGCTCACGTTCATGCCTTGGCCGGCTTTGGGGGAGTGCGTGTGGCATGCTATGATTGTTAGTTTGAGGTCTGGAGGAGGAGGCAGGCCGTGATTGCTTACCATCGCCGACGATAAAAACCCTTTCAAGACCAGCCGAGTCTTTAAGCGTGAAATGATCCGTCAACCGCTGTCCGATCTGATACGCGGCCCACCAATCCACCTTATCACCATACCGGCTCTCAATGGTATACGGGTGCATCACGCGCTTCGCCTGCTGCAGTATCATCTCCAGACTGACCTGCTTGCGCTTACTCTTCGCGCCCTCTTTCGCATCCGCCGCCGTGGCTGCCTCATGACGTGCATCCAGCTCAGCGCCCAGCAGCGAGCCGTCCACCTGCACGTACAGTCGCGTCAGGTACTCGCCACTCTGGATTTGCTCGCGCGGGATGACCATGATGGAGCCGGACTCGGAGTGGATCGCGCACCGCCGCCGGATATCCGGGAAGTCGGTGTCGACGACGAGGTCCATGACGCCCCAGATGTGGTCTTTGTTCTCGCCCCGCAGCTCGTAGCCCATGCACCGCCGCACTTGGCTATGAGCCCCGTCGCCACCGACTAGGAACTTCGTTCGCACAGTCCGCTGCACGGTCTTAGTGCTGCCATCTGGCTGGTCTTCCTCGGTCTCGAACTCAACGACGATAGGTCTTTCTGGATTGGTCTTCTCATGCATCGTGAACTTCTGGAACCGCGACGAGCGTAACACGCCCCGCTTCGAATACCGCAGCAGATCCTCTTCGAAGATTCGCTCAATCCGTCCCTGGTGGATCGTCACTTCGTGCATGAACCTCGCCGGTACCGCCACGTCTGGAATAATCCGCTGCTGGCGGATTCCTTTTCCGGTAGACTTGGCGCTCTGGCCATTGGACTCGTCGTCCGGGCTTTCGTGGTTCCAGAATGCTACTTGGTACATATGGCAGCCATACCGGAGGATCTCATCCGCGATGCCGAGGCCTTGCAGTACCTCTAATGTGCGCGGCTGCAGGCCATCGGCTTGCCCGGATTTGAGCGTCGAGGGTTTGGCGTCGATGGCAAGGAGCGACGCGTCGCTCAGACCGTACCGCGCTAGGAGGAGGGTGAGGAAGAGGCCCGCTGGACCTGCCTGTGCGAGACGTCAGAGATAGCGATGCTTGTTTAGGAATTAATCAACGTACCCCAACGACTACGACATCGTATTCATCCTCTGAACTCGGAGCTGCCGCCGACGACAATGAAGGCAGCGGCCGGGAAAGTGTCCGCTCCGTGCGCCGGGCGCGACTTGCTTCTTCGTGTTCTGTGAAGACGGGCATAGCTCTGAGTCCTGCACCGATTGAACGACAACTGACCGGATCAAACACAGTAGAAGATCAGAAGGGCAGGAAGTGTGGAGGTGTCATTGCCTTTTAAGGGTTCGGCGTCGAGGGGCGCGGACAGGCGGGGCCCCGTTCATCTGCCCAGGCGCTTTGCTGGATCCAGGTTTAGATTGGAAGTTTGGTCGTTCGTGATCCAATCAGAAGTGCAAGGTGCTGGGAACGACTCCGTGGAGATTGCCGGGCGGAGGAAATCCTCGCCCAACCCGTTTATTCCGAACCGAGGGCCCGGATATACGGCAATACGGCTCGACGACAGGAGTTCATCCGAGGAGAAGGAGCTTATAAGGACGACAATTTCGGGGCAGCATACTCTCGTGGTTATAAGAACCGAAGAATGGACATCAACACATATATGGTTTTTTCAAAATCTCCACGGGTTCACATGAGTTGTCCAGTTGTGCGGTGCCCGTCCAAAATATTCATCTAGAAGACTGAGCTTGGCAGGGTCCCATCTCGTACTTCGTTCTTCGTACCCAAGATCTCCGTCAACAACAGTCCCATAAGTCCCAAAGCTCAGCCATAAATAACCATCAGCAAACCCATCATAATGAAACTCTACCCTCCCCTCTCCTTTCCTTCGTCCCTCTCCTCCCCAAAAAGCATAATTCCGCTATATCGCCCGACTATCTGTCACCATGCGCTGGCTTCCATTTATTCTCGCGCTACCCATAGCATTCTATCTCCTCGATTCCCAACTTCCACGATTCCACATCTTCGACCCCGCCAAGCTGCAATCCCTATCCCAGGCCGCCATCGCACGGCATCCAGACAACGTCACCGCCCTGATGTACGACCTCACAAAGCATCTCCGCGCCGAATACGGGCCGCAGCACGTAGCCCCCTTCTCCACGGACCCGTCGCAATGGGTCTTCAAGTCCGTCCACCCTCTTCCCCCCCCCATTCCCACCCGGCCCAACAACCCTCACCACAAAGCGCCCCATCTACATTCCCCTCGCTCATTCCGAGAGACTGAGACCACCCCAGCAACGCCGGCGGCGCAATGGGCTCGTTCATCCTGCTGCACGCCTCCATCACAGAATACGTGATCATCTTCGGCACGCCGCTGGGCACCGAGGACCACTCGGGCGTGCACCTGGCGCACGACTACTTCACGATCCTGTCCGGCGAGCAGAAGGGCTATTACCCCGGCGAGCTGACCGCGACGGTGTATGGCCCCGGGGATCAGAATTGGTTGCCGCGCGGGAAGTGTATCCAATACACGATGGAGGGGTGGGCGTTGGAGTTGGCGCAGGGTGAGTTTTTCTTACGTGGTTTCCTGTTCCCTTTCATGGTTGGGGGGTATTGGGGTTTTGGAGGGTGTGCTGATGATGAGTGTTTTTTTGATAGGCTGGATACCGACGATGTTGCCGTTTGGCTTTCTGGATACCTTGACGAGCACGATGGATGTGGGGAATTTGTGGAGGACGACCTGGATCACGGGGAAGAGCATGGTCGGGCAGTTACTACTCGGAAAGATGTGAGATCCGTGTATGATAGAGGAGTCACGCCTATAGATTCCTTATTTATGTCCTGCCAATACCCTCCTAGATACAGACTTCACTATTCCCACCATCTAGCCCCTTCCTCTTACCTCCTTCACCATATCCACATTCATACCTTCCCCAAAACATCCTTCCCAGTATTGTATATACGCCAGCTCAGCCTTCACTGCCCTCCACCGTCTCCACCTCCTTCAACTGTCCCTCTCCCGCCGTTTTCTCCGCCGGTCCACGCTCCAACATCGCACTCTGCTCACGACGGTGATGATCCACGCCGTGCACCAGCTCCGAATGCTCCGCCTTCAGCTCCTGGAACCTCTTCTCCGTGTCCCAGACCCATGGCGACTTGCTGGCGAAGAGTAGATCGATCTGCACGCCCTGTTAGCACCTGCACAGACCTCATCAGAGCGTCTCATTCGGTCTCTCTGCATGTCTGTAGTCTGAGATGAAAGGGGACGGGGGTAATGGGTTTTTGGGGTAGGAGGCCTTGGTGGGGATTTGAACGCACCTCTTCCAGCGTCCGGCAGCTCGTCTCAGGACAGAGGCAGTACACAAATGCAATGGCGAAAATGTTGAAGACGGCGTGTACGTAGAATGTGCTCGGGCCCATGCTTTGGAACATCTTCGGTGCGGCGAGGGAGACGGAACCGCAGCCGAGACTCCAGCCTGGGGAGGTTGAGAAGGGTCAGTTGGGCTATTCGTAGGAGACAAAAGGGGTGGGGAAGGATGAGGAATATACGTACCCACTATTCCGAATGCGTTGCCCTTGGCTCTAATTGCCAGCGGGAAGATCTCCGTCGGATCTGTTGCACCAGTTAACCTCTTTCCCTGCACGCACAAGAACAGGGGCGCACTTACAAACCCACGGCACGCTCAACCACGTACTAGCAAAGATGAAATTATAGATAAACACAAAACTGCCCGCGGCGGCCCCAATACTCGCGGAATGCTGATCCGCACCAACCTTCGTTAGCGCACCCAGCAACCACATAGCCAGGCTCTGCCCAATGCCGCCGACGATGAGCACCTTGCGCCGCCCGAAGCGGTCGATGGTCAGGATCGCGAGGATGCACGATACCATGGCGACTAGGTTCGCGCAGCCCGTGAGGGGACGGACCAGGCTTGCATGATTTGCATGAATGCCGCGAGGAATGTCCGGCGCCCGAGATGTAGCTCGCCGCTCTTGTAGCCGGTGATCATATGGAAGAAGCCTCTAGCAGGGAACTTGGACTCGAGTTCTAGAGAGTCAGTTGGTCAGCATATCAAACCTATACGAGCGTCGAGAACTGGGGGGTGGTGAATACCGATGGCGGCGCAGATCTCTTCATACTCGGCGATGACCTCGGGGTGGTCGACGTTGCCTTCGGCGCGGAAGATGGCCAGCGTCTTCTTGCCGCGCTCTTGCTTGCCATGGGCGATGTCGAAGCGAGGGCTCTCCGGCATGAAGAACATCATGATCATGAGCAGGAGGAGGGGGCTGTGATGATTATCAGTCTTTGCCGGACAGGGAAGGGGAAGGGTAGAAGGGCGTACATCATCTGGAAGCCCAGAGGGACTATCTCTCGAGTCAGCGTTGGGTTTCCGGGCTCAAGCGGGAAGCATACTCACAGCGCCATCGAACCTGCGTATGCCCACCGTGGATAAACGCCAGGACATACTCGAGCCAATCTAAAACCCGCACATCAGCATCCATGCACCCAAACACTCACTCCCCCCTCACACAAAGCTACACGGCAAGGTCCACAGCAAGGTCAGACTCACAAGCACTCGAAATGCCAATATAATTAACCACCATCTCAAACGCAATGACCATACCGCGCGCATCATGCGCCACCAGCTCCGAGCTCCAGACGGGAATAACAGCGCTGATGATACCCGTGCCGACGCCCGCGATAATGCGCGCGCACAGCATCCACGGTGCGTTCATGGCGGCCACTTGCAGCGACGACCCGAGCAGGCCCCAGAACCCCCCGAAGATAACGGAGTAGTTCCGCCCGATGCGGTCGGAGAGCGCGCCGCCCCTGGAGGAGGTCAGTTGGCTGGTTCATTGGGAGGGTGAGGCACCGGGAGGGGATCCCAGGGTGGAGGGTTGGAGAGGGGGGGACGCACAGTAGTGCGCCTAGGAGAGTGCCCAGGTAGTAGATGGCGACCAGGCCGCCTTGTTTGTTGGCGTCTGTGATGGTGCCTGTGGCGCCGTCGCCAAATTTCATCAGGTCCTGCTGGAGGGTTAGGATCGACTGGAGACAAAGGTTTAGGGATAGGATGGCGTACGATGTATGAAGGACTGATGTTGACGCCGGACATGACACCTTGGTCATAGCCCTCAAAGACAATACCAAGCCCTGCGACGAGGGAGATGCTGGTTCCCGGCCAAGGATCAGTACGATGATACGAGAGGACGCATATCGATGTAGAAGGATTTCTTACGCGATAACCATGTTCTTCCCGTAAAGAGGCATCTTGAAGTAATTTCTACAATAATGTTCTTCACAAAGAAAATACAAACGAAAAAGGGGAACCCTTTTCCCAAAGATTCGTTACGCAGTAGTAACACGCACGAGTCGTAAACCCCAGATATTATATACCACCGTCCCCCTGCAACATCCAACCCCAGTGACGCGGGGTTTTGCGCCGGCGCCCGCACTCACACCACATGCTCACGGCCGCAGGCCGTTGTGGCAGCCGGAGCACCGCATCAGGGAACCCGGGGGTCGCTCGCGCGGTGATCGGCCCCTCGCTCCAGTTTGGAGAAAAGCGGCAAAGCATGCCGGGGCATTAGGCGCCCCGGATTCGCAGAATCAGATTACCCCGCATATCTACCACCACGCTTGGGCGCGGCACAAAGCGACATAGGCAGGCGAAACACCGGGGTGGTCTCCGGTCGGTCATGCCAGGAGTGGTATCCCAGTCGGGAACGCTGATCCTTGTTGAATTCGATGTGCGCGTGGTTGGGGGTGATAGAGATGCTATGGTTTTTTGAGTTTGGTGAGGGTTGTTTGAAAGGGGCCCCGGGATGTCGGGATAATGGTGCCGAGAGAGCGCGGAGATAAGCATAAGGCAGGGAAGAGGAGCGTTCTCGACGCCCACCCAATGGGATCAGAGTGTACTGAAAATGGCAGGAGAGGGTTGTTTTTTGTCTAAGGTAGACATGTGCTCAGGGCTAGGCTTTGCGGCTTCGGTGCAAAAGTTAGAGTGATTTGATGAGATTTCCGCTTATGCTTGATTGTCTGTACATGGTGAACCATGAATCGTGGATGAATCGTGAATCATGAATCGTGAACCGTGGATCATGGATCAGTGAATCGTGAATCGTGGATCGTGGATCATGAATCAGTGAATCACGAATCATGAATCGTGGATCTCAAGATATTGATCAATAGCTCTCTTTACTTCACTTGTAATCTATCCTACACCCTCTAAACTCTATCATTTTCTATATACCCCATGGCCATCGATGATATGGCTAGCCTATATGGCGTAGATGCCCTCTATGCCTTCCAATATAACACCCACCGGTCTCCAGAAAAACGAAACAAAACAAGAGAACAAACCTCACAGCCCAAAATGATACTCCGCACCATCAACACCTATACCCAAATCAATGAAGTCCCCACCAAAGAAATCCTCAATCGTCGGAAACGACGCCAGCTGCATCATCCCCATGCCCATCCCACCGTCCCCCACACCCGCGCCGGCCTGCTGCATCATCCCCACGTCCCCCAGCCCGCCCATCGCCACGCTGGTCCCGCCGGGGTGGTCCATGGGGGCGTGGACGGCGGAAACATTTATGAGTGATGGTTCATGGTCTACAGCGATGTGCGCCTGCGCCTGCGCCTCGCGCCGCCGCCGGACTCCCGCGCCGACTTTCTCCAGCGCGAAGCGCATCGCAGGCGGGATATCATGCGAGAAGAAGCGGTAATGGTCCTGCAACCTGCGTAACAGCGCACGGATCTCCTGCGACGGCATCCCCGCCGCCCCCCCCCCCCCCCCCCCCCCCCCCCCCCCCCCCCCCCCCCCCCCCCCCCCCCCCCCCCCCGCCCCTACCGCCGCCGCCGCTATTCCAGTGTTGGTGGGCGAGCGCGCCTCCTCCTCCTCCTCCTCATCATCATCGAACGCGGACAGGACGAGCGCGCAGTACGCGATGGAAATAGTATGGAACTTGGGCAGCTCGGCGACGAGCCGCGCCGGCATCTGCAGGAACGTATGCGCGAGCGCGAGCGCGGCCGTGTGTGCGTGCAGTCGGAAAGTATCGGGTGTAGGCGGCGGGCTGGTGCTGGAGTAGGCTGGGGAGAAAGCCGGCGGAGGGGAGGACGGTGGTGAGCGCAGGACTTCGAAGGAGCGCCGCGCGAGTACGAGGTAGGCGAATTGGTGGCTGAAACGGAGCAGGATGGATTTGGGGGATGCTGTTGGGGGGAAGAAGGAGGGTGTGTTAGTTAATGTGGGTGGCTGTGGGGGAGGGAGAGGGGTAGGGGAGGGGTGTACCTAGAAGGTGTTTCCAGCGCTGCTCCCATGCTGTGAGCTCTTCGCAGCGGCCAGACGCGTCGAGCAGAGAGCGCTGGTTGAGTTTGTAGTAGAGTGTGGAGAAGAGGAGGATCTCGGCGAGGACCATGCCGTCCTCGAGAGTGGCTTCCGGGAGGTTCAGAATCGCAGGGCACTGCTTGATGTAGTCTGCTGGTATGGACGGTGGTGTTCCTGTCCCGACCGCAAAGCTGGTAAGGTATGACGTCAGTAGGGTATTGGGGGAAGGAGGAATAGATATGGCGCACCGAAGGTTCACCAGGCAGATATTGTTCCAGAGAGACAAACAGCGACGGTCGATATTCTCCAGCCGTCCCATGTTCAGGTTGGTGACGATGTTGGCAAAGTCGATGCTGAGCAAGGCCTGTTGGGCACAGATGCCGCTGAGGAGCCAGCTCTCGAGATATTCGGATGTAGGCTGCAAATAGTCAGTACAGGCTTTCGAGCAAGAGCAGCAGATGGCACACCTGTGGAGCGGCTTCAAAAGTGCACATGATGAGCACGGCGTACAACTCTTCTATAGGTAGAGGACTAGCGAGGACGACTTGTCCGAGCATATCTCTGACTTCCTCGTACAACTGTCTTTGCGTGACGGTGTTCAACAGGTTTGGCTCATTGCAGAATCGAAGCCCTTGTAAACAGCAGACCGCATATAGGAGGGGAGACGCTCGACGGAGGTCTGATGCCATGCTGAGATCACTGAGGCTTTCAAGTTGCAAAATGTGACCTTGCCGGTTGATGAACCTGATTTACTGTAAGCCAGACGAACAAAGAAAGGTAGCCACGATCCACATACTCAGACACCAGCCTATTAGCTAACCCTTCTTTCAAGATCCCCTGGTCAATGATATCCTTCGATGCGAATTTATACAGCCTTCGTGAACCAGACCGAAACTTCCTGACGATCATGATCGGAGACGACTTTGCGCCATCGTTATTAGGTTCCGAAAGATGCGGGAACTCCAGTTCCTCCAGGCGGTCTCGAGTCGTCTGGGGACTTGTGCTTTGTTGCGAAGACTGTGTTGCGCTATCGCCCGCAGCTTCAGAGTCATGTTGATGTTGGGTTCGAATCGTTGCCCATATTTTATCCACTGTGCCTTTCAGTTCCGCTAGCGTTGCTTCAACGCTGCCGATCCTATGGCAGGATATTGTCAGTTTGATCGATCCATCGATCGTGCTGAGATGGCAGGTAACCGACTTGATATGCGATGGCACATTCACTCCCCCAGGGTTCCCTGCCAGTGTCACATCCGACGGCCTCCTAGCATCACCAGACTGCAGAGAGCAACGGATCCTAACGGACCAATACCACATCAGCAGACCGCACGACTCAATAGAGAAAAAAAAAGTATCCACCTAAGCTTCTGGCATCGACTGCACGAACCCGTCGTCCAGTTATATTCACAGCGCGTCTTCACCCTTCTGCACGTCTCACACGACAAGATCCGGCGCTGAGTCTTCTTCAGGGCCGGCTTCGCGATGCCGCCATGCTCGTTGATGCGTTGCGAGGATATTCCATTCCTTGGCGCGGCGTCACTATCCGTGTGCATGTCTTGCTCTGCTGTGCCATCCATGGTATCGTGAGCTCGCGCTGCTGCCGGCAGTTGCAGAAGGAGAAAGGGTGCATGTGCTTTGCTTTGCTTACCGCCGGTGTTCCAGGCCCCTGTAAAGCGGCCATAGCGCGGGTGTCGGAGATGCCCGGCGGTGTCTGTCGGGATTGAACGGAGCGCGAGCTTATCTTGCTGCTTTTACCGCGGGCAGCCTAACCTTAACTGTTATCCATGACGATTTGTTCGATCGATTGGATATGGGCAATCGGACAAGATCTATACTTACCTTATTATTATTGCCAGTGAAAGAAAATCTCACTTATCAGATCTGTTATCTCTAGAGGTCTATCTTTGACGATTTAACATTCATTATGAACAGTGATAAAATTCATCTTGATCAGGTCCATTACCTCTATATACTACCATCCTGACTCTAGATATAAACAACTCAGAACAACCATGAGATATACCGCCTATAAAACCTGCCCAATTTATTCTCACTAGCCAACTTGCGCGCCTCCGACGCCGCAAACTCCGTCTCGTGCACCTCCACTTCCGCCAGTCCGGAATACAAGTCCGCCTCGCTGGCCTTGACGCCCTTGGTCCTCATCACGATCTTATACCCGAACAAAATAATCAAGAACGTCGGGATGGCAATGTATCCCGTGATGAAGTTCTTGTAGTCAAAGTCTGTTGTCTTGGTGTGCACAAAGACCGCAAAGTTCTTCGTAAAGGCAATCAGAATGCAGAACAGCATCCCGACCCACGAGCCCCAGATCCCCAGTGGCGCCCGGTACGGCAGGCTCTCGGCGGGGATACCCTGCAGTTTGCGGGCGCGCACGAAGTGGATGTGTGACAGGAAAATGCAGACCCAAACGATCAGCCCGAAGACGGTGATACAGTTGACGAAGTAGCCAAAGACGACTTTGCTGTCGTTGGACACGTTCATGAACGCCAGCAGGGAGAAGACAGCCGAGAGACCAAGAGCAGCCACAGGCACACCGCGCGAGTTGGTCTTCGCGATGAAAGCAGGAGCCTTGCCGTCGCGGGCCAGCGCGAAGATGGTCCGGCTGGAGATGTACAGATCGGAGATACCGGCCGAGAAGACGAAGACGAGGATGCAGCCGTTGAGGATACCGGGGAGAATCTTGATGCCGGCGATGCTGATAGCCACGACAAAGGGCGAGGCCGCAGCCGAGGTGCTCTGCTTGGTGGCGAAGGCTAGCTTGGTCGAGTTGTACGGCACCAGCATGCCCAGGAAGAAGACGCTGAGCACGTAGAAGAAGAAGATCCGGTAGAAGATCAGGTTGGCGGCGCGCGGGATCGTCCTGCGTGGATTCTGCGCCTCGCCGACGGTCACGCCGATGAACTCGGTCGATAGATAGGCGAATGTTGCTGTGCCCATGGTGTTCCACACGCCCAGGAAGCGGCCAAGCGCGCCGGGTGCGAGGTAGGCTTTGAACGCGCCCGGGTCGTGCCAGTACTGGAAGCCGGTCGCATGGTGGTCGGGCCCACCGCCGACAGCAAGGATGAAGGAGAGCAGGATGACACCGACGAGGACAAGGACTTTGACCGAGGAAAGCCAGAATTCGAATTCACCGAAGAAGCGAATGCCGAACCAGTTGATGAGGATAATCACGACGAGGAAGACCGCGATGAAGACACCTGGGTTGACTTTGTCGCGCGGGCACCAGTATTGCAGGACCAGGGAGATGGCGGTAAGTTGGTTTGGGGTGGAGATCACGTATTTGATCCAGTAAGACCAGCCGAGCGCGAACCCGACGGCCGGGTCAACGAAGCGCGATGCGTACCCTGTGAAGCCCTCTGCGATGGGAAGGTATGCGCCCATCTCGCAGAGCCCAGTCATCATAAGCCAGACGACAAACCCGACGAGGGAGTAGCATATCAGAACGGGAGCAGGGCCGGCATTGGCGAGAGCAGAGCCCGTCCCGATGATCAGACCCGAACCAAGTGCGCCTCCCAACGCTATATATCAAGATATGTCAGATGAGCAGGTCTTTCCACTTTGATCATGACCGACCGAAGACAACTTACCGATCATGGTCGTATGGCGCGACCGAAGGCCGCGGTGCAACGACGTGGCGTCATCAACCACAATCTCCCCCTTTCCTTCATTGCGGTCGTAGTTGTTGACCGAAGGAAACGCCTCCTTCGCAGGCATGACCTCGAACCCAGCATCAGCGGACGACGACATCTTCAACAGCGACTATTCGTCTGTATCTGCACCGGTGCGCAAGGAAGAATGACTGTCGGGTCTCGAGTCGTGGGGCAGAGGAGACTTCAAAGACCCCTGTCTGCTCTTCCTTGCCCCATTATTATATCCACACCGCTCTGGCAGCATCCCAGTCTCTCGTAAATGCAGAGACACGCTCGCCGCCGGAGACCGAAATTTATTTCCTTATCTTTGCTTGTGGAAACCTTATTGGTTCAGCGGTGGAATCCGTATCTGCTGTCCAGGTGTTCGGGCTACCATAGCGGGAGGCCTAACCGCCCGTCCGAGCGTTGATTGGCCACGCCACGGGTCTCCTTATCGGTAGTCACACTAATCCGGCCACTGCAGCTTCTGGAAGGGCTTGGCGGCCCCTGACGGGCGGCTATCATGCTTCAGCGATGGAAATGAAATCATGACTGGATCTAGATCTGGTCACCGTTGTTGTCGATATGAACTGATGTGAGGCGACGTCTGCATGTCGATCTGGTGCCGTCTTTGAGTAGGGAGAGTGACATCTACAGTCGGTCTTGGTTGAAACTCAGCACAACACCATGGCCTTAGAGTTGGGAAAGCCGGATTTCGTTTCCCCGCAGGGAGTGGAGCTGTATAATCCGTCTTGGTGGTAGGTCTAAACGCAAGGCTGGCGTTCTCAGTATCTAACAGTGCGTTCAAAGCTTCAAAGCAACAGGTACATGGTCAGTAGCAAGCCGGCGCGGTGATACACTCTACATCTCAGGTATGTGCTATGCTTCTGTGCAAAATAGTCCGCATTATGCGGCAAACAACACGAGTTCTAACATAGGACATAACAAGGCCTCCGAGGTATATGTCCGGAAACCAACAAACTGGTGCCGATCGATGGGGAAGAGCGAGGCAACAGCATCCCGTCGCAGTCCCCTGCATACCCTCGTGTCCTCAAAGGTAATTCTCACCTAACACATAGACCATTTCGAGCCTCGAGAAGCTCAAAGGAGACTACAGCTTTCCAAAACATGCGCATGATCGCAGAGGCTAGCGGTGCTACCGTGGGAGACTGTCTTCGCATCGTGGTCTACACTACTGATATGTACCGCTATCGACCTCTGGTCAACGAAGCGCAGAAGGAAGTCTGGGGTGAGACACCCTTCCCTCCGAGGACTATTGTAGAGGTCTCGCGCTTGAACCAGGTAAGACAGTTGTTTAAATGCAATGTGGTAAGAGTGTAGGCTGATGCAGGGTTAGGATGATATTGTGGAAGTTGAGACCAGTTTTGCACTTCCGCCACGAGCGACGTAATCTGGAGTCGTGGGTGGGGAGCATCAAATGGCGTTTTTGTGTTGAGCTTCATAGTTTGCAATTTCTTGAGGCCGTTTATTCTACATTTTTTCTAAGACATAACTGGCTGTTCCACGTATGTAGAGATCATTGTATTCCAATATCATGATCATTCCCGTACTTAGTGCACCCCCTCTCAAATTTCCTCCATTCGCCGAATTCCATGATCTGTGCCTGCTCAAGTGCTCCTAACCGCGTAATGCACTATGATGATACCACATCAATCATCGCAAATTTCCGGATCATGGGTCGAGAAGCGCTTCTAGACCGATTTACGAAATCGCATTACCAGACTCCAGGACGGAAAAGTGGACCGCCACCCGCTCAGAAACCCGCACAGACCTCCCCAGTCTGGTCGGACTCCGACCATCTCCTGCCATCCCCGATGCAAATCCCGGCCTGACATGTTGCGTGCAGAAAACGCTACAGGATGGCGAAAAATAACGAAAATCCGCCGGATACAGGGATAGCACAGCTGGGGCTTTTATGATCGTACAATGACCACACTATCATCGCCGCCACTGTGTGTCGAGTAATGCTTCACGGTAGCCAAGCGTCGCGAACATGCTGCCCGGCCTACCGACAGCAGAAGATGTCGAGAAGGACACGAACATAGACAGTCAAAGTGTGTCGTCGAGCGGCTGGAGGATCCGACTGAGGGACCATCTCAAACAAGATGTCAGCCTGGACTACGCCGACCTCACGCTGCTGCTATGCTGCTTCATCTCCGGCCTGTGCGACAGCGGCACCTTCAACGCCTGGAGTTGCTTCGTGAGCATGCAAACTGGTTCGTTTGCTCTTCTCCCCGATCCCTTTGCGCAAACAGCTCATATCTAACCACTCTCCTAATCGTAGGCAACACCATCTTTCTCGCCCTCGGCGCCTCGCACCAGCCCGCCAACAAACCCTACGGCTGGCTGCGGTCACTCATCACCATCCTCGCCTTCCTGCTCGGCTGCTTCCTCTTCACACAAACGCGACACATCGGCGCACGGCGGCGGGGCACGCTCGCAATCTCTTTCTTCATCCAATCACTCTGCATCATCATCGCCGCCGCCCTCGTCCAATCTCATTTCGTGCCCGACGCCGAATCCATGCGCGTCATTGCTCCCCTCGTGTTCCTGGGCATCCAGGCCGGCGGCCAGGTCTCGGCCAGCGACGTGCTGGGCTTTCGCGAGATCCCGACGACGGTGCTGACGAGTGTCTATTTCGGACTGGCGGCGGATGCGAGGGTCCTGGAGGGGTTTGGTGGGAATGTGAAGAGGAATCGAAGGGTGGCGGCTGTGGCGCTGTTGTTGCTCGGAGCTATCTGTGGAGGGTGGCTGTGTAAGAGTACTGCGGGGCTTGGAGCGATCTTGTGGATTGCGGCAGGCTTGAAGATGGTCATTGCGGTGGCGTGGGTGGTCTGGAAGACGGAGGGTTGATATTTGTCCGCCGTCATTGGAGAAACCTGTCTGGGCCTCCTGCTTGAGTATTTAAAGAGGGTTAAAAGCATGGTCATGAGCATTAGGATTTGCATAGCGCAGTTTCGGCACATATATATGGGTTTGCCATGATAACTATACTGCCCAGTGGACTCAGGATAGTCATCTCATTCACCAGGACCCAGTGTGATGGTTCTCATAGAATCTCTAGACATAACAGGCCCATTCTCAATTCTCGAGCCCTCCCGACCAAAAAAACTAAAAGCTAAAAGCCATCTTCTTGCTCCCACACCAGAGCAGTCCCTTCTACTCCAGACTCTGCCTCACAACATTCCCTCTATAAATCTCACACCTGCCCACCAACTCCTCATGCGTTCCCTTATCAACACACCTCCCACCATCAATCACAAAAATCACATCCGCCCTTCGAATCGTATGCAGCCGATGCGCAATCGCCAGCACCGTCACACTCCCAACCAAGCCCTGCAGCGTCGTCTGCCAGAGGGCCTCACTCTCTGCATCCAGCGCGCTGGTAGGTTCATCGAGTAAGAGCAGCCTCGGTTTACGCACGAGCGCCCGCGCCAGCGCCAGCCGCTGCCGCTGGCCGCCGCTGAACTGGCTTCCCCCTGCCCCGCAGCGCGTCTCGTAGCCGTCTGGCAGAGCGGCAATGGTGTCGTGGATATGAGCCGCGCGCGCGGCGGCCTCGAGGTCGGCGTCTGAGGCGGAAGTGCCGGGCCGTGCGCCCAGCGAGAGGTTGAACCGCACGCTGCCGTCGAAGAGGATGCTGTCCTGCGGCACGAGGGCGATGTCGTCGCGGAAGGAGCCGGAGGTGGAGCGGGAGAAGTCCCGCCCGCCGATCAGGATGCTGCCTGAGCTGGGAGGGTAGAAGCGCTCGAGTAGTGCGAGAGTGGTGGATTTGCCGGACCCGCTGGGACCGGTCAGTGCAGCGAATTGGTTGGGTTGGATGGAGAGCGAGAGGTTGTGTAGGACTTGGTGTGATGGACGGCTGGGGTAGGCGAAGGAGACGTTGCTGAAGGCTACGCTGATGCCGCTGGGTGACGCAGTGCTTGAAGATGAGCCCTGGAGAGGACCAGCCTCGATGTTGCTTCCAGGTTCATTCTTTTCTGGATCCCCATCTCCCGTGGAGGTTTCCTTCGGGCCCAGGTCGAGCAGGTCCAGCACTCTCCGCGCCGCCACGCCGGCTTTGGAGATATCCGGCGCGAGCGAGAACAGCTGACCACAGGACTGCGCGCTGAACAGGAGCGCCGGTAGAACAATAAAGAACTGCGACTGCGAGTAATTGCCATTGGCCGTCTGCTTGGCGCCCCACCAGTACGCCAAGGCATAGACCAAGTTGCTAATACTAAACGCCAGGGCGAGCCAGAAGTTGCCGTAGAGGATGCTCTTGAGTGTCGCCTGATACGGCTCGCGCAGCGAGCGACGATACGTCTGCAGCGCGTCGTGCTCGAGGCCGAAGACGGCGACGAGCCGGATGGCTCCCACAGCTTCCTTTGCGATGCCGACGCTGTTCGCAAACGCCTTTTGGTGCCGCTCCGCGAACTGCGCCAGCACCCGCAGCCGCAGGAAACCTGAGGCTAACAGCACAGGCACCGTGGCCAGCAGCACGATAGCGATCTTCCACGCGATGACGTGCGCCAGGATGATGCCGGACGCGAGGCTGACGATGACGGAGAAAGTCACGCCCAGGATATTGCCCGTCATGCCACTCAGGCTGGCCGCGTCGGTGCTGATGTACGCCAGCAGCGTGTTGGGGGTGCGGCCCGCGGACTCGTGCCAGTGCAGGTCCTGATGCAAGAGTGCACGAAGGGACAGGATCCGCGTCTTGATCAGCAGCTTCTCGGCCACCCAGCCGAAGGATGACCCGCGCACGACGTTCGCGAGGAACTCGATGATTGCGAGCACGAAGAAGAGCTCGGAGTAGAGCGCCCCGTTGTGTCGGATGCTGCTCTCGCTGTGGCATGGGTTGATCTTCCCCATGGTGTTGCCGAACAAGACGGCTTCGCCGGAGTTGGAGCCGCCGACGATCGTTGCGGTGCCGATGCCCAGGAAGATCCAGAGGATTTGCCGCCGTGCCATGTGAACAATGTCTATGAAGACACGGAAGAAGGAGCGCTTGGATTGGGTTGCGGCTCCTTCGGAAGACGCCTTGGAAGGCGTGTCTTGCTGTTTCTCGTCGAATTCTCCGGATGAAGAATCAATCTCTTTCCGCTCCTCTGCAATATACGTCTCACTCGAGTCCTTCTGCACCACCTCAACATCCTCTCCCCCGTTTCCCGTCAAATCCTCATTCCTAAGACTCTGCAACCTGACCATCGACGCAAACACCCCATCCCTCTCCAGCAACTGCGCATACGAGCCCTGCTCCACCACCTCGCCATGCTGCATCACAACAATATTTTCCGCATTCTTAATCGTCGACAAGCGATGCGCAATCGACACCACCGTCCGATCTCGGCCATGCTTTTCCATAGCCTCCTGGATCAACTGCTCGCTAGCAGAGTCGAGAGACGCCGTCGCCTCGTCGAGCAGCACGACGGGCGCGTTGCGGATCAGCGCTCGTGCAAAGGCGATGCGCTGCAGCTGTCCACCGCTGAGTTGCCGGCCGCCGGGCCCGACGTTCGTGGCGAGCCCGTGCTCGAGGTGGCTGATGAATGTTGTGGCGCCTGCGAGGTCCGCTGCTTCACTGGCGAGTTGGATGATCCGAAGGAGCCCTGGATCTTGGGCAGCGGCGTGGTTGATGTCGTTGTCTCCTCGACGGACGGTGCGGACGAGCTCATCAAGGCTCCCGGCTAGGATGTTTTCACGTAGCGGGATGTGCTCTGCGTGAGGAGAACTGAGCAGACCGTGCGATATGTTCTCGAGGATGGAGCGGTCGAGGAGGACGGGGTTTTGCTCGACGAGGCCGATGTTGCTCCGGAGGGCTCTGACATTTAGGTCCTTGATATCATGACCATCAACAAATATTGAACCCTCTGCTGGGTCATACAGCCTCGTAATCAAAGACGTCAGGGTGGATTTTCCGCTTCCCGACAGGCCCACGATAGCCGTTGTTTTCCCAGCTGGGACATGCATGGAGAGATCCTTCAGGACCGTCACTTCGGGTCTGGAAGGATACTTGAAGGTTACATTTCGAAGCTCGATGTCGCCCTTGAACTCTGGCAACACCAGGCCGGCATCAGACGTGCCATCAATATCCGACACACGATCCATAGTCGGGAAAAGCTTCTTGGACGCCTGCGCCGCTGCTCCGAAAATCTCCAGAAACGGCGCCACCTGCGTGACGATAAACGAGGCTACGCTCAGTCATTAGCATCATCTCAAACCACCAACAGACCAATCTCTAGCACACTCACCATCCACAAGCAACAGAATAACCGTATAAACATGCCCAATCGTCACCCCATCGCCTCCGTCCCGTATCGAATCCGCAATCTGCCTACTCCCCTGCCAGATGGCCAGCGCATTGGCCGCATACGAGATGAAATAGAGTGCGCCCAGCTGCGCGGCCGCTGTGATGAACTGCCCGATAGCCGGCCCGCGCACGCTCCTCAGATGCCCCGCGAAGATATCCTCCAGCCGGCTCTGCGCGCCAAAGGCATGCACAATCTGCACATGCGACAGACACTCGCTAGCAATCGCCGTCGCCGCGGCTACGCCCTCCTTGACTCTGCCTGAGTATTTCGCGGTGAAGTAATTCCCAGCATAGACCATGAGCAAGTACGTCGGGATCAAGCACGCAAGGATACCCGCCAGCTTCGCATCCTGGATACAAGCCACAACATACGCCGCAACAAAATACGAGAAGCTCGCGATACAGATCCCGACCTTCTCGCTCGTGCCGGTCTGGATCGTCGCCAGATCAACATCAAGCCGCTGCTCCGTCTCCCCCGCAGGCAAGGCATCAAAATACGTCGCATCCTGCCTCAGCAGCGCCGCCAGATACCGCGTGCGCAGGCGTCGCACGAGCCGCTCGCCGAATAGCGTCCAGCAGCCCGTATGCAGGTAGATGAGCGCGAAGTTGGCCAGCGAGATGTAGAAGAGCAGCAGCACTTTTTGGTTCACGGATGATTGCACGGAGGACGAGGAGGTGTCCCCGCAGGTGGAGCTGTTGAGGTCGTCGACCAGCTGCCCGAAGATGATTCCGATGAAGGGGAAGGGTAGTCCCGCGGCGATGGAGCCGATGAATGCGGTGAGGAGGAGGAGGATGTCGGTTGGGGCGGGGGAGGCGCTGAGGAGCAGCCGGAAGAAACTCACGCCCGGGAAGCGGGGGAGG
>BCIG01000041.1:0-42649 GCA_001599915.1 Symbiotaphrina buchneri | reverse complement strand
TGAATATTAGATAATAAATGTCTTTTAGACTAACTTCCACCACTAAGTATAATATTCGAATTTTGCTTAAAATGTAAAACTATTTCAGCTCATGTAGGTATTTCCTAACAGGTAATAAAGCTAAAAATTCCCGTTTTAATTTTTTCATTAGATGAAATATAGTAGATATTCCAGGGATCCCTCGCTCACAGTCCCTATAGTTCGATAGGACGGCTCGTTTCATCTTAATCAAAACGTATAGGCAGCTTCGATCGGCCAAAGGTGGCGCACAGTCGGAAACAACCCACTCAGACATCCTTCAGGGAGCGAGCGTATGTGGCCACCCTTTGTACGTCTGCAGCGATAGCATCAATATACCTCAAAAGCTCACAATTGTAAGTGATTGAGAACTTTATCGAGAGGCCGAGATATCCCTGGCTGTTGTCTTCTACCATATGTGTTTGGCTTGTCTGTATTCTTTATCCGTACCGTTTGGTGTCTTGCGACCTTACCACGTGTTCCGCTCGGGCCGCTGGTACAAAGTACGTCATTAGCCGGTAAACTGCAAAGTCGCGGTCATCGATTTCTTATTTCCGAATCTCACCTCACTCACCTCTCCTTCACGATCAGAACCATGAGCCTGGGGATGGCCAAATCAAAACCGATCGGCCTTCGGTGGCGCTCCAGCACGCTTTTCATCATAGCCACTGTCGCCATCGGTCTCTTCACTGACCTCTTTCTCTATGGCCTCGTCGGTGCGACATCTCATCCTTGGTGATACTTCAAAGATTGTGCATACTGACCGTCAATGCAGTGCCTATCCTACCATTCATTCTGAGATCCCGTCTTGGCCTACCACAATCGCAGGTCCAAACACAAGTCTCCGCTCTGTTAGCCGTTTACGCCGGGGCTTCCGTGCTCTTTTCACCCGTCGCTGGTTGGCTTGCCGACCGTATCTCATCACGACGGTTGCCTTTCCTTGCCGGCCTCGCGGCGCTATTGGCTGCAACACTTTTGCTATCTCTTGGTCAGAGCTTGTGGGTGTTGATACTTGCGAGATTGCTGCAGGGAACTAGTGCAGCGTTAGTATGGACGGTTGGTCTAGCTCTTGTGATGGACACGGTCGGCGCCAATAGGCTGGGGACAGTTATTGGCTCGGTATGTTCTGTAGGAGCGATCATTGGGCGATAGCTAACTTCATGGCCAGATCTTTAGCTTCATCTCCGTTGGGGAACTGGCGGCGCCTGTCCTCGGCGGGGCGATATATCAAAAGGCCGGAGATGTAGGAGTATTCAGTCTGGGAGGGTCAATACTTGTGCTGGACTTCCTCATGCGAGTTGTCGTTGTAGAAAAGAAGGTAGCGGCACAATTTGAGGATCTTCAAGAGACTGAGTCCGATCTTCCGGCAAGAGATGATTCAGCAGACCAGGAGGACCGGCCTGAGGACAACGAAGAAGACCCACTCCTCGGCACAAAAGATGCTGACGATACCAAAGTCTACAAAGTGCCGGCAGATGTGCACCCTTTCTTCCGCAAGGCTCCTATCCTCTACACCTTCCGCAATCTGCGTCTCCTTGTCGCGTTCCTGCTCGCCTTCGTTCATGCCACGTTCTTAGGGACCTTTGACGCTACCGTGCCAACGACAGCGGAGACACTGTTCAATTTTGAATCACTCCAGGCTGGTCTTCTATTCATTGCACTGGATATCCCATACGTTGCGCTTGGTCCAATTGCCGGTTGGGCTGTGGATCGCTATGGCACCAAGCCAGCCGCCGCACTCGGGTACGCGTACCTTATCCCAGTCCTGATATTGCTTCGGCTGCCCCACTCCGGCGGACGCAATCAGATCATTCTATACTGTGCACTGCTGGCGCTCTCAGGTAGCGGGCTGGCAGTGATCGGCTCACCATCTATTGTCGAGGCCAGCCGCATTGTGCAAGCATACGACAAGGCGAATCCGGGATTCTTCGGCGAGAACGGACCATACGCGCAGCTCTACGGATTGAACAGTATGGTGTTTAGTGGCGGATTGACGCTGGGCCCGCTGTTGAGCGGATTGCTGACGGATACCATTGGCTATGGGAATATGAACCTGGTCATGGCTATGATAGCACTGGTCACTGCGGTGCTGTCGTGCGTCTTCATTGGTGGACGACCGAGATGGCTGCGGACTCTACGGAGGTAGATGCAATGAGGCATTGATTTGGGTCACGGACGGCATCCCTCTCTCTTTTAATAATGTTTTTGACGACATAGCTAGAGGTTGCTTGGACTGGAGTTGATATACTACTTTGCATGAGCATAGAATAGGCCCAGGGCAGATTCCACTCGAATTACTTTTCAAATATATTAGATTTGGGATACTTACCGACTATCCTCGCACTTTCAGCCACACAGATGGGTTGGCCACATGATGCAAACCATTCAGGCCGTGATCACCATACAGGCTGTCTTGAAATTGTCCTGCATGGGCTCCCTCTGCTCTTCCCCCCTCAGCTGCTGGAGGCAAGGCAAGTGTGATAGTTACTGCTTTTCCAAAAGGCTTTCATGCCACATAAGGAGGACAAAAGACTTGCATCTTCCCAGGCCGGAACGGAAGATAGGAAACACAATGTCAATGCCGTTGTCTTTGGTGACAATGGGCCATTGTTTATAACAAGGGACAATGATGGACTTTTCCTTGCATAAGCTGTACAGCACACTATCTGAACAAATCACAATCCTAAATATAACATTCGATAGATATATGCCCCTTCATTTGAACCAAACCGAAAGAAGGGACGAGACCACAACCTATCCCACCAATCTCGCATCCATCATTCGTCACTTACCGCACAGGGGCGAAACGTGCGAAATGGGTGATTCTGATGAGATGCTTGCGCCCGGGGTGGATCTTGAGTCCTTGGTCAAAGACCTGGGATGGGATCATATAGTGGGATTTAATCCCGAGCGAGACGAAGACACGGATTCTCTCTCACCAATACAGAGCCTCTCGGATTGGGAGGATAGATTTGCTTCTTATCCGGAAGGTGGTGTGAGTGACATGACTGGCCAGTCTTCGTGGGTGGAGAAGAGGAAGGAAGGTAGGTTGAATTACAGCCCTCCCACCTCTCCTGATACGCAGGACGAGCAAGATCCGCGCTCGGATCGGGATGCCTGTGATATTGACCCTCAGGGTGCTCAGATTGATATTGCTGACGAGAGTTTGTTGAAACAGCTCATACAGGAGTTTCTACTCACTTCCACCCCACCCAAGACGCTGCACGAGCACGAACAGCTCTTGCATGCGGATACTAGGATAACCGATCCGCGACTGTTGGAAAGAGAGACGGATCCTGGCTGGAACGAGGCCTTCGCGAGATCTCTTCTCAGGAACGACTCGACTCCTGATGCAAATCAGACTCCGTCACTCCAAGGACTGATGAACTTTTAGCAGGGTTTGCATTCGCGCAGAAGATCGATGTTACGATGGACGACGTTCCATTGTAACTGAACATGACAGACATGTATGGGACCATGAGAAGGTAGGTTAAAGGTATGTTCGCTCTCCTGCTCTTTCTTTTCTTGTTTCCTTTTCTCCATCCTTGTTTCCTGTCTTGTTTGTTTCATTACTCCATTTCTTTCCTTCTCTCTTTCCTGGATAGCTGTAGGACATCACTGGCCGGCAGTGGTGTTCCGACTATTACTGACAACAAGCTGAGAAAATTAATACTAATAATACACGATTTACGCACCACCTTTCAACAACAGAACCCGACCTCTAAAATCCCTTGTTCTATTGTAATCCTCTAGCCGCTCTTAACGGATATCAAAGCCCAATCCCTCCCACAAATCATAAATAAGTAATCTTATAATCCAAAATACCCCATCCTCAACCGTGGCATCCAAAACACCACCCAACCCGCTTCCCCCCACCTCCCCTATGGAGAAAAGGGACAAAATAATCGCTCCCTTCCCTGCCGCCGATCACAATTCCCACATTTTCCCGCGCTAGTTTCAGATACCGCAAAGAGTTGACGAAAGTTGCGAAACAAGTGGACCCTGCTACTGTGCAGCTTCCTCATCCGGTCAAGCTTGCTGGCCTTCGGCGAGTTTTCGATATCAGGTACCTCAGGTAGCGAGGTAGCGAGGCGGTGTTCGCGAAAGGAGCGGCCGATGCGTAAGGTCCCGTCGAACCATAGGAGAGAGAGTTGGGCAGGTGGGGTTGGCTTATTGGTTTCATTTCGTATAGGATGCCTAGAAGGCCGTCAGCGGGACGTTCGACTCGACAGCAGTCGGCAACGGGAGGTGGGGTGCTGTCTGTGATGCAAAGAATTGCTTTATGGATTTGTTCCGCAGAAGTAAGACCTTCGAGAAGGCCTTTGATAAGTTCAGCTCCTTGGTCTAGCTCGATTTCCAGATCCTTGAATGCTACCAATACCGACCAATACCAGGGAGCCGGAGCCTCCAATAATCTGTAGGACGGGAGATGAAGAGATGTATTCAGATGATAGTTCAGAAAGACAGGTTGCGTGGGAGTGCTGAATGGCGTGTTGTAGCCCCGTGTTGTAGCCCAGTATCCCGAGAGAGAATAATTGCTGATTTTTTTTCCCGGACAACGAAACCATGAGACTGGACAGGGTCAGACAACAGGCATATATATGGTTGCGCTGGTAAACAAAGACATCCAAACCCGGAACTGCGGCCACTGGGCCGCGCGGGTACTCTGCGGGGACGCATCCCGCTGCGGATCTAAGTGCGGTCACGGATACGGACGTGGATGCGGCTGCAATCTGTCCTTGGGGGGCGGGCAGGTAAGCCGATCTCTATCATCCCAGTCCGCCAGGGCCCAGGCTAGCAGCCCAACACCAGCACACAAGGACAAGAGAAAGCCACGACAAGAAGAAGATACAGATAGATCATCATCTCGGCGTAGTGTTTATTCTTCTAGTCATACAATCAACCGTGATTCGCTCGTGCTCCTCAAGACATATGCTCCTCGGAGCAGCTCTCTGCCGTACCCCGGTCATCCCGTTATCCACCAACACCATTCTCTCACACGAGCCCGAACCCCAGCAGCGCCGACGACCCGATGCTGGGATACCCCTCCAATGGTGATACCCCTGGGCCGAGCTAGACATGTAACACCGCCCTGTGACGGTCTGCTTGGACGCGGCGACCTCCCCGTGCATGGCACACCCGCTCATCCCCGAGTCCAGCATGACCGACGCTTCCTTGCAACCTCTCTTTTTTCACGGACCCTTCCCCGGCAGTAGAGACCCGTAAACCACGGCGATGATGCGCGCAAGGAGAAGACTACGCTGAAGCGGAGTAGACACCAAACAGTGCAGCTCCGCAACCCGGGTGGAAGCGCGTGCCCGTCCCAGCTTTGCCATGACAGAGGGGGAGGGGTATATTCCCCGCCCATGGGCATATCTCAACTCATCCTCATTCTTTAAACCCACCCGCTCACCCCCCTCAGCTCCCCCACATATTCCAATCCCCACCCGTGCGATTCAGAAACTCCATATTGAGCTGCTGGACATCCGTCATACTGGGCTCGAGCGGGCCAAACGGCTGGGCTCTCAACTGATCAAAGCCCGCATCCATCCCCGGCGAGTCGTCGTCGCCAATCCACTGCACCCCACCGCCGCCCACCATGCCGCCGGGCGTCATCCCCGTCACCACGCCCATGCCTGGCGTCGCGCCCATGGACGTCGTTGTGGGACTGCGTGTCGTGTTCGGGTTCCCGCCCCCGCTGCTGCTGCTGCTGAGGGGGAGCTGCGAGAAGGGTAGAGGGGAGTTGGTTTGCCAGCCGTAGAGATCGTAGGTTGGGACCAGGCGCGGCGGCGAGACGGTCGTGTAGCCGGTCGGCGTTTGGTGCGCGGAGAAGGCCCCGGCGGACCCGGGCCCGGGTTGGAGCGGGAAGGACAGGTCCGGGTCGCCCCACGCGTCGACGTCTTCCAGGTTCATGCCGGTGTAGGCGGGTTGTTCGACCTCACGTGGGTGCTTCCGCGACGCAGACGTCGAGGAACGCACTACGGAACCGGGTGCAGAGCCCGAGGCCGTGGGTGACGGGCGGATGGCATCGGGGGTGATGGTGGTGTGCGTGAGAGTGCCGCTGGGAGGATTGGAGCCGGTGAAAGAAGTAGTATTGAGCCCCGTGGTATCTTCCGGCGTAGCGGAGGTCCCGGTGCCCCCTGATGCGCCAGGGATGGTGGTCGATGGAGTGGTATGCTCTTGCCGGAGCCGTTCAGGGAGCTGCTCCCATAGAATCTGTTGAGCCGAGGTAAGTCAGCAACGTGCATCTCTCGGCCGAGAGGGGTCCGAATGAGGGAAGCCGAGATTGACACCCGGAGAGGGGTAAACTCGATATAGAAAATGGGGAAACGGAATTAAAACCCACCTGTAAGGCGTCAGAACAGCGCTGTGCCGCCATGCTTCGCTGCCGAAGGCTTTCCAGACATTTCTTTCCAATAGCGGCGTCCTTGGCCCGCTGTTCTGCCAGCGCCTCGTCCGTGAGACCAAGGGCGCTAAAGATAAGTGACACGCTGGCCAGAAAGGTGGTGTAGACTGTGAACCACGACACGCCCGTAAGGAGGCCGATCCGTCTCATGGCGTCTGCTTTCTGGACGGCGTCCTGTGACACGTTGATGCAGGCCATGGCGCAGTCATACTTGCGCCGGTCGGCCGTGCGGGTTTCTGACTGGCGAGAGATGTAGTGGAGGAAAGGACGGTATAACATGATCTGAACATGTGCATATGCCATGCTGAGTTGATATTTGGCTCTGGATATCTCAATTAGTCGATGTACAGTGTCCAAAATAGATAGCAAAACATACTTCACTAGATGCTCGGGCCTGTGGAGTGGACCACGCAGATTCACTGGAAGTTGCTTCGACCACTCCTGTAACTCCTGCTCAATCTCGCGGATGTGCGCGCCGCTGACCAGATAACTGTCCATCTTCTTTTCCGCGCTTGGTCTGGCAGGTTGAATGGGGTAGACATATTTTACCAATTTTGCCAGGATCTTCAACAGTCGAGTATGTGCGTTCGCTGCCGCTTGAACGGAGGTCTTGCTTGCTGGGAACGGGAGTATGCGCTCCTCGGTAATGTATTCATCATCCACCTCAGCAGGCATCTCCTGGTCTATATCTTGCTCATTAATCAGTTTGGGCAGGCCCAAAACGGTTCCCACGTAAGTATCGGTTCGCTCAATCGCCCAAAACATTCGTTTGCGAATCTCATGATCTATAAGGTTGTTGTTAGGAAATATGGCTCGATGGAGTCCCATGCGCATAGCAGCAGATACTGCGAGTGACACATATGAATGACATGTTGATATGCGGGATGATGATTGTAGATAGACGATCATTGCGATGACAGCTTGGAGCGACGTAAGGTCTCGTAATTCAGTGATGTCGATCAGACGCCGAGCGGCAGTAAAGTAGCGGAAACTGGGATGGGATTAGAAACAACAGGGATGATGGAGGTTGATGGAATACCCTGGAGAGATGGATCTCTTGGTTGGTTGATTGTTGCTCGGCTTTGGTGTGAAAAGCGAACCAACTGCGAGGAGACTGTAAAGCAGCGGTAGAAAACGATGATCGTCCTGCGTGTAATATTCAGGATCAATCTCGTAGATTCGGTTGAAGCTGGCATCAAACGTTGGTCGATGAAGGAAGGCGAGAAGCGCGCATGCAAGATCCAGTGCTTTACGAACAAGTTCCTTGGCCAGATCCCGTTGGGGTAGCAATCCTGACAGTGGCAAATCTATTTGTGATGGATCGCCAGTTGGAGCAGAATCAAAGACCTTCAATATGGCTTCGGTGGCGGTCAATCCGCTGGATCCGGGGGAAGACCCAAAGGTGTTGTTGAGCTGATCACCTGCCCTTTGGAAGAATGCATATCCGGAAAAGTGGCCATAGTATTCATGTTTGCCCTGATCATCGACTCCCAACTGTCCAGTAGCCTCTATCATGTTTTCCAATTGATCCTCATCGTTCTCTTCCTTTATCGTTGGCTGCATGCTGACAGACCTCGACAGGCTCGTCCTGGGCGTCTGCAGTTGACTCGTCACGGTCTTGAAGTTGAAATCATCAGTCCCGCTCCCAGGCACGATATTACGCAGAAGTGATTTGATCTGCAACAACTCGCTCTCCAGCTCCATAATGTAGGGTGTTCGTGCCGGCGGCGGCGCGGGTTGTTGTTCGTACGTGCACTCTGTCTCGGCATTAGCCTGCTGTGACGGCGAATAGCCGACCCCATCTCATCGCACTCACCATATCCATAAGTCGCGCAGTGCGAGCAGGGGTACTCGCTACTACATCGGATCTTCTGTCGTCGGCATTGATGGCATGCGCGAGTCAATCGCCGTCGTTTCTGTGGTGCTGATTTGGGCGGCGGTGGCGGCGGCGGTGGTGGTGCCGAGCCAGGTTTGTTGGATCCCATCCCTTCCGGCGACGGCCCTGCCGAGGAGTCGCCTAGAGTGGGCTTGCTCTCCATTGCTGCGACCGCGACAGACACTGGCGGGGAGGGCACCGACGGGGCGAACCGTCAATGGATCAACACGTCGGCCAAGATGTGGAGACGATGGAGCCTGGGAGATGGAGATGATGTTCTCCGGATGGGAACGGCAGGCTGCGATGGATACGGGAGATTGACACCGCTCCTTCCCGATGATGCGTTGTCTGGTTGGTGGTGGATTGGAGGTGTGTGTGTCGTGCTCGTACTCTGATCATACGTAAGGGTTGGTGGTAGTCAGTAGTGCGGGAAAAAGAAAAGTGCAGTCCAAGCCGTACGCGGCAATTCCCCCTTTGCCGGGGCCCAACCTGGCAAATGCACCCACCCCAGGCGCCCACAATCCCTTCTGATTGCTCCGCCGCCCCAACCACCAATTACCTAAGCCGGTGCCGAGAAGCGAGAACGGCATGTGATTGGCGACGTGCCGACCACCGCATGGGAGCACAAATCCAACCAGCCGAATCGAGCATAGACCCCCAGGCATTGCTTCCTTTTCTGTGGCCAGTTAGAGCCGCGCTTCAGTGCCACAGTCACAGGCTTTCTGCGGAAATGTGTGTTTGTGCGAGTCTGCCCTTATGGCAAGCCGAATTCCGTCGTCTGAGCTTCAAGCACGTCGCCTTAGCCCGTGCAAACAACCAATTTCCTCATGCTGTGTTACCACCGTTGCAACCACATCAACATTCGTCCCGACTCCCGCGATGCAGCAGCGGGCGGAGAGATCGGCCGATCCAGCATTGTCCTTTATCTGGAGGGCCTTGAGCCGTCGTGCTGGGAGATTAGCGAGTTTTCCCTCCAGACCGAAATAATCTGTACCACATTGACCGGGACCGGAAGGTGCCATTGCCATTCTGATCTTTAGTAAAACCCATCGGAGATGCCACAACGTAGTAGAGGTAGGTACGAATACGAGACAACACATCGAAATCCTGCGCAGCGAAGAAAGAAAATCGTATAAATCGCTCATATGCTCCGAAATCACGTGGAAAAGGAACACAAGATCGAGTAGTACACACGTGATTTGCAAGGCAACGTGAAGAGAACGAAGAGAGCAGCAGAGGACGTTGGAAGGGTACCCAACCTAAACAGAATCCTAGTGATGCAGAAAGCATGATCGAGGCCATTCAACTGAGTGAAGGCGAAAAAGAAAAACAACCCCGTAAGGAACTGAGTAGCCTTTTTTCACTGGTGTCCCACTCGACCTGTAACATTGCACATTAATTATGGCGTGGAGGAAAACTAAGCTCGAGAAGCAGCGGAAACAGTCGAATCTGGCGAATCAGCAAGCAATCTCGCTATACCCCGTATCGCAGCGCCTCAAAAAACTGGGCTTGGAGAGTATGACGGGCCAAGAGCTGAGCAGCCACAGTCGCACGCTTTCCGAACAAGTCCACCAAATGATGGCGGTGCCCTGCCCTTGGGTCAATTGGCCTGGTGAATGTGCATTTTGAAGGCACAGAAAGTTGGGAGAGTTCTATGTTTTGCAAGGGACAGGCGGATTTAATACGGTGAGCTGTAGCTGGTCGTGTTCCGAGCATCGCCCGCTTTGCTGTGGTGTGTCGCACTGGCAGTACGCTTGGGATGGATCAGCGAAGGGATCCGCAGGTGGTAGCAATTGAACACGCCCAACACAATAATACGACGACAAAGAAACGTAAAGAAATGCAGCGACAACCTCACGGAGTTCGCAATTTACTCTTCGCCGATAAATCAATGTATCCACTCCACGTGCAGCCATCCCGGACAAACATGTTCAGCTCGTCAGACGACAATTTCTGTTTTTGGCGCGGGGCTCCGTTTGGCCGTTTTGCACCGAGCGGCCACGAGTGGTGCGTGGGCACGGTCTGGACCCTTGAAAGCCTCAGACAACCCACACCTGGACGGGCAACCGGGCCGTGGAAGACGGAGCATCGAACCGAGAAACACGTGCATACATCACGGAATATTTTCCCTCGTATTTCGATCTGATTAGATGGTGCTGGAAGGTTGGGATCGGAGATAGACGTCCATAGAATCTTGGGCGAGAGGGAGATCTTGAGATGCGACCGTGGATGTTGGGGCTCTTTTTTTGATGTAGGCGTTCAGTTAACTACCAGTAGATGTTCCAGTTAAGCAGCTAAGTAGCCGTGAGCGCGGCTTACGTTCTTGAGCTCTCTATCTACAGACTACTCCTACCTGTATCATCACCAGGACTCTATGCTTCAACTGCACAAGCATTCGGAGCCGGAGCGATTCCCCCCGCCCTAAATCGACGAAATGTCAAAAATCCCATTCTATCGACCGAGAGAGAGGCACGGTTTCCCGAGGCTCCGCTCCCGCAGGGTCTTGAAGAAGAAACTGCGCTACACGGTTTCGGGACGGAGTGGCCTGGTCCCTTCATTCGCTTGTTCGCTTGAGACGGGGCTAAGACGGGGGAACACCACGCAACCGGGGCCCAGAGCAGGCAAGTTCCAGGACGCCATGGCTGGTCCAGGCCACGGGCTTGCCGGCTCCCCGAAGCAGCATGTTGCCCGGCTCCGCACCACCGCCCGCAAACGCCGCCCAGACCACGCGGTATGCTGCGTGTCATCGTCATCCCATGGCCCGGTTGGCAACTCCGCCCTCGTACAGGCATGGCCGAACGGTTTCTGCGGGTTTCAATGCCGGCCCGAGGAAGGAAGCTTTCGTCTCCCGGGGTCTATATCTAGAGCGGCCGTTGCCACTGTGGAGTGACGTTGTTTACTTCGTTGACTGCACGCTTGGACTCCACAATCATAAC
This sequence comes from Symbiotaphrina buchneri, assembly GCA_001599915.1. Classification (NCBI taxonomy): domain Eukaryota; kingdom Fungi; phylum Ascomycota; order Symbiotaphrinales; family Symbiotaphrinaceae; genus Symbiotaphrina; species Symbiotaphrina buchneri. The sequence goes on along the minus strand of BCIG01000041.1, from coordinate 31,413 downwards.
AGTCGAACATATTTTATTTCAACAATAGTCCTTCTGAACCATTGGACGCAACGCTTCGACACGCCCATGCAGACGCAGACGCAAACACAGACACAGAAGACACAGACGCAAGCGACAATGTACACAACACAGGATCCAACAACATGGCCGACCTTCTTCGACGACCTCTACGGAGGCATGGAGTTGAGCCAGCCATGTGACAATGGCTTCTCATTTGAGAGTGCCTTCGGTCAACCCGACCCAACGTTGTTCCCGGACTTCACTTCCAAAGGGGACGACCTCCTTAACGCCTGGGACTTCTCCACGCCAATGGTCGCGCAGCAGCAGCAACAGCAACAGCAACACACACAGCTTCTACCGCTCGCACAGCCGACCCTCGACGCAACCAAGATCAAGCTGGAGAGCCCGCTCGTCTCACCACTGTCCTCTCCTCTCAGCGACCAGCTTCCCTCACCGACCTTCTCCCTCCTCGACGGCGCATCGCTGCCCTTCTCCGCTCCACCGCCAACACCCCTGCAGACCCCACCTACCAGCCGCGGCTCCAGCCCCGCCTCCTACACCACCTCCTCGCGGGTCCAAAAGTCCACAACCACAGCATCCCTCAAGCGCAAGTCCTCCGCCAGCAGCACCGCCTCCTCTTCCACCAGCGGCAGCACCAAAGGCGACGCGCCCACCACGGCCTCCGCGCGGCGCAAGGCAGCGCACACGCGCATCGAGCGGCGCTACCGGCAAAAGATGAACGCCAAGTTCGCTGCGCTGTCCGACCTGCTGCCCAAACGCTCGACGCTCGCGCCCGAGCTGACCGAGCTGGGTTTCGGCGGCGCCGATGGCAATGCGGGCGTGGATATGAGCGATGATGAGGACGAGGAGGAGGACAGCCAGCAACGCGCGGGGGCGAGGAATGTCAAGCCGAAGAAAACGAGTGTGCTGAGCAGAGCGGCGGAGTTTATTATGGTCATGCAGCGCCGTGAGGAGATGGCGCGGGCGAGAGAGGAGGGGCTCAGGAGGAGAGTGGAGTGGTTGGAGGCGCAGGCCCAAGGGAGGGCGGCGCCGCGGCCGATGTTTGCCAGTGCGTGATTTGGGGGTGAGGGGTTTGAAAAGTGTGGATTTATGCGATATGTCTTGATTACGATACTCGCTTCTGGGGTATGGGATGGGAGGTTTCAGTGCAGACTACATGGTTTTTTTGGAAAGATGATGGATTGATGATACCCGCCATGATTAACTTAGTTTACTAGTTGATGGCTTTGCAAGTGTGAGTTAATAATGGATAACTCCTGTTTCTAATGATAGAACGATCTTACCCCTACAGTGCTTTCCTATCATTTTGTAATCTACTCGAACTGATTGCCGCTCTGTATATGCTGGGTGCAGGCTACTCCTCTTCTCTAACCAATGGAGACCATACCTTCGTTCCTGATGGTTTCAGATTTTCCTTCACTTCTGATCATCGAAATTATAAATAACTTCTCACACGTATCACTATTGATCCTTACATTTCGGCTATGGTCCGAACACTATACCGGCTGTCACAGTACCTCTTGCCTAAAGTGGAACTCTCAATGTAGTTGAAAACTCAGAAGTCAATTTGATCTTTAAAACTATACAATATAACTAGAACACGTACTTATTCGGTCAGATCAGCTCTCAGGCAGTCATGAGTGCTTTGTCCAGTCCGGCTGTTCGCGCATCCGTATAAGCCTCCTTCCATCTAGTATCATACCTCCCGTCTAGACCCTTCAGTCCCAGCCATCGGTAATACGCAAATCCTTCTTCATCCTCATCCGGTTCTGCAATGGCCTCAATTACGAGCTTCTTGGAGGACATTGGTCCAAAGCCATATGGGAAGTGCTTCGTCGCTTGTGCACGCATCGTCTCTTTAGACTGTCTCTTAACCTCTTTTGTCCGTCTTTTCGGTCTCGGATTTCGAAATACTTGGCTTTTGAAGAGCAAGTCTGGATTTCGGCCTGTTGTTTCGAGGTGCAAAACGAAACAAGGGAGGATTTGTGCCGAATTATAGACAACTAATTCTGACCCGCCCTGAGCGCTGGTCGAGTCGGATCCACCATATGGTCCCTCTTCGGTCCAATTATCTCCAGGGTAATCCAGTTCCACATGAGAACGGCCTCCTAGAGTGACGCACACGAGGATCTTTGGCCCCGGTATCTCACCAGGCGGACTTTTGACAGAAGGCCCAAAGCGACTGTATTCTAGAGAAAGATCCGGGAAAGGACTGCAATATATGCCGCGGCCGACGTAGTCTCCGTTCACCATCTCCACCGAGCTCCCGGTATGAGGATGCACGTCGCCCGCCTTGATCAGACCGTGCTGCACGATGGACGGCACATTCGTTCTCTCAGTCCCGTGGAAAGTCACCCGAGGTGTCACCAACCCTTCAATGAACGCCAGTTTACGAGCTTGCTCCGCCACAAGCCAGGAAGGCGTCCAAGGCGGCAGTGGGTCAGGGGTAACGCCAAATTTGTCAAAGTATGATTGCCGCATTTGCTGCCGGCATTCCAGGAAACGGTTGGCCAAGTCCGGTCGCATAATGTTCTCGCAGTAAAGTATATCAAAGGGGCAGTAGTCGTCGTCGTCCGGGTATACTAGCGGCAGGCGCAGTGCCGTATCGAGAATCTGGGACGCGATGGCATCATTAATAGATCCAGAGGAACCAACCCCAGGGTTGTGAGTTAACAGAGATCCATAGTCCACCGTTGACATATTGACTAGGCGACCGGGATGCAGAAGCGCTACGGCTTCCTCGGCGATCCTAAGCGCCACGGTTGCCAGCTCCATCGTAGGAGAGAATCCCTTTCTAGCAGAAGCAGTGCCAGCAGAGTGTAGACAGAGCAACTCATGCCGGAGACTTCTCCCTTAACGTCTTCTGGATGGGCCCAAATTTCCCCAAAGAGTGTGCTCGGTTCCTGTCAACCACATACAGCTCGGGTTTTCCGTCTGCTGTATCTTTGAAAAGGATTGTTATCTTGATCTGTTTGAGTGTGAACTGATACTCGAAGCCGGCGTCGTAGGCCTCCCATATAAGTACTTGAGGTGGAAGCACTGAGAAAAAAATATGTTCCAAAGTCTGATATAGTTGGGTTCTCATGTCACAGAATCGGTTGGTAACTGAACCGTCCTGCACCGCTACCAAGCTATCCAGATCGTCCCTGTATACTGCGATGTCTGACATTGTGAGGTAGATGTGCACCTATAGATGTCAAAAGCAACGAATCCTGTCGATATATCGATCAAGTGTTTTCCGCTCCGAGTGCTGCATTAAGGGTATTCTCAAAGTACGGAGACATTATAAATCTCTGAATCAGGGTGTCCAGATGCTGTCTTTCATGTGTACGAGATATCATATCGACTGAGCAAGCGTGGATGGTTACACAGCGCGTCCTAAAGCGTGTGCGGACGGAACAAGGTAGACAATGACAAGCCTTTGCAATGGATGAAAACAAAGGAGCAAGCCCTTTGTATACATCGACTGATAATGCCATTGAGAATAGGACGCCCTTGTTGTAATTTATTCTGCGCTTCCAGATTGCATACAAGGTTGCAAGAAAAGACTGCCGGTAAAGCTGTAAGTTTAGTCCTACAGATACTGAGCCAACCCGCCCTCGAACACATCCCCACGTTGCCCTGGCGTCAACCCCCAAAGATACATCTCGTCCATATCAAACAAGTTCTCATGCAGCGGTTCATTCCAGTCAAACTCAGCAAACACATTCTCGCTCCTCTGCATCAGCGGCGGGACCATCGCGAATGGCGTCTCCTGCCTCGGCGCGCTCGTCTGTGTCATCGTCCTCTGTTCCATCAGTCCCAAGTCTGACTCGGGGAAGAGATAGTGCAAAAGAGTGGCGGAGATGCCATCATCCCTCGGTTCAGGTGTGCCTCCGCGCGCTAGTACTTCTAGACGTGCGATCACGGGCGCTGAGAGCGATTCGATGGTGTCGGCGCAGAACTGGACGGCGGGCCAAAATTTGACAACGTCTCGAAGAAGACTTGGGATGCCATGGATCGTCTTGATGAGCTCCCACAGGTCAATGCCGTGGCTTGGTAGCCACTCGCCGTTGTTCCATGCAACATCCAGCAGGACCACAGCCAGCTCGAACAGAATATGTCCTGCAAACCAGGGGTAGAAAAGTCGGCGGTGCCGATAAAGCCCCGCGTAGTCTTCTACTATGCTTTTCCCTGCCTTGACATATGCGGCACAGCTGGCAGGTGAGGGATATCGGTGTGCTGGGGTAGGCCGATATACCCGTCCAAGAACAAAATGCAGCTGTATGTTCCGAAATTCCAACTTCTGTTCGCCCGCAAACTGTGTAGCGTGCGTGTGCCATGCTTTGATGCGGGAGATGAGGGACTCCTTCCATGCTTCAAGTGTGGGAGGCGGCCCCGTGGACGGGAGAGTTTGTGAAGGATGTGTGTACTGGAATGTCGCAGATAGGGGCGGAAGAGGGGGTGGAGGTTCCTGAAGGTAGAGTACACGGTATACTTCCGTCTCAAGGATGCGGTACTGCCAGAAATGCAAAGCTGAAGCCTTCTTGTGCGGGCCTTCCACAAAGCCGGTAGGTAAGATGCAATTGTCTGCAAGGCTCGACGGGAACTCGATTGTGACTGTCTCTTCGTCGAGGTGGAATGGTAGGCGCATGTTTGAGCAGACCCCCCTAGACAGGATATTAGGCTTGACTCTGTAACGTCCCCAGGAGGTGCTTACCGTTCCATTCCAAAAGCTGTCCAGAAGAGTCTCCGCCTTGTGTCAATCTCTAAGGTATTCAGGCCAGCTCCTGGGCCCACCTCTTTATGAAACCCTAGTTGTACGCACAGTCTTGCTGCATCACCTACACAGTACCATATGTCTGCCGCTGTGGGGTTGGTGAAGCTGTAGTGAGCAAGCAGAAGTGCTATTTGGATTCTCTTGACATCCGTATCGTAAGTCCCCTGAAACTGCAACTGTTCTTTCGCCTTGGCGAAGAACCCAGCCGAAGCGGACAGCGCATTCTTTTCATTCCGCCAGATGAGGGTGTTGGCACTAATTGCAAAGGCCATGCAGACAATAAATACGTCGTAGGATGAGGCAGTGTTGGGAGCATTGAAACATCGAGAGTATGATTCCAACAAGTCAGGCTCATACACACATGGGTACTGAGGCAGATGAGTCTCGGTGTAGTTCTTCAGCATGAGTTCGGCGGCTGTTCGTGGAACGCTTGGTAGATGGGTTGGTCGAGGAGAGCTCTGTCCGTCAGGTACATCCAGCTCATCCCAATTTGGATGATGCGTCTGGTGGGGAAACGGAAGAGGTAAGCTGCATTGACGCAGGTGAAACGCATGATAGAATGTCAGAGCGTGCGGATATTCTCCTGATGGCAGAGGAATGACAACCTCAGTCATTCCTGCCGCAAGTGCGCTGCCGATTGGAAGGTAGGCTCTTGAACTAGACTTGCCACCGTGTGGTGACAAGTGCGCCCTCTGCGCCTGAGCTTCCTTGATTTTGATTTCCAGTGCAGCTGCCTTGTCTTCAAGATAGGTGACCATACTCCTTGGGACTTCGCGTTTCAGAGTCGTGTCGTAGCCCATACAAGGCACCATTGCAGTCTTGCACGCTGAACAAGACGGTAATGCAAAGTCGCATTTGATCTTCCGACGACGACATCTTGCGCACGCTTTGCTATGCGCAGGTCGAGCCCTTATCGGCCGATGCTTCTTTCCTATTGATTCTGTAGGGCTGGTCGACGTTTGCTCGTTCGATTCGCCCTTCGGCCAAGAGGAAGCGCCGCCATCATTGGCCTCCACCTTGATGGCCCCATCCCTATCCTCCATCTCCGGAGGCGTGACCAGCAGCGCTACAGAAATGATGGTACCTGACCAAATCGCCTATCGGCTCAATAGTCGCATTCTGGTCATGATGGATCGATGTGATGATGTGGGTCGCAAGTTATGTGCTGGCTGATGATGGAACGAACGTTCGGCTAGGGCGACGGTCCACTCGGAAGTTTGCTAGCCCTAAAAGGTGGATAGTCACAAGCCATTAGATTAAAAGCAGACTAGTGCTATCGGCTTGGAGCGGTCTTCCGTGTCCAGCATCTTGATCGAGGCCTGATTGGATGCTGACTTTACATGCAGTGCGACAAACGGTTACCGAATTGCACCAACTGCGAGGAAGATGGCTTTGACTGTATCTTCTTCGATCATGGCTCACAACAGAATATCCCGCGAAGGTTCTTCTTTGCCCTTTCGGTGCTTGTCATTGCAGATCACATGCTGACCTCGCACGCAGATATGTCAGCGCACTTGAGGAGAGAGTACGCCGGCTCGAAGCGGAACTGGCCAGTCAAGAGAATTCCAACGTGGAGGAGACAGACCCTGCCGTTATGTCGTCGGCGAAGATCAATGGCTTTCAAACAGCGTCGGCCAGTCTTCCTTTGACCTCACTTTCATTGAGCACGTACCTCGAGGACTTTCAGAGAGCTCCAGGTAGCGCGTCATTCTTTGTGACGAAAGAGCCTCATCTTGCTTTTATCGGTCCTGGAAGCGCAGCAAGCATGGGGTTATCAACAGCAATGACCTGTGAAAGCACAGCTGATCCGGATGTCCCGCCTCTGCAACAGCTGGAACTGCAGACGGCCGACACGATCCCGGTGAATCTCAAGGAAGAGAAGCTGGACAAGTCATTGTTGGACCAATCACTGATCCGCGAACTGCTGGATACGCACTATTTCCCGCTAATACATCGCCGATATCCACTTCTTGATCCTGCCCACCTCACTCTTGATACACATATCAAGCGTCTACCGAGTCGACGCCGCCTTTTCGTCGTCCTCTGCGCTGCAATCGCAGCTGCGCAAGAAGGCAGGAGTAATCCGAAGTTGATGACGGTTGCCTTGATATTGCGACACTGGGCTGATGAACTATTGCCGGATGTCCTAAGTCGGCAAGACGATGACGGTGTAGTGGTTATGGCATTACTTGTTCTGTATGAATTGGTGGAGCCCGGACGCCGACTGGTATGGAGCCTGCTAGGCCACGCCTGCCGAATGTGTATACGCTTAGGATGGCATCGAGCCAGGGAGGGCGAAGGGGAAATCAGCTGGAACTCTGCATCCGAGGAGGCAGCACCCGGTGATGCCGATACAGCAGTGAAGACTTACACTCCCGCCGTGAGAAGGCGAGTATTTCGAATTATCTATGAATGGGAAAAGTAAGTACATACCCTCCCTTATGAGCTATGGCACCATTAACCCGTCCATGCAGAGCAGTCTCACAAGCACTCGCCCGGCCTTCGATACTCCCCGACCACCTCATCACTACTGCCCATCCCATCGCTCCATCGCTCTCACCGCAAGAGCACTCCTTCACTGTCCTTCACATCCTCTCAATGCTGCACACCAAGATATCCCGCTGCTCAACCCAAGACTGCCCACTGTCCCCATCGCTCTACACCTTTATAACCGAAAATCTACGACCCACCAGCGACTACGACAGTCACTTCCTACTTCTCTATCCTCTCTCCCGACACTACTGCGACACATGCGCCAAGAACTCTTTATGGGCTGGACACTTCCTGCCACAGATCGAACAGGCAGCTCTCTCGCGCATATCCAGCATTTACGATGCGCATCGACGCGGACAAATACTAAGCGTGTGGCTGGCGGCGAGCGATCTGTTTTCGGCGGCTTGTGTCTTGCTGGATATAGTCTTGCAGGCGCTACGAGAGAAGCCTGGGGCGCAAGTGCCGAGGGAGTGTAAGAGGATGCTGGGCAAGGCGGTTGGGCTGCTGGCTGGGTTTGCCGAGGTTTGGGCGGGAGGGAAGGCTTATAAGGATGTTTTCGAGGGAATGGTTGAGGGTGTGCTTTGGAGATGATAAAGGCGGCGAGATTATGATTCCTTACATCTGGCCGTTTACAGAAACTCTAGTGGATACTGTACCATCATGTTCAGTATATGCTATGGCTGGTAGTTTGGTTTGTCTACGACGATGATGCGAGATATCGCTGTTAATATCCACTGCGATAGTGTAGCAACGGCAGCTTCACTCAATGCAACTTCGCAAGTGGAACATCAGATATCGACCAGCCTGCCGACTCTGCCGGACGACGACCATCGAATCCCACAATAGGAGTGATACGCCCCCCTCCACACCCCCATCGGGCCATCAGAAAATCACTGGTGACGCAGTGATCTTCAATCGATCCCCCTGCGGCCAAGCCACAGACTTGTTGAGCAGGCGCACTACATCGGAAAAGGCCGACACTCTTATCTAGGCCCCCCGCCCGCCGCAACCAACAATTTTGGAGGAAATGTCCGCACCCCGAAATGGGAGGAGAGTTTCACGGCCAAGCCGGGACGATAGAGTGCGGAGAGAATGGGGGACAGCGATGGTCCGAAATAAATGCTGCGGCGGTCGGAGTGGCTTGCTTTGCTGCCTTTGCTGCTTATCGCGAGGTGTGGCTGCGTTATCTAGGTGCCCTATCGGGGCCTGCGGGGTTGAAAAAGGGACGACGACGGACGGGCTACCGGGTAGCTGCTGGTAGTGGGTGTGATAAGGCTTGGATTATAACGTCTCGTCCCCTTGACCTCATCTTTGTTTGCACGGACATCGCTGCAGTGTTCGATATTGCTTCACTGTTGTTTTCAAGAAATCTCTCAAAATGACCATCAAAGAGCCCGAGGTCCATCTCAACAATCCAACCATTCCTTCTCCTATCACTAACCTCCCTCACAGTACGTCTACTACCACGCCGGCGGCGTGCGGGGATGCCGTCCTGTCCTCGACGGGCCCGACGCGCACGACACCTTCACCTCGATCCCCGTGATCGACGTGTCGGGGATCTTCAGCGACGACATCAACGAGCGCAAGCGGGTTGCGGCCGAGGTGGGCAAGGCGGCGCGGGAGGTGGGGTTCTTCTACGCGCAGAACCACAACGTGCCGGACGAGGTGATCGAGGGGACGTTTGAGGAGATCCAGCGCTTCTTTGACCTGCCTGTCGAGGAGAAGATGAAGGTCCATATCCATAAGAATAAGAGCCTTAGGGGCTACGAGCCGCTGTTTGAGACGAAGATGGACCCCACGAGTAAGGGTGGTATGTTATACCCATGTATCTTGTATTCGTCGAAACAATACGGGTTCTAACGGGCGATGTGCCTTTGACAGATCTCAAGGAGGCTTTCTCCATGGGCGACGACGGCGAGGATCCCGAACAGCCCGTCAACCCCGCCAGCAAAGGCGAGGGCGTCCGCAAGAACAACTGGCCAGAGAACCAGCCCGCCTTCCGCAAGCAGCTCTACGAGTACTACCGGTCCGTCCTCGGCTTCTCCAAGAAGATGATGCAGATCTTCGCGCTCTCTCTCGACCTGCCGGAGAACTACTTCGACGAAGCGACCAGCTTCCCCATGGCCGGGGTGCGCGTGCTGCACTACCCGCCGCAGCCCGTGCCGACGGAGACGAACATCGGCCTCGGCGCGCACACTGACTACGACTTCTTCACCCTCGTGCAGCAGCACCGCGTCGAGGCCCTCGAGGTGCTTAATGCTAATGGGAAGTGGATCCCTGCCCCGCCCAAGCCGCGCACGTTTGTCGTCAATATTGGCGACTTTTTGCAGCGCTTGACGAATGGAGAGTTTAAGAGTACGGTTCACCGTGTGGTCAATAAGACGGGCAAGGAGAGGTATTCCATGCCGTTCTTCTTTAGCCCGAATTCGAGCGCGACTTTGGCGGTCCTGCCGAGTTGCAGGAAGCCCGGTGAGAAGTATGAGGAGGTCAATGCTGGAGAGTACTTCCATAAGAGGCTGTTGGCGGCTAGGTATAAGCATCCTGAGAGCAGGGAGAGGGCTACGGAGATTGCGGCTGTTTCTTGAGGAGCTATAGTGAGGTAGATAGTCTGGCTTGATATCGTTACTATTTTACAAATTACAATTGTTACTGCAAACACAAATACAGTCTCTGAGAATGAATAACAGTCACTTTGTGGATTCAAATCCCCTATTCCTCGGAAACACTCACATTAGCATCAATGAGTGGTAGACAAGTCTAGATGAATCCCTGAACGTGGTCTATCTACCTACCATTGACCACAATGAGTCTCCTCGGTTCTCTAGATATGCACCACCGCCGTATCTACAAATCTGGCCCACAATCCGCGTAGCCTATCTTCACTTACCCCACTGATGATCTGGGCTCTTTTCCGACAAGGTGGAGACGAGGATCGGAAGTCGTGCAGCTATTCAACGTGGCCTTTGATATCTGGCCGGGCGTACCTATAGACGGCAAATCCCATCGGAATGATCCGCACGAATGCTCAATCGGCGGTGTTAAGGGGGGAAGGAAGGTTGGCCCGAGCGGGCGCGCACCGTTCTGGGCTCTTGGCTTGGCCGCCGCTGGGGCCCGACGGCGCAGGAGTTACTTGGAGGTACGAGTCTGAGTAAGGGTGCACAGCGGCGACAGCGAGCCCGCACCGCCGTAGTCAGCCGTAGTCCTATCGTTTAACCTCACCGTGCTAACCTCTTGCCAACTAACGCGGTCAGGCCTCCCTTACAAATCTCTCGAAGGTTGGCGACCGATTCCCACATCCTGTCGGACTCTTCCCCGTCGTCTCCTTGGCTGGGCTTATCTTCGCACCCGCACACCAACGAAACCATGCATCCCGGTCGACGCCTTATCTCCAACCGATCATCTTCAACCCCCTGTCGCTTTACTTATATCGCCCGCATTTCAGTCCCTACGGAGTGGTTCTGATCTTACCGTCTACTCCATCCCTCGTGGTCGCCTTTCCCCCACAGGTCCCTCCTCACAGGTCCTCCTCCTCTGCCACAGTAGCAAGTCTCAAGCATGTCACAACAGGAGGAAGGAGTCATGGTGACTCACGGCGTCGACCCCATCGAACGCAAAGATGCCGGCATCGACATCAACCCCGCCTCATCGGACTCGGAGAAGCAGGCGCACGTCACTCCCGAAGTTGCGGAGGCGGCGGCCAAGCTTGGTATCCAGGCCACTCACGTGAACAAGAAGGGTGCCGATGGAGCTTTGGACTATGTCCCAGTTTTGCGCCGTCAGCACGTCCCCGTTGGCGGTCGTTGGGGCGAGGAAAGCTGAGCTTGTACACTCATTGTAGTCATCGCAGTCGTCATAATCCTCACATCCTGCGACTTGAGAAGCTGGAGTTCCCTGACCAGGCATAGCTGCTGTAGGCGGACGATATCGAGATCCGCCAGGTGCCCTCGCGAGATCATACCGTGCATTCACCATAACAATCTCCTCGAAAGTGACACCGGCGCCATCGGCTATACCACGCATCTCATCAATCGCGGCGGGGAAATGCTGTTCCAAGGCTGGCAGGTAGAGGTCGTGGATATATTTGACGATGCGTTCCCATGGTGGTAATTGGCCCGGCTGGAGGTAGTGTGCAATGTTTCTGCGAATCTTCTGTCGTGCTTTGGTGCCATATTGATGGCCTCGTTCTTTTGGCCCGCCTTCGATGCGGATGTGCTCGTAGTAAAGACTCTTCTTGGATTGGGGTATGGGAGACGACTGCTCTGAGCCTGTTTCTCCGAGATGATGAACAACTGGCCGAATCATATTTCCCGGCATCTCGATCATAGTCGTAGCTTCAGACGAAACTTATAGTACAGTATTGTCAACACAAACTCCGTCATTCCCAAGATACAGTCACACCTAGGGCCCCCTCCCTCCATCTGTGGATAACCTGCCAATGCTTACCGACCTGGTCTCGAACTCCGCTGTCACTCTCGGCAGTGCTATTGAATCATCGGTCCCATTTGGGCAATTGCCTTAGCTCCATCGTCGAGGCTTCCGATTGCTGATACAGGCCGAGCGAAGTGCCGAATTAGGCAAGTTGTCTAGCCGACAGTTCCCACTCCCGATCGATGCGACGGATTTTCCACATCAGGTCTAGAGCAATATCATCCTCCTGAACCGCCAACTCCGATATCGTGCGAGCAGGATAGATAACGGCCACGCGACTAGGAGGCGGGGATGTCGCGTGTTATCTTCCGTCCAGGGTCACCTTGATAAGGGGCGTTCAAGACGAGGGAAGAAATGCAAGGATAAAGGCTGCGTCCGCCCTTCTTCTGCAAGATCACGCAACACTTCTGTGTTACGAAGAGATCGGAGACGCACGTCGAAACCACAGTGTTTCTGCCTTTACGAGGGTCGTGAATCTCAGATGTCCATCATCCATCAAAGCATGTGATGGCGTCCACTCAGGAGAAGACCACGCCTGCCGATGACATAACCTCCAATCCCAGGATTGAGGAGGGCATAGTGGAGGAGAAGTTCCATCATAGGCTTGATGCCGATCAAGCGCAGGCGTTTGCTGAGGAGCATGGCGGGATCACGTTGACGCCTGAGGATGATAAGAGACTTCTTTGGAAGATTGACTTGTTCCTCATGCCTCTGGTACGTCTGGCTCCGCTTGGACCGGAGCTTAAGTGCAAACAACTTACAAGCATAGATGTTGGTCACATACACACTCAATTTCATGTAATGCACCACCGTACTCTATGAGCGATTGTTTATTGACTCTGGCAGGGATAAGAATGCACTGTCCTACTCCGCCAACTGGGGACTGAAAACCGATAATGTAGGTCCAGGAAGAGGAGAAGACGTCCTACCCGCGATTCACAGCTGACTCTACCTAGCATCTGGTTGGCCAACAATACAGCTGGGCGAGTGGCTCGGTATTCTACCTTGGTAAGCTAATTTCCCCAACCTGCAAGAAATCAGCACTAACCCTTATCTTCAGCATACATGGTGTCCCAACCGGTCATCTCCCGTCTGATCCAGCGCTTCCCTATCGGTCGTTTTGTCTCGATCAACATCATCCTCTGGGGAGGAGTTCTTATGACGACCGCCGCATGCCGCTCCTTCGCCTCTCTGATGTCTGTCCGCGCCATTCTTGGAGCCGTCGAGTCCTGTATTAACCCGGCCTTCCTCATGATAACATCCATGTGGTACAAAGCATCCGAGCAGCCCGCACGGGTTGGTTACTGGTTCTTCGGGAATGCCATCGGGCAGATCCTGGGTGGCGTAGTCGGCTACGGTATTGGACATATCCAAGCGACTGCTGTGCCACGATGGGGATACTTCTTCCTGATATTCGGCGCCTTCACGATCCTCTTTGGTATCTTCTGTTTATTTTTTCTCCCGGACTCTCCAATGACAGCCCGGTGGTTGTCCGAGGAGGATAGGGCAAAAGTTGTGGAGCGAGTACGAGAGAATAGGACAGGTGTAAAAAACACCCATTGGAAATCCTATCAAATGTGGGAAACCCTGAAGGATCCGAAGCTCTACTTCCTCTTTGTTCTGATCATCTTGAACAATGTTTCGTCCGGTGGAGTCGCGTCTTATGGCGACATTGTCATCAAGGCCTTCGGGTATAGCTCGTTGGACACTACATTGCTCCAGATGCCTCTGGGAGCTGTCCAGGGAGCCACTATCTTGCTGACGGGGCTATACACCAAGTATTTCCCCAATTCCAGGGCTTTGATCATGTCCGGTAAGTTGGTCCGACTGGCGAGTTCAAGTCAATCCTTCCTTGCTAACGGCGGCGCAGTAACGCAAATTCCTGCCCTCATCGGGGCCGTGCTACTCTATACTCTGCCTCACAGCAATAAACACGGCCGGCTGGCATCCTACTACATCATCCAAACGCACAGCATCAGTACGATCATGTGCATGGCCTCTCTATCCGCCAACGTGGCCGGCTACACCAAGCGGGTGTCATTCACAGGCATTATCTTCATGGCATTCTGTGCAGGTCAGGTTATAGGCCCGCAATTGTTCATCTCGACCGAAGCACCCGACTACCCGACAGCGTTTAGGGGTGCATTTGTCTGCTTTGCTCTGCTCATGGTGGTGCCTTGGGTCTATCAGGCATACTTGATGTGGGAGAACAAGAGGCGTGATAGATTGGCAGAGATGCATGGTGATGAATTGGTGCAGATTCATGACGAATTCTTTGATCTCACGGACTTTGAGCAGAAGTTGAAGTTTAGATACGTTTACTAGAACGAGCTGTGCTAAGGGGTGGTTTAGGTGTAGTGATAGTGATTTGTTTGCAACTCAGCGGCGGGGAAATAGGAGGGCATGGGGTCAGTCGTAGTCTCTGTATTTGCTTCCATATCCCTCAGATCCAATCAATCTCTGGTGATGTGGGACGCCATGATCGTGTTTATAAAGTAATCGTGATCTAAGCACAGATCTAATCGTAACGCAGGCGCGGCAAACGCGTGACGGGGATCCTGATCCACGCTGTATTTTCTCATCATGGAAGCTGAAACTCCTATGGATCATAGATCTGATCACTAACTAAATGATCGCAAACATTGTTTGTTACTACGGTCCGTAACGCCCCCTTGTCTTCAATCGCGGGCGCGCTATCAAGAATTACCTTTCTCGGCCGAAGGCGCCATCGCTCGGCAATCCTGATTGGGTGAAGCGCCCGAAAGCACGACATCCCGGTTATCTATTCGATCTCTGCCACGTTTTCCCGTTTCCGCTCCGACGTAACAGTCAAGGACCCGGGACATCAATTTCCTGACGACCGCCAATTGCTTTTCCACGACCATGACACGGTGACGGCGGAAGGCGCTCTCAAGATCGAGCCAGGATGCAACCGTCATTCCACCGCTTCCGCATCCGCCGGCCCTCCGACGCGCGCTCCGAGGGCGCTCTCTCCACCCCTAACTTCAAACACAGCGCCGCCTCTCCAGCGCCCAGCAGCGGCGGCGCGGGGAAGATCCTGGGCACCCGGCCGGCGGGGAACGTATGCCAGCGGTGCCGACGTCTAAAGAAGAAATGCAGCCGGACGGCGCCCGAGTGCGCGCTGTGCGCGGCGGCGGGCGCGGCGTGCTCGCTGGCGGCGGAGACGGAGCGTGAGAGGAAGACCGCGGCCGTTTCGGCTGAGCGGGCCGAGCAGCTGGAGAAGCGCGTGGAGTGGTTGTCGAGGTTTGTGGATGAGGCGCTGGCCGCGAAAGGCGCTTCTTCGCAGGGGCAGACGGGAGCTGGGGGGAGGGGTGCGGGGCCGCCGGGCGAGACGGTGGTGTTTCAGGGAGGGCAGAGTGCCCAGACGGGGCAAGTTGTTGGGGGATCTAATGCTCCTGCTGCTGCTGCAACGCCGGCGGCGACGGTCTCCACGCAATCGAGTGGAATGATTGCCATCCCCGAGGCACCAGGGAGTCTCGGTCCACCATCTCGGACAGGCAGCATCCACACGCCCGAAGTGATCCGACTACAATCGCACAACCGACCGGTAATCAAGGAGACAGCCGGGCGACTCTTCGCGGACGCATACTTCCGGCACGTGCACCGGGCGTATCCATTCGTCGACCGGGCCAAAGTCATGGAAGAGGTGGAGGCGATGGGCGACCTGCGGCGCGGATGGAAGGACGCGTTGCCGACGCGCATCTACATGATCATGGCCATCGGCTGCACGACGCTGCAGCGCGTGGGCCAGGTCCCGGACGAGATCTGCACCAAGTTCCGCATGTCGTACACGGGCATTATTCAGGAATGCTTGGAGAAGAATAATGTTGAGTCCGTCGAGATCCTTGTGTTGGCGGGCCTTTACTCGCTATTCGACCCGACCGGTTTGGCGCCCTGGATGATCGTGGGCGTGCTGGCCCGGCAGGTCATAGCCCTCGGCCTCAACCGGAAAGCGTCGCAGAATGAGGGTATGTCCCCGCTACTGATCGAACGACGGCACCGACTCTTCTGGAGCGCGTTTGTGCTGGACCGGATGATCTCCGTGTCCGTGGGGCTACCATTCGGGATCAACGACGAGAACGTCGACGTGCCGCTGCCAGGGATCTCCATCGAGGAGTACGCATCCCCAGAGCGAGCGTACTACACATTCACCCTGCAGGTAAGCCGGCACGTGATCATGCTGCGGCAGCTGGAGGAGAAGATCGTATCGAAGATCCACCTGAGCAACGCCGCCTCCACAGGCGCACTGAACGCGGCCGACAAGCGCGCGCTGGCGCAGGACCTGCGGGCCCAGATCGAGAACTGGTACAGCCAGGGGTGCCTGCTGTCGCCGCTGGAGGAGGACCACATCCCGTTCCACAACACGATTTCGTGGCTGAATGTGCGGTATCACAACCTGCTGGTGCTGCTGTACAGCCCGAGCCAGTTCAACGCGCAGTATAGCCTGGCCCAGCTGCTGGAGCTGCAGCGCTCGGCGCAGAAGTATGTTCAGTATAGCGCCGTGCTGTTCCAGGAGCGGCACCTGCCCCTCAATTGGGTCACCCTCTACCGCTTCCTGTCCATCTTCGCTATCCTCGTGTATTGCTTCACGAAAGCCGAGCGAAGAAGACCGTTTGATGCGAAAGACGAGGTCAATATCTGCGCGCAGATCCTGGAGGCTTTCAAGGAGGAGTGGGAGTATGCGCGCCGCACGGCGAGATTATGTCGGCTGTTTGCGGCCGTAGTCGATACGGAGATGACGCCGTAGTCGATACGGAGATGACGAGCCCCGCGTCGATGAGTGGAGAGCAGGAGCCGCCGGGGTGGGTTTATGAGATTCGCGCAAGGACGATGGATCTGGTTCGGGAGGTGCTGGGCCGGTCTAGTATGTTCAATGCGATGGATCTGGAGAGCTCGACGGAGGTATTACGGGAGTGGCAGTTGGATGAGATTTCGAAGGCGAGCCAGACGGCGTTTCAGCTGGGTTCAATGACGGCGGATAAAGGGAGGATGTGGGTCGGGAATAGAGGGTTGAGCATGGAGTTTTTATAGATGGTAAACTCGAGGTCGTAGACGTCATTTAAGATCAACAAGCATGAAGCAGAGAACCCCCTCTTCTCGCACGCATTGTCATCATACATCAGATTGCAAAAACTCTCTGACGGCCTTAATGAACACCTCATTCTTCTCCGCATGCACTCCATGATTCGCCCCCGGGACGACGAGGAGCTTTGCGTCCGGTATCAACTCCGCTATCTTCCGCGACTGATCTACAACCACAACATTCAGCTAGCTGCCCAGCAATAAGATAGGATCGCATCCAACTCACTCGGCAGACAGATCCAATCCTGCTCTCCCACGACCACCAGCGTCTTCGCCGAGACCTTGTGCAGGTCCTGCGTGTAATCAAAGTACTTTTCCGACTCGGCATAAAGCGCATCTAACCGGTGTCATACGTCAGTAACTCCGCTTGACCCTCACATATCTACACGTTCGAAGAAACAACAACGTACTATGCGTCTCCGCCCGAAAGACTGTATCCCGGATCTTGGCCAACGCGGCATTTGCATCAAACGACTCGGTGTAGAGCGAGCGGCGACAGAGCATACATGACGAGCCGCATCTCCTCGTCGTCCTCGAATGCCGAAAAGACCTTTTCGAGCATCTCGGGAGACGCCATGGGGGCTTTGTGCAGTCTGCTCAGGAAGACTTTGCGGGCATCTTCCTCCTCTGATTGCATATTAGCCTATTTCACTGTACCCAATGATAGATATGTAGGTAGAGCCCTTACGCTGCCATGACGGCGCAGTGCCCCGAAGGATTAGATGCGACAGTTTGTCCGGGTACGTAATGGCATACTATCAATCATCAGCCCAATCCTCACCCTTTCCCCCATCCCCAGGCTCCAGAAAAGCTCCGTGACTCACCTGCTGCGCTAAAAACCCACCAAAACTGCCTCCAGCAAGGACCACCTTGCTCTCACCTGCAAACCTTGCCCTAAACGCTTCAACATCCTTAACAATCTGCGCGAACGTATACGGCGGGCTTAACGAACTTTGGCCATGGCCGCGGAAGTCGAATGCCAGCACGCGGTAGGTGTCGGCGAGGGGCAGAAAGTGTGCAAAGTCGGCGCGGTGGTCGCCGAAGCCGCGGCCGCCGTGGAGGACGATGAGGAGGGGTGCGGATGAGGGTCCGCGGAGAGAGTAGGTGAAGGTTGCGTTGTTGAGGGAGATGGTTGGCATGGTGTGCTGGGATGTGCAGGTGAAGGATGGTGAGGTGGGGGTGGTGAGTTGGAATGGGTGGGTTGCGGTTACATTACTGTTAGAAAAGAGATGTCCAGGAGATGGTTGAGATTGATAGTGGCTGCAATCCTTTAAAGCTCGTCTTGGTGGAAGAGAAGGTCGGGGCGTGGTGGATTTAGGCCAGGATATAGTGGCGGCGCATCTTATCAAGAATTTCCAATCGTGGCTATAGCGCTGGATCGGGATCACCTTCGAGACGGACTTAAATATAATGATCATTGTCTATTCTCGAAACCTAAAGCACATAGCTCCATACGCAGTCCTCCAGCGCTACTCCTCCTGTCCTCCTCCGTCAAACACTCTCACTCCTCCCTGTTTTTCTTCTTCTCAACCTCCTTACACGCCTCCCTCGCGAGCACCTCATTCTCCTTCCTTGCCCCCTTGACAAACTCATCCAAATATGGTGGCACAGTCTTTACACGATTATAGCTAGCCGGCACGGGCTCTCCAAAGGTTTCCCAAACGCGTTGTGGGATGTGAGGTTGAGGGGTGGTGTGGGTAGGGGGATTGAAAGTCGCGTTTGAAGCATAACAAACGAGGGACTGCATGCGACTGGAACGATGAGGGTGGAGGGAGAGTCACACTTGGAAGGAGACTGTATATCTGTAGGTGAGTATTGACTTGGAAGATAGATGACTCAGTCCTGATGTAGTTGTAAATGCGAATGGACGGTGTTGAAGACTGCAGCACCATCTTACACAACACCGCACTCCGCCCCTAGCTATTCAGAGAAGAAACAAATCAGGACGAGCATCCAAAATTGACTCTTTGAAGATACCAAAAGATTCTCGTACTGAGCCAGAGCCACTCTGGTCTGTACTGGTCAGCGCTGGTCTATTTCTGCTAGTCTACTGGTTCGCTGCTTATCCGGTTTCGCTGCGGCGGCGGACCATATCTAGCGGCGACGCCAACACGACGCGTCCCTTTCCCGCCCGTCGCGCGCCGCCGGTGCAATGACAAGACTGTCAACAACACGGGGGCCAGGCTCGAAAGAGGTGTTGACAGCAATCTCTGCTATTTTTACAACGCGTTAACCTTCCGCATATTTCAAAGGCTTACACGACGCAAGGGGTTGCCAATCACGATGCTTGGCTGGAACGACCATTGTTTGGCTACACAAACATCGCATCACCAAAGAGATAAACATTTAGAACACGTGTATTCCATTTTTAGTCAATCCACTGCTGTCTTGTTGTACAATCAATCCAGTCTTGGCCAATGTTTTTACCAGCAATATCCACATAGAAAAGAGCAACATTTGTAAGACGCCAACCAGTCCACCAGTCCCAATTATTAGAGCATAAGCAAAGCCAGACCTAGCCAGACCGTGGACGGTAATGACCGTTGTAGATTGATTATGCACCGCTGAGCTTTCTATCGTACGGTCACAGCGTAACTTACAAAGCCGCAATCAGGACGGCGGCCGCACCGACCAAGGCACCAATGGAGCCAGAGTTGGCAACAGCAGCACCAGTGAAGGGAGAGGCAGTAGCAGAAGCACTGCCGCTGGCCTTGGTCACCAAAGAGCTGGTGGCGGTGGCGATGACGGAGGAGTTGCCGCTGGTGAGAGCAGAAACACCGGGGGAGCCACCACCTTGAGCAGAGGCGGAAACGGTGGGGCTCAAAGAAGCAGGGATGGAGATGCTGGTGGCAGAGCCGCTAGCAGAGCCACTGGCGGAACCGCTGGCGCTGGTGGCGGTCGCGCTCGCACTTGACGAAGAAGAGGAGGATGAAGTGCTAATCAAGTTAATACGAACCCACGATAGATTTACAACAAAGACTTACGTGTTGGCAGCGCAAGACAGGTTGTACAGAGGAGTGGTGCCAGAGGTCTCAACACCAAAGCTGGGGCTAGCACCGTTGTCGTTCAGGGTGTACCACCAAGTGTTGGTCTTGCCCAAAAGGTTGCAAGCAATCTCTTGCCAGTAAGTCTCGGCGTTCTGGGTGCTGGCAACAGCCTGGTTCTCGGTAGGTCCGCTGACGGGCCAGCCAGTCTCAGTAACCCAGATGGGCTTGCCGTTGGCAACAGCTTCAGTCTGTGTAAGAGCAGAGTAGAAGAGGTCAGACGCAACATCGATCGAGTTGGCCATGGTGTTTTGGAAGTATGGGTAGGCATCGAAACCGATAAAGTCAACAGCGGAGATGACATCGCTGATGGAGCTGTTGACCCACGCAGTCCAGGTATCGACGTGACCGACCGGAACACCGCTCAAGCCAGTTCCAGAGATGGCACTCCGGACCTGGTTGATGGCGTCGATGACAACATCCGGACCAACACCGACACCAGCATCGGCCTGAATACCCAGCGACGAGTCACGGTATAGATCCTCACTGCCGACCGAGATACCAGCAACGTGAGAAGCCAAGTCGGGGTATTGAGAGATGGCGTTCTTGAGAGCTGTGACCTCGTTGGCAACGTTTCCACCAGAGATCCAAAGACCGAGCAGGAGAGTAACGTCCTGGGAGATGGCGGCAGGGATAGCCTGGATGGGGTCGGTGGTGCTTCCCTCTTGCTGTTGGATTGTCAGCGTTTGTGTCAAGATGTCCGACCGTTGAACCACTCACAATCATGGTGTACAGACGAGCACTGGTGAAGCCACCATCAGTACCAACGAGACCTTTGGCAGTGGAAAAGTCGCTCTCAAAGTCGGATTGAACACGAGCAGAGCCATCACCGTTGGTGGAGGGATAGTTGAAGCCTTGGTAGACTGCGGCAGCAGATGAAACGAGCGAAGCCGCAAGGGCGGCACGCATCAAGGAATGCATTGTGTATGGAGTTGTAAGGTAGTTGTAGCGAGTGTGATGAAAATTAAGAAAAGAAAAGCAAAGGGATGCTCAAGGAGAGGGTTGATGGATGAAGAAGTTGATGAAAGGTGTGTGTGGAGATGAAAGAAGACAAAGGAAAAGAGGAGGGAAGAAGCGGGAAGAATAGAAGTACTCTTAGTAGCTGGGGGAGGAAAAGTGGGCGTGGCGCTTTCCGGTCAGGAGACAAGGAAACGAAGGACCGAAAAGTCTCTGTTAGCGTCAAACTACGGCGTTAATTTTAGTAAGCGAGTGTCTGTTCTCCCCTGACTAACGCCTTAGTTCGGATGCATGATTGGTTGGGGTGATGGGGTGACGAAGATGTGGCTTGCACCGTTGGTCGAATCGGGAAGTCCTAGGATTCCAGGCAATCAAAACAGTATCAACATTTCAAGACATTCGCCATGATGCACAGCCATGATATGTATTTCGCAGCAAGCAATTCCAGGATTTGATGGTTCGTAGAATTGTATGATGAGTTCACTTTGTGGTTCAAGGGTCCACACAATGTCCTTCACGCACCGGTCGGTACCTACCCGTCTGCATCCAGCTGTGAATTATCGAGACATACTCATCAAACATACAATCCATGGATACCTTATGGTCGATCCTCCTGTGACGTAGGATATTTTGTATTGCAGTAGCTATGCTTGTGTATGGTCTTCTGGAAGTGCATTTCTTGGACTGCAGCCACGCTGAAACACTGACGACTCCATACCGTTTCATCAGGGGCGATCAATTCTATTCTATCGAACTTCATTGGAATAATGATAAACCTATGAAAGCACCACTCCGCAGCAACACACCCTTATTCTAGTCCTTAAAAAAAATCCATATGTTGGCTCTCGTCGTCTTCATCGCCTATGGGATTCCAATTACTCGGATGATGCTGGCAGGACAGAAAATAAATTCAGAAGCATTTCTAGGTATATTTTTACGTAGAATCAATCCCAAGCCCTGAAGGGTTCATCATGACCTATCAAATTCTCCGTAGTTCAAACAATTTTGGAAATGACCTCATGGACTGCATTTGGCACAGAGCTCTACTACCGTCACAATATCCAGGCATCTCCATATTCTACGCCACCGAAATGAATGCTCTGTCCATTCGTGCCACGTTGGGCCTGTTTTCCACTGACCGCAACACCACCAGGTCACGTGAAAAACTGAAACAGCACACCGCGAGGCCCCTATCCGTTGCCAGCTTTTCACATCACCATCCAAGTACAAAGCACAGTGTGAAGAACGCAGGCACCAACCAGCGTGGATGCACGCATATGCAGTCAGCAGGGAGAGCGGCAACCACAGCCGTTCAGGCCGCCCACAGCTGAGACACACAATTACGCGACCAGGGGTGCCTGCCTCGCCCAATCAGATGGCTCACACTCCACACCCACTCACTGCGATCGAACAGCAAACAATGATCGTCAATCATCACATCCAGCATCTCTGTTCCACAGCGGCGTTGAACCTCTCTCTCCCTCTCACAACCTCACGAAAGATGCGGGAAAAGATTCGCCCCCAGCTTCTCGCTTGATTTGTGGCACCCGTTTGAGCGGCGTGCTGGCCCGGTCGGAATTGCCGAGGTGCTGCCTGGCCAAGACTCGCCGATTCACCAATGAACGCCCGCGGAGCGACCCAAGGAGCGGAGCCTAAATCTGGGCAAACACCGGCAATGTGTGTCTTCGGTGTAGCCGTGGGGAGGAAGCTGGTATGGAGCAGTCTGCGACCCCACTTTGCCGGTTCATGTGTGCGGGGAAGCTGGCTTTAATCATGACGCGCCCGGCCACATTTCGTCCTGGAATGTACTGAGAGGATTGAGCTCATTGCATCTATCTGCTTCGCCAAAAGAGTGGGAATTTAAGACAGAAAGCATTCACAAAGCCACAGACAGACAACATGGGTGTCGAAGTCGATAACCCCGCCTCTGCCACCAATGGCTCCATCCCGTCCAAATACAAGGCGCTCATCTACGACAAGCCTGGCCAGATCAGCACCAAGGTTGTGGAGCTTGACACGCCCACACCAGGACCTGGTCAGGCACTTGTCAGACTGTATGTTCGAATGCCCCTTCAAGCTTTCTATAGATAACTCTGCCCGGTTATGGGGACTCGCACTAACCTCAACCAGCACCCACAGTGGCATCTGTCACAGCGATCTGGAGGTCATGACCAATGGGTGGAAATTACCCGTGGACACTCCTGCAGGCCAAGTCGGTGGACACGAGGGAGTGGGCGTCGTTGTCGCGCTGGGAGCAGGGACTGAAGGCACGGTCAAAGTCGGCGACAAAGTTGGCGTCAAGTGGGTAGCCAGCGTATGCGGGACCTGCGGTAAGCTCCACCTTCTGTAATCGACCTCATCATCATTCAGAGGCAGACTAATTCAAAGCCCCTTCTTCTGAGCAGGCCCTTGCCTCAACGCCCGCGACGGGCTGTGCAAGAACCAAAAGATCTCGGGCATGTTCCACCCCGGCACCTTCCAGCAATACCTCCTCCACTCCGCCAACTACCTCACGCCCATCCCGGCCTCATGCCCACCCGAACTCGCCGCACCCATGCTCTGCGCCGGCATCACGACATACGCCGCGCTGCGCAAAGCCGGCACACGCGGGGGACAATGGCTCGTCGTGTCTGGCGCAGGCGGTGGTCTGGGGCACATCGCGGTGCAGCTGGCCAAACAGGCGTTCGCGCTGCGGGTCGTCGGCATCGACACGGGCAACAAGGAGTCGTTCGTGCGGGAGTGTGGCGCCGAGGCATTCGTGGACGTGCAGGCGTTCACGAGCGGCAAGGAGATTGTGGACGAAGTCAAGCGGGTGACGGGCGGGGAAGGCGCGCATGCGGTCATTGTGTGCAGCAGCAACGCGGCGTATGCGCAGGCCCCGGATATGCTACGGTATGGCGGTGCGCTCGTCTGCGTGGGTCTCCCGCCTGGTGAGCGCAAGGGTATTGAGGGCTTGAGTCCGGGCAAGATTATTGATAAGGAGCTGGTTATTGTGGGCAGCGCGTTGGGGACGCAGAGGGATGCCATTGAGTGTTTGGATTTTGTGGCGAGGGGTGTGGTCAAGACGAGGGTCGAGGTTAGAGGGTTGGGCGAGGCGGATGAGGTGAGTGCTGTTGCTCTGTTTATTACCTGCGCGTCGGCGCTTTGCAGACTTGTTTGGGAGAGCAATGCTAATTGAAAACAGACATTCAAGCAGTTGAAGGCGGGCACATTGCCAGGACGTGTGGTGCTCGATTTGTCTTAGGATCATGACCGTCGAGGAGAATTTGTGTTTTCTACTCAACGACGCATCTCAGGCGTCCGCGCTCATCCATGGACTCTGCGCCTCTCCTCCTGCTCCAGGTATTTATTTCGCCGTGAAGCAAAGTAACGCGGGGAGATTTCAGCGTACTCTACCTTTACTTGGTTTCAGTGCCATGCCCAACTATAACCGGCTCCTGAGATCATGTCGAACCCAATGAGCTTACATGTGAATCCGTAGAAGCAGCGACAGGAGGAAACCGCTTCCACGTTAAACGTGAACAGTCTAAAAGTCCGGTTGATGAACGGGCGGGACGGGTTCCGTTGACAGTTCCGGGTTATCCGACGGGTTGCTATCAACACCGATATCGATGAAGACGACCATTTTCGTACCTATTGGGTAAATTTAAGCAAGTTGGATGGAGATAGGTAGATGTAAGGAATTGATATGCATGAAACATAGTAGGGTTTGCATCTGACGGACCCTAACCCGTGCCCTGGAGCGTGGAGGGAAGAGAGCGCCTGTAATCTGGAGACACGCTAGATCCACTTTCGGTATCGGTTTGTAAGCGATCCGCGTTAGTTCGGAGCCCATTTTGTACACGTCTTCATAGCAACCCGCTCTATCGATGCCATCGAGTCGCCTTTCAATCCTTCCGATTCTTATCGAGCAGACCGTTCTATTGCCATTCAGATCATCTAACAAGCCTTAAGATGCCTCCCAAGCGGAAAAGACCATCGACCAACGCGGCGGACGCGTCCGACACCACCGCAGACACGTCCGATAAGCGCCCTGACACCCAACCGTTGCTTAAGCTTCACCTTCCACCAGATCTTGAAGACTGGCGACAGAGGCTTTTCTCTCCACCACCAACAGGCTCTGAGCCACTCAGACTCACAGAGATACAGTTCTACCAATATTGGCCCTTTGTCGATAACATTTGGACCATGCGTAAGGGCGACATTGCGCCCGATGGAGCCACTCGAAAGCTATTTATCTGTCGCCTCTGGAGGGACTCTACCGCAACCAAGGTTGGTTCGAAATGGTGGTCGCTACGTAAAACAACTTGTGACGCAAGGATTCGAGCTACGCTGAAAGACGGCTTCTGTAGTGTGGAGACATACTACGGGACGCATAACCATGATATTGACAAGAGCGATCAGGTGAAGATTAATAGTCATCTCCGGAAGCTTGCCGGGTCTGAAGTAGCAAAGGGCTATAAAGCAGAGGAGGTCTATAATGCATTGCGGACTGAGGAGGAACTTTCGAAACTGGAGGCCGCCGGCGGTAAATTTATGAGCTGCTTAGACGTCAATAATCAAGGGAAGAGGTGGCTGGCGAACAACCCGCAAACGGCTAACCAGCCTAACCCTACCTCACGGTCCTCACCAGGGTCACCAGGCTCACCTCATGTCGAGGCTATCTCCTCGGGCCCTTCCTCCCCGTCATCTACACCACCCACTGTTCCAACGTTGGAACCTCGTCCCCTGGATATTTCTACCCTTATCCCATCACTCATCTGGCCTCCTATGCCTCCTCCCGGGCTCTCTTCCGCCGCGGCCAAGTTCGTCGGCCGCCCGCTCGAGATAACCCTCCTCACCACCAACGGCCCCGCTCTCATCTCCGAGCTCAGCAAACACTACATCCCGCCCGTCCCTAGTGGACACGCCTGGCATCAACACACCTTCTCGCCACGGACCGTTCATGACATGATCTGTCGAAGCCAACGACGAGGAGGGAGCTGGAAAAGCTGGTTTGTGCAGTTTGGGGCCATGTTGCTGCAGGTAGTTCAGCCGGACCTTGAACTAGAAGCTGAGGGCCAGGGACGGGGAGGAGGTGCAAGGTCGATATATGAGGAGGCGTTACGACGAGGGAACAACGTCAACGACAGAGAGAGGCAAGCGGAAACAGGACCAGCAGATCCACAGATAATACACGTCGCCTACGAATGCCATAATCTCCCTTGGTCGACGCGGATGCGAGAGGCCCGCAACCACGGTTGGAAAGAAGTGCAGAGCGGGGTCTGGCACGGTGGGATGCGCTTTGTGATATTTGAGACGGGCGAGGGGCAGTATATCAAGTTGTATGACTTTCTATGCGATGAAGTTGACGGGCCTGAGGAAGACAACTGGATATACCCTGCTCCCGAAGCTGTGGTTCCTCCCGTTCTCTCCACTACAAGCCCAGAAGCCTGGCATGACGCCACCACCAGCAACAACCACCTTGGTATGCAAAAGGTGGTTGACCCCATTGGCCGGATCCTGAACCGCATTCCCGCCGGACAAGCCGCCTCCGTGCGCTTGGAGCCTGGGCAGATACTGCACATCACCGCTCCAACGGGCACACAAGTCGTGGACACGTGGGCATTTTCGCTGCCATTACCCAGCGCGTCTAGTTTCGCCGCATCATCGCTCGAATACCTTTCTCCAGCGCAGAACCGCATCGCCCACCTCTCCCTCTCTCCCACCAGCGGCAGCAACAACAGCACCTCGGCAAGCACAGGCCCATACGCAGGGCCACTAGCTCCAATCCCACTCTACACCAACCGGCGGCGCACGCTCCTAACACTCCTCGCAGATTCATCCCCGGGCCGTGTGCACGACTGGCTGATCCCCGCCTGCGACCGGACGCGATACGCACACCTGCGCCCGGCAGGACGGCATCGCAGCTGCGCGGGAAACCTGCGGGAGACGCTCAGAGGACTTGGGGTGGAGTTGCCGGGCGGGCTGGCGCCCGAGCCGTGGAATGTGTTCATGAACGTGCGTGTCAAGGACGGGGATGGGAGGTTGGAGATCTGTCCGCCGGTGACGAGGCCCTGGGATTGGGTCGAGATTAGGGCTGAGAGGGCTTGTGTGGTTGTTATGAGTGCGTGTCCGAACGATACGGCGCTTGTCAATGGTGGAGGGCCGCTGGGAGATGTGTTGTTCACGGTGGCGTAGGATGGGAGGGAAACGGGGGCAAGTTGCTCTCCACTGCAGAGCTGTTGACACTGCAGGTTGGATATTTCTTCTGGGGGTATCTACAACACACCGCTCACCAACAAGACGGACGAACTACTACACGAACACGAAACTTCCGTTGCTCGGTACTCACAGCGGATACCCCTTCCACAGCCTCTCGCTCTGGTGCTCCTGATCTCTCCTCGCCTTCGTCAGCGCACACTCCGCCAAGCGTTTCAACTCGCACATGAAATCCCTCAATAGCCTATGATGGCTCGAATCTGGATGCGCGTCGACAGTCGAGGCAGGTTCCGATCCATTGGACTGCTGCTGGTCCCGAAAGAACAGCTCCTGTATTGCGTCTGGCGCGGCGCGGATCAGCTCGAGATCGGCGGCTGCGGACGGAGCGAGCGGATCCGAGATGAAGTGGCAGAAGATGGTTAGGAGCGAGGAGATGGGATAATAGAGAATGACCCTGTGCAACACAACGTCAGCCAACCATCATCATCCTCTGACAGCTGCAACGCCGTGGGTTTGACATACCAGTAAGCTTCCGAACCAAGAAGATGTCGCGTGGCATCCAGATACAAGATGGTGTTGCGGGAAGCCTCGACGCACAGCGCAATGCTCGAGTTGATGCCCCGTCCCTCGGCTCCAGTGCCGCTCCATACTCGACACCTGGTGCTGGCCCGGTGGATCGTCGCCATACAGTGATAATAGTCAAGATGCAACATGACCGCGCGAAAGCTCATCGCCACGTGGTCCGGTATCTTTCCTCTTCGGCCATCGGGCCACGCCTCGTCGGCGCGAGGTGGCCGGTACGCGGGTGGCAGGCTAGTCTTCCATTCGTCGAGCTCGGCGTCCAGTACACGGATTGAGCGGAGAAGTTCGGCATCAGGGGCGCGAAGGGCGCTGGTTGAGTAGAGGAGTTGGAAGATTCTGGATTTGATGCGGGCGAGACGCGGGTCGGTAGGGAAGAAGACGGAGAGATGGCACTTGGCCTGCGCCGAGGAAGTTGAAGTTGCTGGCGTACACGGAATTGACGGCGCGGTTGATGAATATCGTGCTTGTTGCTGGCATGAGGAAGGCAACAGGAATGCCGAAGGTGACGAGGGTGCAGGTGTCGACGCACAAGTTGAAGGACCACCGGAGTTGGAGCAAGGGCCATCTAGGGAAGAATAAAGAGAAGGAAGATCCAAGTCGCAGTCATCGTCGCGGATACTTGGTGGGCGGCCTGTCCTCAGCACAAGTTCTTTGTCCAGTGAGTAACAGATCCAGAAAATGATTCTCAGATGGGAAATGCTGGCCGCTGCAGAAGGGCATAGATGACCGTTCATCATGAAGATCATACGAGATGCAGCTGATAGCAGCATGTCGAAGAACTGAAGGTTGCCACAGAGGGACTGATAGCAAGCCTGATCGTCAAGGAAAGAGCAGGATGTGTCAGTCGGAGACCTCGACGAGAATGGAAGGCACAGAGACTTACAAATACAACCATCGCCTCTACACCCTCGAGTGTTACTGTCTCTCGCATGACATCCGGAAAAAGCCCTAGACATCCAAGCACACAGCCATCCTCTTCTGAAGCGGTCAAGGTCGTGTGGCTCCCGTGAAATCGAGCATAAAAGGCAGGAAATATCTGTACCAATGCCTCGGCACCAACAGTCCTAAGCTTT
Organism: Symbiotaphrina buchneri; assembly: GCA_001599915.1. Classification (NCBI taxonomy): domain Eukaryota; kingdom Fungi; phylum Ascomycota; order Symbiotaphrinales; family Symbiotaphrinaceae; genus Symbiotaphrina; species Symbiotaphrina buchneri. The sequence continues at coordinate 2,752 of BCIG01000041.1, read as the reverse complement.
CCCGAGTAGACGCCGTCGATAATGCCAAAGAAGGTGCTCTCATCCAATACAGGCATAAACACATGGAGAACGGAAGAAAAGTGGTTTCGGGCGCACTCTTCTACTAGATCCCTCGGAAGAAGCAGGCCGGCTTTCCTCCCAGGAGTGCTCACAGCAGGAATGGCCTCTAGGGACGTCACCTGCTCTAGAAAGGGTGGATTAACCACGCCTGGTAGTTCATGTGGAAGGAACGCATTGAAGTTGACTCTTTCGCCCGTGCGAGCTTCTAACCATCGTTGGCCCTCTTCGGAGAAGAAGGACAGGCTTTCATAGGAGTTGACGTCGCCTAGTTTACACGTCTCTAGATGCTGCTTGAAAAGGGCTCGGCTGACGGACGCATCGCCGGTTTCCGTATGTCGGACTGTATGAACTGCAGGTTTCTTTGGAGGCGCGATATCCTTTGACTCCGGTGGTGTATCTTCCGGGTCCGATGTTTTGGAAGGCGCCGCTGGTTGCACTACGCATAGGTTGTGAGTTGTGGTTTCCTCGGGACAGACTCGACGACTTCATACCGATATTGCGCCGGATGAGTTTCTCCAAGCTCTGAATCCTATCTTCTAATGTCGTCTTGAGCTCCGTATAATCACTGGATCGTCAGAAATGTCGCATGTGGCAGCATTGACCGTACATACCTCCCAGAATCACGCTTCCTCTTCCTAGTCCGGTGGGGAGTGGCGAAAGTGCATGCGATGCCTAGATGGAAGCAAGCATCGCACGCCGGTTTCGCAGCGTCGCATTTGATCTATACCCAATCAATCAGTAAAGGTTCCAGACCTTGTACAGTTGCAAAAGATGATTTCATTTAGAACAGCGATGTGGCAACACAGCGATCCAGCGGGACAGCGACTAACGCGTCTAGACCAACGCGAGAAGTTCGGCATACCTTCCTCTGCCGACAGAGATCACACGCCCGCGCCGTGCGTTTCGAACCTTCCGACTCGCTCTGGCCGGCCGGGGCTGGTTTCCCCTTCGTATCTTCCCCCGGCGTGGCTGGGGCGATGGCTCCTGCCATGTTCGTATTGGGTGTACCCGATGCCGTGTGCCACTTCGCTGGTCGGGTGTACCGGGATGTTTGCACCTTCCGCCTTCTTCGTCCCGCGTTTGACAGCCAGCCACAAGAGAGGGTAAATTGGAAGACGCTAAATCGCCGTTTGCGTTTGGCTGGTGCAGCCCTTTCCGCGCTTTCGTATGCAGGGCAGAAGGAATTGTGCGAAGCTTGGTGGGAATTTGAAATGACCGACGCGGCGGGATGGAGTTCGGATCCAGCAGCTTCCGAAGCCGCTGACTAATTCCGGGGGATGACAAACAGGACGAACTTTGGACGAAGACACAAATATTGTGCTGAGACCGATCAAGGCGGGCCAGGACGAGAGATCTAAGAGGTGATACTGGTAGTTATAATTGTTCTATACACATTTCAAACTACTGATACTTCTGCAGTCATTCTCTCCTACTTCTTCTCCGCGGTCTGATCCGTCAGCGGCCTCGGCACACTCGGCTTCAAGAACGTGTCCGCCGACACCAACGCATTGCGATTAACCTCCAATCCAAAGCCGGGCCTATCCAGCACACTCGCATCCAAATAGCCCTTTTCGGGGACCGGCTCGTTCGTAAACAAGCCGCCAAAGACCGGCAGCACGGACTTGCCGTCAGGCGAGTTGGCGAGGTATTCGTGAAAGGGTGTGTTGTTCTGCGAGAAGGCGTAGTGGTAGCTGTACGGCCCGCTGGCGTGGCAGACGACGGGGATATCGTACGCGGCGGCTTGCGCGGTGATTTTGAGCAGTTCCGTCATGCCTCCGACCCACATGATGTCCGGCTGCAGGATGTCGATGTTGCGCGACTCGATGAGGCGCCGGAAACCGTACTTTGTGTATTCGTGCTGTGGGTGCGTCAGTGACTGTAGTCGTTCGGTCGAAAGGGAAGAGAGAGAATGCGTACCTCGCCGGTGGTGAATTTCTGTCTGGGACAAGCCCTCTTGATCAATTGGAAGCCCTCCACGTCATCCGGGTGAAGCACCTCTTCGAACCAGTTGATGTTCAAATGTTCCGTCGCATGCACCAGCTCAATCACGTACTGCACATTCAGGGCCATCCAGCAATCCACCATGAGCGGGAAATCCGGGCCGACCGCCTCGCGATGCTTTGTCAAAAACTCGACATTCTTCCTCAAGCCCTCCTTTCCCTCATCAGGCCCATACGGCAACGGGACCTTGCCACCCCAGAAGCCCATCTTTTTGGCCGCCTCTGGTCTCGGGCCCGTACAATAAAAGTTCATGCGATCCGTCGTCTTGCCTCCAATCATCTTATACACGGGCTCGCCGCGGATCTTTCCCAGGAGGTCCCAAATCGCCAAATCAACCACACTGATGACAGCGACGGGTAGGCCCTTGCGCCCGTAGAACATGCTGGCGCGGAACAGCTGCTCGCTGATCAGGTTCGTGTCGCGCGGGTCCTGGCCGATTAGGAAGCGCGTGAAATGCTCGTGTACGAGCCAGCATGCGGGCGGGCCGCCGAAGCCCGTTGCGAAGCCGCTGGTGCCGTCGGACGCGATGAGCTCGACGCAGAAGGAGCCGAGCACGTTGATGCCCCAGCTGGTCCGCGAGGAGCGGTATTGCGGGTATTTGGACATGGGCACGGCGATGGGCGTGTCGATGATCCAGTGGCCCGCGGCTTGGTTGTGGTAGTCGCCTCCGTCGCCCATCTATGATGTGTTA
>BCIG01000040.1:0-43780 GCA_001599915.1 Symbiotaphrina buchneri | reverse complement strand
CTCCGCCTCCGCCTCCGCCTCCGCCTCCGCCGCTCCTCTCCATTATCCCCGTCTCCCCGTTTCCGCCGCGACCACCCAAGCACCGACCTCGCCGAGTCCGCCGCGCGCTTGCCTTACCCGCGCGTCTATCATCCGCCTCCGGAGGAACTCTCGCGCCTACGCCACGAATGATGCTGTGCCGTGCCGAGTGCTGCGTGCTCTGCGTTTCGCTTTCCCAATCTTGCCAGGCATGCATGTGCAGGGATTCCGCTCCCGGGCGCATCCGAGTCTGTGACCTTGGTTCTTGAATGCTGTTACGTGGCGCTTTCGTGGGCGTTCTTGCCTCTCGTGATTTTGAGGCGAAATGTCAGCAGGGATTATGGACAGTCGTAGTACTCCCTATTCTGTCTGTAGTTACTCTCGAGACTCTATTCTCAATCTAGAATCTATACGAAAAGGAGTAAAGAATAGCTGACATCGCTGACAATGTAGATGCACGAACAAAAACGATCTGTGATGAGATCCTTGCAAGTAAACCTGTATGGAACGCCGCCGCCTGCCTTCCTGCTCTTTCAGATGCATGTACAAGATGATAAGCCACGAGAGGAGACTACCTTCCAATGAATATCATATAGTCCCTTCTATCGACAAAAGTAAATCAAACAGTCTCATGCTCCGACCTCTTCGGCTCCGTCTGCGGTGCATCCTCCGACAGCGTCGGTGTTTCGCTGGTGTTCTGCTCGGTCGGGGCGAGCTCATGCTCAGGTGTAGCGTTCGCCTCTTTCTTCGCTTTAACCGACGACTCCAAGAACCAAGCCGGATGGATGATGTTAAACACAAAAACGGCGATGAACATCATCGAGCCATCCAGAGCGATGAAATACCGCTGATGCGTAATCAGGTATCCAGTCCAGCCCTGTACCAACTCGATCGTACGGTAGATGCTTCGGATATAAATGGTCAGGACACTGACGGTCGTCGCGGCGATGAGGATCTTGATCTTGGGTGTAAAGGTGGCGTTTCGCGAGCGCTTCAGGAAGATGCTGAATAGGTACACGAAGACCGTGATGGAGGCCATCTGGAACACAATACCGGCTACCATGACGTCTGTTCCAGGCTTTGTGTTGCCACCGACTGTGTTGTATGCGCCCGACGCCATACCACCACCGATGGCCTGGACAACGAGCGAGATGACGTCGCAGGTGCAGAAAATCCAGAGATACATGTATGGCGAAAGCGGGGACGTGTGCCGTCCGAATAGGACGATAAGGCGACCGAGAACGACATAGATGCCGGCGGTGAAGAAGGTAGGAGCTAGACATATTTAGGACGCTATGATCAAGGAATCAATGAGTTCAACGTACCGATAATCAGGGTTGAAATCTGCATCAGGAATGCAGTCGTGTTGTAATTGCACCTTGCCGACCATGTCCGGGCGGCCCATCCGAGAAGTTCAGCTACAAGGCGTCAGCTTTCATCATCAGACGACGAGTGGATTGCTTCTTACTTAAAGCACCGATCGCAAAGACATAGGACCACCAGTTCCGCTTCCAGGTTGCTTGAACGATATGTACGATCATGGAAAGCGCAAATAGCACACAGAACACGATCCCAGCGGCAAACGATGGCCTGTATCCGTACGAAGTCGGTATCTGAGGAGTGTAGGCTGTGCAGCCCAGACGATAGCTGAGAGCATCATTTGATGACGGCATGGTTGCGACGAGAAAGGAAATCCCAAAAAGAAGGAATGATCAACGAATGGTGATGAACAGCCAAGCACACTGTGATGCAGGAGGTGGCCGCACCTTCTGTTATCTCCAGACAGGTGAGATGTTGACAGGGAAGAAGAGTGGATGGTGGAAATGGAAAGGAAGGTGGGTCCGCCGTTATTAATACGAAAGAATGTTGGGCGTGCTGCGGCCCGCAACAGAACCACCAAAAATCCAAATCCTCGCCAATCCTTTGCTTGCCGCGTCGGATGTGCAAGGGTCTGTAGCGAATCAAGACGCAATCCGGGCCGGACGAAGAACAATCCCGTGTCCGTTTTGTCAGAGCCAAGTCTGATCTAACATTAAAAGGGGGCTAGTGCCCGTCATCGCCCCTTACTTGATCGAGTATCCAGTTCGTGATTTTGAGCACAAAAGGACCGGTGCACGTCTCAAACGGATTATTTGATGCTCCGACGGCTTGCAAAACAAGAGCATGCTGTGAGGAACATAAGTTCAATCTAATCATCGGGAAGTTGACAAAAAAGCTGATGAGATGGCTTTCTTTCAAGCCGTTTCAGGCATGCTTGACGTTCGTATTTCGCTAAGCCGTGCGCTGATAAGATCCCGTCCAGTCCTGTCCTATCATAGGAAGCTGATCCCTGTCTGACTCGCATTCGAACCCGGTCTTCGTTTCCGCCCGTATCCTGGCCGTTGTCCGTTGGCAAGTCCTCCTATCTCGGCCGCTGGACACATGTGTTCGGGATTATTATCCTGAATGGCCGGCTAAAACAACCAGACAAGGAGTCCTTAACAACCTCCGAGCTAATCCCGAAGCAATGCAAGACATACTCTCATGCTCGATGATGGACCCTAAAAAGGGAACCAAACCTCGAGTCTCCCATCTGACTCTGGAGACGCAAGCTGAAAATACAGTGCTTGCTTGACAGTGAGCGATGGTACGATGCTGGATAGGCTTCCGTCCGCTGCGAATAGCCTTCGGGAGAGAGTTTCTGCGGAGAATCCATGTTCCGAGGATGTGACGATAACAGTCTTGGCATCGTCCAAGCGCGCGTCATGCTTGACAAGCCGGCATAGCATCGATCCTCCCCGTCTCATAGCTCAGCCGACGTCACACCAAGATGGCAACCAATACCGACGGACTGGAGCAACTAAGAGCCGTGATACGCTCATGTCCTGTTATAGACAACCACGCGCACAACCTGCTGCTTCCCGGCTCGCTATCAAAGCACCCATTTCTCGGCCTCAGCACCGAAGCCGCCGGCAAAGCACTCGAGGATGCACCGTACTCACTACAGAACATCAGGGTGAGGAAGAAATTGGCCGAGCTGTATGGCTGCGAAGAGGATGGATGGGACGACATCGTTCGTGCGAGAGAGAGGTTTATCAAAACCCATGGCGCCGATGAGCTTGCAAGAAGATGCTTCCAAGGCACACATACACTGCTCCTGGATGACTTATTGCTGCCCGCCAAAGACATCTACCCGTATCAATGGCACGACAGGTTTACAACAGGCAAGACCAAACGTATCATTCGAATTGAGACGTTGGCTGCCGAGATCCTCGAACAGGCGCTGAACGAGATGGGTATGGATATTGAAGCCAATAGTCTCGATTTTTCAGATGAAGACATCTCGTATCTGATGCAAATGCTGGATGAGAAGATGCAAAAGGCAATCTTGGATGGCTGCTATGATCCCGAAGTAGTCGGGTTCAAGTCCGTCATCTGTTACCGAACGGGTTTGGATATCGAGCTGGAGCCTACCCCAGAGGATATCCTGTTTGCCGCGAGGAATTTCACCAGCAGAGCATTCGAAACAGGAAAATACAGATTGGACGATAAAGCCTTGAATGATCTGGTAGTACTGCGGGCCATGGAGACGCTATTAACAGCCGTGAAGAGAGGGTTGCCTGCAAAACCAATCCAGTTCCACACCGGGCTTGGGGACAACGATATCAACCTGATAAAATCGAATCCAGCATACCTCCAGCCGCTGATTGAAAAGTGTCCGGATATCCCTATCGTTATCTTGCATTCTGCGTACCCTTATACCAGGTACGCCATGTCTAGACACCGTCAGGACACTCCCTAACACACGCGAACAGGGAAGCTGGCTATCTTGCTACGGTGTACTCCAATGTATACCTTGACATTGGCGAGGTCTTCCCCATGGTCAGCAGATCAGGCCAGGAAGAGATCGTTCGTCAGTCTCTTGAGCTGGTGCCTGGAAACAAGATCCTCTGGTCGACAGATGGACATTTGTTTCCAGAGACGTTTTGGCTTGCCAATTTGCAGATCCGGCAAGCTCTGGAAGTGGTACGTAGTCCCATGCGGACCCAAGCGCGATGATCTGATCGCCTGTAGGTTCTTGTCGAATTCGTGCAGAAAGGAGATCTGTCGTCAAAGCAAGCAATCACCCTCATCCAAGATATCTTCTTCAACAACTCCAACAGGCTTTACGATCTCAAACTCAAACTCAGCCTGCCATCTCCAACTAAGCCATCATCTTCCACTAACACCAGTACATTGGCACCTCGGCCTAGTAAATCGACACTTTCAAGTAGCAAGCCAGAGGACCTGCTTTCGTCCTATCTCGCCACGCACCCCGCTCCCAAAAGCATCTGCCTCTACTGGCTCGACTACATGGGGTTGATGCGATGCAGATACATCCCCCTCAAATCCTTCTCCTCGGTAATGAATGGTGGCATCGGGATTGCTCGAGGGAACCTCGGCACCCTGCAAGACGACAGCAGCACGCCGGCCGTCAATACCACAGGACAGATCTACGTGAAGCCAGACCTCAGCACGCTGACTCCGCCCCACCACGCCGACAACGTCCCCTGGGCGCGCGTGACCGGCTCGTTCGTGGACGACGAGGGCAAGCCGTTGGAGGAATGTCCACGCTCACGACTGGCCGCGCTGGTTGCAGATGCGCAGGAAGCAGCGGACGGGGCGGAGTTCAAGGTCGGATTTGAAATCGAAGTTGTGTTATTGAAGAAAGATGAGAAAGGGGAGTATAAACCCTGGACGACGAATCACGCGTGGTCGACGCAGAGTATCGAGCAGTACCCCCACCTGCACATCCTGCAGGATATAGTCGACGCCCTGGCTGAAGTCGGTGTCGACGTGGTGCAATTCCACTCCGTAAGCAGCAGATCCACTTCTTCTCCAGATCATGCGTCCCGCTAACGGATCCAGGAATCCGTCCCCTCTCAATACGAATTCGTCCTCCCACCGCTCGGTCCCCTCGCCGCCGCCGACGCCCTCGTGCTCTCGCGGCAGGTCATCGCGCAAGTCGCATCCAGGCACGGCCTGCGTGCAACGCTCCTGCCCAAAGTCTTCCCCGACCATGGGGGCAGCGCTGCGCATGCACACATCTCTCTCAACCCGCCGGCGGACTCATCGATAGAAGATCTGGAGAACAAAAGCTCGCAGTTCTTCGCTGGAATCCTCGAGCACCTTCCTGCTATCTGCGCTTTCACGCTGCCGCAGGCGATCAGCTATGGGCGGGTTGCAGACGATATCTGGGCTGGTGGAAGCTGGATTGGTTGGGGTATGTTCCCATCCTTTCCCCACACGGCTCCTTCCTGCCCGATGTTGCCGCTGGTGCTCGCCGGCATTGTCGTTCTCTCCTCAATCTCACACATTATGCTGCGAAAATGCCTTTGTCTCAGTGCTAACCTCGCTTCTCTTTGCAGAAACGCAAAACCGCGAAACGCCCCTTCGGCGTATAAACGCCACTCGCTGGGAGATCAAAGCCCTCGACGGGCTCGCAAACCCCTACCTAGCCTTATCCGCGCTCTTCGCCGGCGGGCTACTAGGTCTGAGGAACGACATCCCGCTCAAATGGCGCGACTGCCCTGAAAACCCGTCTACACTTTCGTCCGATACCCGCGCTTCGTATGAGATCGAAAGGAGACTGCCGTCCAGTATCGACGAGGCGCTGGAGGCCGCGGAGGACAATGCGGAGGTGAAGAGCATCCTTGGGCAGCAGGTGGTCGGGAATTATGTAAAGATGAAGAATGTAGAGCAGGAGATGTTGAAGAAGATGGACGAGGATGGAAAGGAGGAAGGTGGGAGTTGGAGGTGGCTTGTGGAGCGGTATTAAGGAGCATGGCCTGTGGTGGAAGAGACGCAGGCGGGTCAGGCTAGAGAACAAGAGGAGGTGCAGCTGGACGAGATTGCTCCATCACTGTCAATCGGTCAGGACATATCCAGTGAATTATCACTTTGATCCTCTCCAGTGAATGCACCAGTCGAGCCAGATTGTGGCTAGACGGCCATGAATAGGTAGATCCAGAATCAGGGAATCTTGTCTTTGCAAGCTTTCAGCACATATGTACTGTGCACCTTGAGATGTTAACGATCCCAAGCAGGCCAACGCTCAGCAGTTGGGATCATCACAATGACATTGTCCCGCCCAACACAAACCCCGGCACCCAGACCGCGCCCCAGCGGGGCTGCAGCACAGCTCTAAGCACTCCAGGCCCAGGACAAACGCCGGACAGTCCCCAGCCGACCCCAAACACGGCCGCGCCCGCGACAAATCTCCAGTCGATATCCTTCCATGTACTCGTCGGCAATTTGAAGTTCTCCGCCAATGTCGGTGGCTTCTTGAAGCCCCTAACCTTATTCGCGATGTAGTTCGGCAGGACGCCGAAGAGCATGACGAGAGCGAGGCTCGGGTCGAAGGTCTGGAGGTTTGTGATGCTGAAGAACCGCAGGACTTTGGCTGGATCTGCCATGCCGCTTATGAGGAGTCCGAGGCCGAATTCGAGGCCGCTGAGGAAGGACGTGATGGTTCGTGAGGAGGTTGTCGATGGGAGGTGCGAGGGGAGAGTCTTGTTGAGAGCGTAGGCGAGGAGGTTGGTGGCGAGCATGAATATCGCCGAATGTAGGCTAGGGTAGGTGGGTGTATAGCAGGGTCCGCCGGCGCATGGGGGTATCGAAGGATTGAGGGTGTTGGCGGTGATTAAGGCGCTGAGGAAGAAGACTGCGGTGGCCAGGATAGAGCGCGAGGAGAGTCGAGATAGACCGCAGAGCATGTGGCCTGACGTGCAACCATGGCCATTCTGTTCGACGTAAGAAACGCATCTAGGTGCTCGAGGCAGGAAATAGAAAGCCAACCTTTGTCCCCCATCCGATTAACGTTCCAACCAAGCCCGTCCAGAGCAACGAGCTCGCTGTGGCAGGTACGATCGGATACGATGGTATAAACTCAGGAGCGACGAACTTGATGAGCAGTGCACTGCTGAGCAGGCCACCTATTATTGGAAGGTTCCCTGGACCTGGATTCGTGAAGCTCGTCCGCAGTAAGGATGAGATCCCAAAGATCTGGCCGTTGTGGAAGAGCAGACTCGAGGATCCTTGATGGAGGAGAAGAGCTCCTAGGCTCGTCTCAATGGGTGTAAACATGGCAACTGGCCAGAGGTGATAGTATGATCGATCGATGAGGTGATGTAGCTGATTGACTGCTTCTTTTCAGGATAACCAGTGCCACTCTAGATGGGGCTCAGGGGTCGAGCTCGCATCAGGTTTCAAGACTTCGTAGCAGCGATGCAGAGTATCAGCGGGTGTCTATTCCCAGATGGATCAACGAGTGCATTTGACGTCCCGCAAGAACCTCGAATGTCTCTTCAGGACAAAACCGGAGAAGCCTCGAAGCGACCGACACACGTATAAAGAGGATCATGATTCCGTGGTGGGTGGCGAGCAAAGGGGCTGTCGCCGAGGCTTGAGGCTTGAGCGCCATATCGGCCACCTGAAAAGTGAGTGGTCGGCGACCACTAAACTGGGCCAAGATCTCGACCGACGAGGAAGGAGCGCCCCACAAAATCGTTTATTGAGGTGGAGGGAGACCCAAGCAGGAGACTGAATTGATAGAAATATCAAAAGGCATCTTCCATGGAACTATATCCATGGTGCTTGTCGCCGGTCGAGGCTGCAGCGTCGACTTGCATGTTTGCTGGTCGTTGTCGCTGCTCTCCAGTCGAAGAGACCTCGCAGCGAGCATCACGAAGTCTTCGAGCCATATGCGGATTCCGACGGCGGCTTCAAGACCATGATGGCTTGTTTGCTCTTGTACGTCGGAACACTGGAAGCACTAGAGGAAGAAGAAATCAGCTAGGTGATGGAGGAAAGGGCCAATGTTCGCAGGTAGCTAGAGAGCAGCATATCGAGAGACTATTGATGAGACGATCATCTTGGGAAGCATATGTTCGACGAAAGAAAGAGCCTGTCAAGGGATGTTTGAAAGGAAGAAAAATTGACTGTTCTGATCGGTCAGTCAGCCCTTGCCCTCAGAACAAGCAGACTCTCGACAACGATTGGCTGCAGGGCCATCAGAAAAGGCTAGTCCTGTGACTGGGCGTGTCTTTCTCCTCTGTCATGTCCGCCATCAAGTGTGGGCTTTTGTATTCAGATTCACGACGTCGCGGTAGTCAAAGACATTCAAAACTTGGAACATCGACGGTATGGCAGAGGTCTCCATAATTGGTCGGAACTCAGGCGTGCTAAGGCGACCATTGTGGAGCAAGCCAGCCCTTTTCAAATCCAAATGGAAATGATTCTCGGAATCCCAAGCGCCAGGCTTCAACACTTGTGTAGGAGTAAGAATTTCCTTTGACGATAGAGATGGTCGTGCGGTCTTCCGCCTACATGTTCATAAAGGGAACGTGACACAAGGCAGGGGTGAGCGCAGGGGGCCAGATGGACAGCATCTCACCCAGTTTGCATGGGGAGATGGCAGGCAAAGGATACTTCAATGCTCCCAATAGTCCTGATCGACGTATCAGACACTTTCTAATGCTCTGGAAGAATGCACCGGAGTTTAAACGGTATGATTCTGCAGTCGAGGCCTGATGGTCCTGGTATGCATTTATATCGTAGGTACATAAAGCCCATTCGCGCTGTGGCCACTACCAACTGTACAAGTTTGGCTTGTTTCTCCTCCGCTTGCTTCCCGCATAAAGGGTCCATTCCACGAGCTCCCTGACTTCAGACAGCACAGCGTCTACCGCTCTCAACAAACCGTCCCCACTATTCGAACCAACCTCAACGCTGCGCCAGCGGCTCATCTGTAACCTTCTGGCTCTCTGGTACCTCCGCCGGATGTCCTTGTGGCTCTAACGGATATGACTTGTGCGGGTACGCTTCGATGGCCTTGCGGTTGTGCTCGTGTGCCTGCATTCACAGCTATTAGCCTTCTGTTGACCGGTTTATGACGGGTACGTGGGAAGATAAGGGTAGTGGACTTACAAATGGCAGTCCGCAATACGTGCACCAACAGATCTGAGGCTTGTCGACGTTGATGAAGATGCGGGGGTGGCCAAGGGGTCCACCTCCGCCATCGCAGGAGACGACACGATCATGAGTCCACCGGACCGGTTGCTTATGGATGAGTTCTATAGCGGCATGCGGTTGCGGCTGTTTGAAGCTTGATGTTAGCAAACGGTCGACTCTAATCATCATGTATCCACCACGTCGGATCCACCTCTGTTCCCATGACCCTACGCAACGTGACTCGAAGACCCTAGCGAGTTGTCGCAGCCCATGAGCTCATTCCCGACTTTCCATATACCTCCAATTGACCAACAAGAGATCTCAAACACCCACCTGTAACTCCATAATGGTCTGCTCAAATCTCGGCCCAACCATGGCCTTCGGGCGGGGCTGCTGGCTACGACTCCAGATGCCCGCCCGATTCGGTGCCTGTAACTGCCTTTTACGCTCCCCCTCTGCCGGCGTCTCCGCCATAATCGCCTCGTCCTGCTGCTGCACCGAGTTGGTCGGCACTGCATTGGTTGCCGACACGTTCTGCACCTCCTTGACCGGCGCCGTTTCCGACGCGGGGGCCGGGTCTTTCATTGCCCGCAATGGACTGCTGGAGAAGGGTCGCAGAGCCCGAAGGCTGCCATTTGGCCGTCGTAGGAGTGAGGGCAGCATGGTGCTGGTGGTCTGTGATGCGGATGGAAGGTGCGGAGGAGATTGGTGAGGTGAAGTTGATGCTGTGATGCGTGGAGAGGCGATTATGTAATCTGTGGGCGCTTTGACGTCGCCGGTCAACTTTTCTGCGATAGTAGCATGCAGTTCAGGAAATATTGAATCTCAAACCCCATGAGCGCTGTTGCTCCTACGCCTCTCTTTTCTCTTTTATAATTCAGAGCTTGACCTCCTGAGCAACATACATCTCATATTCTCCTGAGTTTCCAGCCATTCGAGAGCTCCACACATCACAATGTCATCCGCATCCAGCACCCCGCCGGCATCGAAGCCGCCCAAAACCATGTCCTCCCGCCTGCTGACCATGAAGGTGCGTGTTCGACCATTTCTACCACCCCTTGAGTCCAGTTCCCCAAGCTAACCTCTCTTCCAGTTCATGCAACGCGCCGCAGCCTCCTCCTCTCCTGCGCCCGCCCCCGGCGAACCCAGCAGCAAACGCCCCCGGCTGTCCAGCGACCGCACATCCAGCTCCGACCTCGCCGCCGTACACGCGGCGCTAGCAGCCGAAGAAGCCAAGCGGCAAGAAGCCCTCGACCGGGCGGCGGCCGAGGCGGGCGAGACACGGTGGGTGCTGAGTTTTCGGGACGAGGGGAAGGGTGCGGGCCAGGGTAAGGGCGCAAGAGGTGGTTTCACTGTTGTGACGAGTGGGTGGGCGGGGATCGATGGGATGGGATATATTGATGGGGAAGAGGGCGTGGGGGATGGTGATGATGTGGAGGGCAATGAGGAGGATGGTCAGGGGGTGGGCGTCGTCGGCGGGAGGAGGACGTTTGGGAAGTGGAAGGTATGTATCTCAGCTGTTTGTTCGCTTTGGAAGATGAAGACTCGCCGACTGTGTCTGTTGCATATCTTGCTGCCATTGTGCCTAAGGCTAATTCGAATGCCCCCTCCAGCGCACCCAACCCAGCACTACAAATAACACCTCCTCTCCAACCTCCTCAGCCTCTAACGCCTCAAACTCCGACTCCGAAGCCTCCGATTCAGACGCCTCCTCCTCATCCCCGCGCAAATCCTCCTCAAAACCGCCCAAAACTGCTCACTCGACTAGCAAAGCAAAGAAGAACAAAGAAATCAACCTCAACCGCCTCACATCCATCTCAGGCGGCGGGACTGGTGGCAGCGGCACAGGAGGCATGTCCGCGTCCCGCCTCGCCAACACCGAGTGCCACAGCTGCGGCCAAAAAGGCCACCTGGCGCGCGACTGTCCGGGCAAGAATGTCGCGAGGCAGCTCCAGGCTGAGCGCAAAGAGGGCAGCAAGGAGCGGAAGAAGCGCAAGGTGGCTGAGTATCGCAAGTCCGAGCAGCAGCTGGTGAATAGGAAAGAGAAGAAGAAGGCGAAGAGGGCTAAGAGGGCGGCGGAAGGTGCTTCATGAAGTGGCCTTTTGCATCAGCGTTTGCTTCCATGAGATCGAGGCACGTTGGTATTGTTTGCGGATTTCATAATGCTGATACCCCCGTTGTGCTTCAAAGACAACGTTTGTTTCCCGGAGATCTTCATGTGACATTGCATGCATTGCTCTAATAAGAGCAGACGACGAGGAAGTTTGCTTGCCTATCGTACAAGAGCAGATGAAGCATGATATGAACCATTGATTTGATATGCAAACGAGGCGCATAAAGCAGAACAGGTGAAGCTTTTCGTCCGCTCGCAGTTGTTCCTCCGTCTTTATCAATCATGTCAAAGCCATCAATCCCAATTTCCAGCTCCCTCTTAGCGACCTGTCTCCTTCATCAGTTCCGCTTGCAGAGCTCCCAACTTCCATGGCTCACCCAGTTATTGCCTGATGAAGCACACTTCACCCCTTACTCCTCTGGTCCAACGACCTTTCCAATTGGAGTTCTGGATCTGGGAGTAATTTCTCAGCACCCATTGGCCATCCAGCTCCTGAACCCAGTAGTGCTTCGCAGGGGTTGGATCCTTTGGTTCGAGATCCCCGGGTTCGTTGGCATCTGTCGCCGCCGCAATCTGTATGTCCCTAGCCTGAACTGCAGCGCGAGAGCTCCCGAAATAGTACTGTTGACCAGGCCGGAGAGGGGGAAGCGGCGCCCCAGGTTGTCCGGGCTACACAAAGCGCGAGGTTCAGCCTGAGATCTTGACTGTTTTTTGCAAAAACACGTGGGTACGGAGATGATGCCAAGGAGGAGAGGAAGAGATGAAACAGAGCTGGATGAACTTACAGGAGTAGCTGGGATATAGCGATATTGAGGAGCGCGTCCATCTGCCATCACGCTGAGTCCGGGAGCATTCGCGGCCGGTTGAGGATAGGCCGCAGGAGGCTGTTGCTGCACGACACCGACACCAGGAATGTAAGTATATCGTCCTTCATTCTGAAGATCAGCAGCAGGATTGGGTGCAGGTGCAGGTGCAGGCGCAGGTGCTGGTGCAGGTTGAGGAGGGGCCGCATAAGCATTGTAGTTTGGGGGAGGGCAGAACTGCTGTGGATACCACTGATAGCCATACCCATACCCATACTCAGGAGGGTACGGGTAGTAGCCGTATGGCATCTTAGCCTTGATGATGTCTTGAGATGGGATGAGTGAAGATGACGTCGAGGGAACGAAAGATGAGAAAACCAGGCGGTATGTAATGAGCAGGTCAGGTGTGTGACCGTGACGTGCACTTGAGGTGATAGGAGGGGAGGAGAGGAAGGAGGAGATGACAACAAGCGACACAATCCACCAGTGAATGGAAAGGTTTGTGTAGCGATGACACATGCAAGCAGGTGACTGGATTGGGAAGGCACACCCAAGCACCAACAGGATCTCACAGCTTGAGTTCGATGGGCAGGTGTGGAAGATGGGAGTTGGAAGAAATGAAACAGTCAAGCAGTTTGACTTACCGGAAGGTACCCCATCGGAGTGACAGGATACGGTTGCATGATCAAATACGGCTCCTCCTTTTTCTTCTCCTTCTTCTTAGGCGGCTCTTCGAGCGTGTAGGATGAGTATGGCCAGCAGCACATCTTGGCTTCCGGGGATATCGGCGTTGCTGTGGTTGTCGAGGGACAGGTGAGGATGTCGTCGAAGGAAGGAGATTTTGAAGAGCAGAGGGTCTAGAAGTGAGGCGAGAGACGGGAGAAGGTGCGGGCCGTGGGCTGATTGCACATCGGACAAACTGTTTGCGTAGCTCATGATATTGGGCAGTGAATCGATGGACATACTGTGCGACTCCATGGCTGGACACCTGATCGTCACACGGACATGCCTAGCCACGAGCCAAACAATCCTTTGTGTCATACTTCGGGAGCTTGCATATGGAGCTTGGCAGATCCATTGGAGATATCGACAGCAAGATCGAGTCGCTGCCTACGCGGATATCTCGAGATGTCGTGCACTATCAATTAGATGCGTCGTGTGGATCTGACTCTGGCTTCTCATGCGCGCAGCACCATAGGGATATCCACATTTAACAATCTCAAATCTGCCATGAAAGTTGTCATTCTGCCCTCAATTTAAACGCCATACATCTCTTCATATATTCCCCTTATCCAGTCAGGCCTTCTCTCCTTGCACAGTAGCAACCACCTTCCTCGTATGCTTGTGTGCCCGAAATTCTAGATACCATATTCCCTGCCATGTCCCTGTATTCAACCTGCCATTCGTGATCGGCACCGAAACCGAAGCGCCCATAAGAGATGATTTGATATGAGCCTGTGCAATACCGAATCAGCAAACACGACCCCTTCCCGGCCCGCTTCCAGGAGGTCTCTCCGTCTCTTCCCCGGCCCATGGAAGACTCACCGGCATATCATCCAGTCCCTCTGCACTGTGCCTATACAGATTTCCCTTTTTATCCTCCGGCGCAATTCGATCCAGAGCATCACTCATATCTTCTCGCACGTCCTCGTCCCAGTTCTCATTCATGCTCAACGCGCAGCTGGTATGCTGCACGAACAGATGCAACAACCCAACCTTCACGTCCTTGATCTCCGGCACGTTCTTCTCCACATGGTCAGTGACGAGATAGGCGCCCCGGGAGGCGGACGGAAGGGTGAATTGCTTTTGGAACCAGACGGGTGCCATGGTCGTGTCTTGCGCCGACGGGTATGCTTGGGTGGGAGAGGTCCGACGGCCGAGGAAGGTGAGTATGGCGAGCAAGCCGAGGAGAAGAGAGAAGATGGCGAGGTTGGCGAGTTCGTAGAGTCGTCGTTCGGTATTTTCCTTGCTGGCGGCTTTGACTGAATCAGGCGTCGGGGGAGGAGATTGTTGCTTTTCGTCGTTGTCGTTGGTAGAAGCCATCATGTTATCGAGCTGTAAGTTTGCTCGGTTTGCCGATACGTCATACGTGAAATCGCGCCGCTGGTGTTTCGGACGCTGCTGATTGGCCGGTCATGCAGCCCCTATTTATCCCTTTTCAATCGAACCACAGCATCTGAATGGCAGAGAATCTGAAGCTTTGAAGGTATAGAGTAGATTGATCTCGATTAGAGAGAACTCTTAGAACAGGAGCAATTGTCGTTCTGTTCTCAAATGGGTAAGACACTTCCCCGCACCACCCATACGCTAGGATTTCAACCGGCATACTAACATCCCGTGGGCGGCGCGAGAAATGCAAGAAATTCTGAAATGGGGCGCATATAGACATGATGGAGGGGTGTCCCTGTGTAGAATATCGTGGTATCTTCGAATTTCTAGCCTGATGATGCGGAGTCGCATGCATATCTCCTAGTGCTATCCTGTTATCCTACCTAGATAGAGATGGAGGGTATGAAGCGCCGTGTTCTTCCTTGCAAACGGAACCTGGCCCATATTCGAAATGCCAAACGCAAGATGTCGTTACAATCCTCCGCGACCCAGACCTTGCCCCGCCAGATGTGGCTTAATCACTTGATGCACATCCTCAGGCGCTCCCAATCCATCCGGCCACTCTTCCTCTCCGAGCTGGATTGCCTTCGCTCCGCACAATTCCACCTCACTAGCAACCATTCTCTAGGTCATTCTTTCTCAATTCAATGCACGCCATTTTCCTCTTTAATCCCAGACATAGCCTCCTCTCCACCTTCACCTCCCGCCAGAACTTTCGTCTTAGGCATACGCGGGTCATCCGGGGGAACTCCCGGTGTGACGGCGACCACCTCTCCTTTCTCGTCCACAAACTCAAAGTTATACCGAGATAACAGGTGCGGGATGGCTGATAGCTGGGGACCATAACGGGCTGTATTGTCGTAGAGCTCGAAGAGTGGGACTGCAAGTAATTTCATATTCTTGGGGACCGATAGCACCTCTGAAGGGAGAATGCGTCAGCCAGGACAGTTAAGTGGAGAGAGCTGATAATGAGACTTACTGCTTCGTGGTAGCTGGATAAAGTACAATTTCTTGCACTCCTTCGGCCGGGTGACATGTGCAGGGATGAAAGGATACATGAACGTCTCGAGGTTGGGCCTCCACCACTGAGCTAGAGTATCACCAATCTCCCACTCATCATTGACACCTTCACCAGAGAACTGGTTGCCCACGGGAGCCAGACGTTCGTTCAGACGGTTCTTGAAACCTTCGATTTCGTCATCTCCGGGATGTAAGTAATCGCCTGGCCTGCCAAGCTATCAGCTACAATCCTTGAAAGCAATCTGACTGACAACCGAGGGGTGGGCACGCACAGCTTGAAGAACGCATTCGCAATCTGCAACATCAGAATATGCGGGTGGTTATGCTCATGACACACCAACACGCCCTCACATGTCCGGCGCATTCCATGTTGTTCGTAGTGCTCCTCCAGCCGCCTGAGTCGCGCCAGCACAGAGGGATCCTCTTCCGGCTGGTTCTCCTTTGTGCCGAATGTGTAATTGCTGAGAGGGTAGAGACGGATGGTCTTTGGTTGGTTGGCATTGAAAGCTTTAGGTATGATTGGACTGTTGGAGTCATTGTCAGTCAAGGTCAAGCATACGCCGGAGGGTGTCGCACGGGTAGGAGGTTTGAAGAGCAGTCGCTGTGATGGTGGTCATGATGGCTGGGGGCAGGCGCTGAGAGGGAGGAGGTCTTCAGGATGAGCCGCCAGGCAACTCCTAGATCTTCTGTAAGGCGCTGATGATAGGAAGAAGCACGTAGATCAGTAACAGACGCGGGCGAAATGAGTGACAGGTCGGTCTGTTCAAGAAGCTGGCGGAGGACAACTTGAACCTCTAACAGCGCATCTGTGTCGGATCTCTTGGCGTCGCGATTAACGTCGTCGTTAGCGCCATTTGGTCTCACCGCTTTAGCCCACCGCTTGATTCTGCCGGTAGTTGAAAGTCTGCATAGGCCGCTGAAGGACGACTCCTAAATTGAAATTATGTGAGAATCGAAATTTATATTTACTATTGAGCTCTATCAAAAATATATACTATAAGCCAATGCTAGTCCAGCTAGCATGTCTGAAGAACAAACCACTGCCAAAAATAGTACACGGGCTGTATTGCCCGCCAGGCCATGTATGATCACTCACTAACAACCAAACCCTTCACCAGCCTGTCCCCATCCTGTACCCGTTGCACAGGTCAATGTGTGCCCTTGGCTGCCACAATCTTGCCCGGGGAAAACAAAGTCCCTACAGCCGTCCATATTACACTCGTTATCCTCACCAACATATGCGGACGGGAGCGCCGCATATGCCGCGTTCGCGGATGCAAAAGCGGCATCGGATGTTTGTACTGCAGACGAGGACGAGGCTGGAGCTGGCGTAGAGCTAGATAGATCTGGTGTTGGAGTGACCGCGTCCGGTTTCGAGGAAGCAGGAGGTGTGGATGTAGGAGCTGCAGCCTCTATGGTAGCCGGGTCGACTGTGACGATGACAGTCTCAATGACAGTGGTTAGCACGACGTCTGCTTCTTCAGGCACCGGAGTAGTCTCCGCGGGCGGTGCCGAACTCGCTGGAGAGGGTTCTGGGTCGGGAATTGCTGCTCTTGCTTGATTGACGCATGTTCCAGGATCGCGACGCCGTCGTTGTGATATGCTGCGGCGCCGACGGCGGGATTTGGTTGCTGGGGATGCCAGCGTGACGTGAGCGCAGTTTTGGTACATTTGTTTGAAACCACAGGCGGGAAACCATGTCCTATGTGCCAACAGATCAGTTTCGATTCATATAGGCTTTATGCATTGAGCGTGGAAGGCAGGGGAATGTACCACGCAAAGATGTAATCGCCTTCGGCCAGATCGGCCGAGATGTCAAAATCGAACACTTGCGAGACATTCCGCAATGGCTCCAGATCATTCCCATCGATAGCATCTCGTGGACATCCACCCACGAAGGACTTGAGGAGCTTGAAGGTATTCCCTCCGTCCGCGGAGATCGTTGCTTGACACGAGCCTCCCGCATGCGCAGCACCGAAATCGGTCGCAATCCTAACAAGTCATCCATTAGCTCTTCTGATCTATACCACATGTTCAAAGGGCAGAAGAGCCTGAACGAGATGTGACATACTGGAAGCTCCCGGTCCCGCCCAACGTCCACGTTTGCGTGCTCGGTCCGGGAAAATCTCCACCGGCAGCTATGATCTGTGCCTTCTTACATGGATAGTCCGTAGCCATGTTGAGAGGTTCATTATAGTTCCAGCTCTGATTGAGGGCGGCCCAGCCAATGGGTTGAGGGGAGTCGATCGCAAGATGGGCGCTGCCCAGCGACAAGAAGGAGAGAAGAGGTAACGGAAGGAATGAAAGGGAGTGCATTTTGCAGGTTGCTGGTTGAACAAGGGAGCGACAATGGCGGAAAATATTGCAGACCAAATGCTGCGTAGAGAATGAAAAGTGTATGGCTGATATACCACCAGCGCAAAGACTGAAAGAACGGATCCGTGAAGGACAGCGTCACATAGACAACGATGAAAGAATAAACTCGCAGATGACATTGCCAGCAGTCTATATTTCAATTCACCTCTTCCACGTCTTACCCTGAATCACCGCCAAGCAGGCGCAAAGCTCGCCCAGCAGCCCGGTGCATCCTCAATTTCTCCAAGCGGATCCAGTCACGATACCTGCCAGCCTAGTTAGCTCCCGGCCCATTTCGGGCTCGGTAAATTAAGTCTATCTCTCGTATTCTGTGAGATGTCCTGGTTAGAACCAAGTGTGCTAGATGGCATTTTGCCGCTTGTGGTAGGTCGACATTGGACAGTTGGAGAGTGGTGTGTTTCGATGGTGTTTCAGGAGGTTTGAGCCAAGACACTGGGGTGCAGCGCCGATTTGTCCAAGGCGAGCGGCTCGGCGGCAATAATAAGGAGACGGCGGGAGTCTTGATTACGTGCGGACTTGATTTTGACTTCCATAGATTCTATTGATGAGTGCGGTACTCCCTAGGTATTTGCCGATATTGCGGCTTGTGGGCAAAGGTGCACAAGGCATGAGGCTGTGAAAGGTGCGCAGGTAGAGGGCACGGGTCACCCCGGTTGGACACATCAGAAGGGATTCCACTCAAAGCCCCATATCCTACGCGGTCTTGTTGACAATCCTGACTGACTTGTTACGTCCAATATCTCTCAATTGATGTGTCTGCTTCATCCAGTCTTGCATCCAAAACAGACATCGCTATGCAAAAATGCCAACCATATAACCAACGCCGTACTCTCTTCATGATCATCACGATGATGGTTCAGAGGGATTTGCAACCGTAGCGGTGGCCGGATTACTCTCTGCAGTAGCCGGTACCGCGCCATCGTCCCATGCACCGTCGTCCCGCGGTGTCGTCTCCTTCCTCGCCGGAGTCATCAACCCCGGCAAGTCCCAAGCTTGGTCCACTTGCCATCGGGACCCACGCGCCATCTGGTGTCCACTTTCCTGCCTTCGTGTAGTCTCCTACTGAGCTACCACTCATATAACCAAACCTGAAATAATACGGTAAATCATCCCCATTCTCTCTCAACCATGTGAATCCCATGGAATCATATCCGTCGTAGCCTCTATACCTCTCCACATCATTGACAAGCACGCTTACACCGTCGTATCTTGGCCGGGGAGGCGTTGCCCATGTGAATGTGATGTTGGTGGCAGAGATGGCCATCACAGAGACGGCAGGGAGCAGCGTCTTGAGTTGCCCGTCTCCCAGAAGTTCCGTTGGTGTCTGAAGAATACTGTCGAAGCCCCATCGTGCGATGCCATTCACAAAGAATCCCACAAGAATGCCTTGGTACAGCAAACTCGGGCGAGTTTGAATGCCTGTCCCAGGAAGGAAAAGCATGGCGAGGATATAATGATGGATTCTGAGGTTCATCTTTGGCGTAGCAAGCCCGATGATCAGAGGAATCGCCATGAGGCAGTAGACGGTCAGATATCGGGGTAATCTCCCTTCAAGTCTCAAGAAGTAGATTTGACCTAAAGCAATAGAGAACAGGAGGAGGACGACAAGGACCAGGGCAAGGATTGCACCGGGCTGTTGAAGATCGGTCGGCGTAAGGCGTTGGATGGGAATAAAGTCAAAGGTATAGTTTGTCAAAGCCCCAATCCAGGCCCCGCCGAGCCAGAGTACAGTCTTTTCGACTTGTGCAGTGAGTCCTTTCAGGGTAGGCTTGACGCAATAGCGGTGGAAGACGAAAGTGCAGAACATGGCCGGAAGAAACCGACCAAGTAGGATGGATATAATTGCGTAGTAGTCGCCAATCAAAGGCGGGTCCGAACCCAGTCCGACGTGAGCGTAAAGAAGAATGAATTCGCCGTAGAAGAAGACGGATGTCGAAGTTGTAAAGAGCGAGAGGATGATAGTGAACGTCAGCGAGACCCCCAGAAGAGGCCACCGCAGGTCTCTGCATTGAGTCGCGGTACCGGGGACGAAGGTAAATGAGAGCGGAAATGACGAATCAAAGCCAACGCTGGATATACCGTGGCGCTTCGAGGCTGGGTAGTAATCCCGCTCGCCGATGAGCGAGAGCACTCCGCAACCTCCCGTAGCATCGTCGACAAAACCTGCATGTATACCAGAACCACAGATGAAAGAGTCTCCTCTGTAGATTGCATTCGTAGCAACATCGTCTGATGTGTCTTCTGGTGGACCGCCAATAACTAGGGGTTTGTAGACCACCTCTTGATCTCCGACCGCATGTGGATTGAGTTGTCGGGTAGTCTTGCAATTCGCCGGACATCGGAAAGCAAAGGTGGCATTGTCGAAAGGCCGGCAGTTGTTCCCATTCATACCACAGCCATTTCCTCGTACCCTTGTATACTGTTAGCTGAGCCTCCTACCATATCTCGATTGTAACTCACCAATAACTCGCCCCGCATGAGATATGACTTGGTGTACCGTATCCTGGAATCTCCGTCGCAAAAGCGCTTTTCCGCAAGACAATGACAAAAGATATCAACCAAGCCGCATAGAAGACCACCAACAGTAGAAACCGGTGTTTCTTCTTGGGCGCATATTTATCCAGCAATCGTATCGGCGCTTCTTGTACAGTCGGAAACCATGGTCTAATCTTTTGTTTCTGCGGAGGCTGAGGTCCTTTGACCCAGGTGACCACCCAATCTGTTGCTTCTCTCAAGGGCTCAGGTACACGCTGCCATCGCCCAGATGCGGATCCAGTCTGCGACCATCGAGGATGTGGAAGAGGGGTGTCTGTGTCGGCCGAACCTACGAGAGGTGTATCAGAGCCTACTGTCACCGAACCAGCGGCTTCTTCTTCGGCTTCTTCCTCATCACGATAGCGGGCTTTATGGGGCTCATCGTCCCAGGAATTCTGTCTCTCGTTTCCGGATGATTGAGACATGGTTGTCGGTGCGCTGCCGGAAGTCCCGGAGAGGCGCAAGATCTGTAGCGGTGCGGTGCAACCCGCCGCAATCTCGTCTTATAATGATATTGAAGGACCGCTCGTGCCCTGTGCAAAATCTATCAAAGTAACATGACGCCGGTTGAATGAATGTGGGTGTCGGTACTTCGTACATAAGGTATGAGTAGGTGTGCTTCGTAGCAAGTTCGCGGGCTGCGTTTGAGCAGTTGAGGTCGTGACGAGGCAGCCAATCAACGTCAAACGTGCCTAGTGCCGGCTTCGGCAGTGGTCTAGGCCCGAAGCTGCCGCAAAAAGTACGGGTCGGAGGAACGCGGCGAGGCATGCCAAGCAGCAAGTGATCGAGAGGTGAAGGGATTACAACCAGGATATCGCCATTATTCTACTGGGCAATGTCATTGTAGATGCCCAAGACTTTGCGACTCGAGTCCTCCTCACCACCTCACTAGGCAGCATTTGCCATAAGGGCATTCTCCCTCGATATTTCTCGCCCGTGCTTCTCTCTCTTTATCCTTGCCTTTTCTCTTCCCACAATTTCTGGCAAGTTCGCAGTTACCCATGCCTTTGCTGCTCCGCTATCTATCCTCCATGCTCTGGCCAACGCTTTTTCTGACAAGGTCGGCGTCATATCGGCTTCCTCTCGTACCTGTAGATGCACATCATGATTACCATCTTCTCTTTCACCGTCACATACCCACTTCTTCAAAGACCGAAGAGCGAGTCCCAGTTGCGTGCCTTCCATTGGAAGATAACATGCCAGATCTGACCACATCTCTGAGATCTCCTGAGAGACCCGATACGTTGCCATCATATCGTCATATTCCTGTCGCCGATTGAAACGTTGTATAGCTTCCTCCAGGACCTGTTCTCTGGTAACGTTCGGCGGGCTCAATGTATCCCTTCGCATGGGAAGCCATTCCTCCACAAACTTCCTGTAAATAACCCTTTGTCGCATCCGTTGTCGATCATTATGCTTAAGCTCTTTGACAACGTATGCACTTGGACAGAAGAATCTTGATCTCACGGCATACTCGAACATCTCTTCCGCCGTCCCAAACCTCTTCCTATATCTTTCCAGGTCTAGACCAACGAATTGAAGGACCTCGGTAGGGTCTGAAGTTAGGAACAGGAAACTTGACTTCCGGTTTGTGGCCTCTATCTCCGGTACTCGTGCATACAAGCCACGGTCATTCATAGTCAAGCCCAACCTTCTTATTGAACTGCCAATGATGTTCCAGAAGTCTCCATGGGAAAGATGAAATGTCGTCCAAGCCAGAAGATTAGGAGGGCAGACATGGACATCCAATTGAAAGTATTGGGGTCCACCTGCTTGAGTCTTTTCCTCCGGACTTCGTTCGCCATCAATTTGTGTTGAGGATGGGATCGGTATAGCAAAGCTGGTTGTGGGGCCATTGTAGAGATGACGTACAGCGTGCAAGGCAACATCCAGATCGGAAATCGTGAGATTACCTCGTTTTGCTCCGACGAGTATATCAATGTCACCATAGGAGTCTTTGTCAGGCCCTTCTATGGCCGTTGCTACTTCATCATAGAACTGCAATAGAATGCTCTTGTACCGATCTCGAAGCTCAAAGTAGAGCGCCGCCGGTAAGCGGACGATGTTCAAGGCGGGTTGACCCTCAGGACTGGGATTATTGAATGCTGAGCCTCCCATTGCGCGGACGTGACAGATTTGATGGTTGGTATCATGTCTAAACGGGTAGCAAGACGAAGGAAGGATCAGTAGAAAGTGGTGGGATCCCCTCTGATAGAGCAACCCCATATATCTCAAACCGAACTGTTGGTTTGGAAGAACTGGTCCGAGCGTTCTTATCCGGCAACGCTAAATTAGCGTCATAGCTTAAAACCGTTAAGAGCTTCGACAATTTTCTAGAACTTCTGCAGCTTCCATCGCCGTTCATCCTTCTTCCATCCCTTCTCTTCACGCCACCCACACGCTCAAGCACACATCGCGACAATGTCTGACACCGCAGAAGAGTTGCCCGTCTCTTACGAGGACCTTGCTGAACTCGAGAAAGATTTTGATGAGGTTGAGACACAGATCTGTGAATACTCCGACGCGCTTGCCTAGGCACTCATGCGCCGCTTCTGACAGCTTGCTTCCGCACGATAGTAAAGCAGCAGAACGAGTTGCTTACCCCTCTCTACGAGAAGCGCGATGCTCTAGTCTCGCAAATTCCCAACTTTTGGCCTCTGGTCCTCGAACAGGCGCCAGTTGAGATTGACCAATTCACATCTCCGTCCGATAGCGCCATTCTCACCAAGCTCACCAAACTTTCCGTGTCACGCTTCGAGATTTCTCCATCGCATGAAGCTACCCCTAATGGCAACCCAAGGAGCGTCAAGATCACTATGGAGTTCGCTGACAATGAGCGGTTTGATGACAAAGTCTTGGAGAAGAAGTTCTGGTTCCGTCGTTCCAAGGATGGCTGGTCTGGCCTGGTCAGTGAGCCCGTGGAGATCCACTGGAAGGGAGGGGACATGGATTTGAGTGAGGGTCTAACCACTGCCGCCTACAACCTATGGAAAGCGGAAAAGGAGTCACAGGGCAAGAAGAGGGAGGATCTGAAGGAGTACAAAACTCTTATAGACAAGATGGAGAAGAGTTCGGCCGGTGTTCAGAGCTTCTTCACCTGGTTCGCTTTCCGTGGGAGGGACGTTAGTGCGGAGGAGAGTGATGAAGCGGTCAAGAAGGAAGAAGAAAGGAGACAGAAAATCAAGAGTGGGGAGAAAGTCGCAGCAGACCAAGAGAGCGAGGCCGATGAGGAAGATGTGGAGAACCTTGAAGGCTTTCCTGAGTATGAGGTTTTCCCGCAGGGTGAGGAAGTCGCTATTGCACTCAGCGAAGATGTTTTCCCTGGTGCCATCAAATACTTCAGTGAGTCGTATCTCACTTCCCTCTAATCACAGCCGCCCACTAATCACTGGAAAGCTCAAGCTCAAGAAATGGATGACCAGATGTCTGATGCAAACTTTGAAGGTCCAGAGGAATCTGAGGACGATGAAATGACCGTGGCCGATTTGCGAAAACTTGTCAATGCTCCTCAGCAGCTCGATACAGACGATGAGGATGCTGCCCCTCCCAAGAAGAAGCCGAAGAAGACTTAAAGAGTCATGGTCATGCTGGAAGATGTGGTAGCACAGTGGATGGTCACTTCTTTGTAAATTCGAACCTCAGCGCTTCTGGCGTTCGGCAGTTCTGTTAGCAGCGCGCAAAAGTTGAAGCTTCAAGATTTGAACGCTGGATAGTCATCAATTGAATGCATAAAGTGTTTCTCAACAGTTCTTCTTGCTTTCTGGCCCTTTCGTGAGCTGTGATATTTCGTGCTTCTGGTCAATGGCCTCCTGCACAATGACGTGATCTTGGCAACCGTAGGTGGTGACGGCCCCACATCCGAGCTCCGCAACTGATGTCGCAACAACATCCTCGCACTCACAGCAAGCGTTGAACAGGTCCTGGAGCTCGTCCCACGTCGATTTGTTTTTCTTCTTTTCAGGCTTTCCGTTCTCTGCATCTAGCCTCTTTATCATGCTCGTCCTCGGCTTGACCGGTAGCATTGCGACCGGCAAGTCCACCGTTTCCAGCCTTCTCCGGTCCCCACCATACAACCTTCCTATCATCGACGCCGACGTGATAGCTCGCAAAGTCGTGGAACCCGGAACTCGTGGCTACAGACTCATCGTTTCGCACTTTGGCCCCACAACTCCAGATCTGCTTCTTCCTGCTAGCGATCCTCTGTGCGGCGGTCGAGAAGACGGGCCGAATGGCAAAGGCCGGCCTCTAAATCGGCCAGCACTCGGTCGACGAGTATTCGGTGATAGCGAGGAAGCTCGCGCGAATAGGAAGGTTCTGAACGGAATTGTCCATCCGGCGGTCCGGCTGCAGATGGTCAAGGAGGCGTTATGGTATTATATTCTCGGGCACTGGTGTGTGGTGCTGGACGTGCCGTTGCTATACGAGAGCGCCCTGGATCGGTTTTGTGGGGCTACCATGGTGGTCGCAGTGTCCGATCCAGCGGTCCAGATGAAGAGATTGATGGAAAGAGACACTCATCTGAGTGAACAAGAGGCCAGAGATAGGGTAGGCGCTCAGTGGGATGTCAGAGAAAAGGCGGAACGAGCAAAGAGGACAGGTGGGGTGGTCGTCTGGAATGATGCGGGTAGGGAGGAGTTGCAGACAAAGGTCGACGATTGTGTGAAGGAGCTCAGGAGAAAGACGCCGAGATGGTGGAGCGCATTGCTGTGGGTTTGTCCACCTATGGCAGCTATAGTGGGCGCATGGTGTCTGTTCAGGGTATGGTCAAGAAGGAAGAGTTACGAAAAGGAGTTGGAGAGAGAGAAATCAAAGCTATGATGATTCTAAAAGTCGGAACGCATGGTGGTCGACACTATCTACTGCCTGTGGAGCCAAACCGCATGAGGCGGTCATACCGTGGGAAGCCATGTGATCCATCCCCACAGAAACGCAAAGGGAAGGAGGACAGGCTGCAAAAGCTGCACAATGCTCGACGGTACCATCCTGAGCATCAATACCGAAACCTTGACTCCAACTCTAGCAGTGCTGCGGAGTATTTAGAATGCAGCTCTTCGCTGCAAGCGCAACGCCAACCACATGAGTTCCGCTGCGAACCTCAACCTGTGTCACTCAGCGATGGAGATGGACTCTGAGTCTCACAGAGTTGCCTTTGGTCTTGTCATCTACCTGCAATCGCAAGTGGGTGAAACAATATGCCCATAAGTGCGACACCACCCGCAGTCGAGGTCTGTTAGCTGCGGGGATACATGTCACACCAATCATTCCGGGCTGCGGTGCTTGAGAAGGCTCAGGTACCATTGCAACGACTCAATAGCAGCAACCTACTCGATTGGGGAAGAAACGGATGAAGCCTGGCATAAGGGCTTTGGGCCCCTAGATGGGGGAAAATGCATCTACGGAGTCCTCTGTCCGCTCAACATCGGAAGCATTGATGTCCTGGCACAGAGGGCTGCGAAGACGATCGATGTGATCTGCTAGACCAGTATCTAATGCCCTGTGTGTAAGGGCAGTATTCACTGGTTGGCTGGGTTGGAGAACGAGCGGATAGTGTGAGGAAGCGGGAAAGACGATACGTGACATAAAGGCAGAGGCTTCGTGAGACAAGTGGTTCGGACGCACAGAGAGAAAGAAGAAAGCTCCTCTTCTTTGAGCCGCGTCTCGTACATGGCTGTTGGCGCGGACTGCTCTGGTCTAATATCTGTATGTCCTGGCAATTCTACCAGTCTCTAATTTGCTGTCCATATGTGAAAGCCCGCTGGATGGTGCTGCTCGATCATATCTACATCTGGTCAGGCATAATGTCACCTGGCTTCTGCAGATTCACTGACAACCAATTTGAGTGGTGTGCACTGTGCTCTGTCCGTCCTCGAAAGACACCTTGACTCGGCTCTGAAGCCCACCGAACCCTGAACCACCCTGAACGTGGACTGTAACACTACATGCTCGCTTTTCTTCCTCAGAACCCACATCGGTGCAGTCACATCTTGACCCACTCGCATCGTCAAGACCCCGCTTCAGCCCCATCCTATATCCGTCTGCAGGGACGTGTCTCCATGGGAAACCCGAGAGGCCTCAATCCTGCCCAGTACGCTTCAACAGAGCGTCAAGCAGGTCACAGCGCCTCGGCCATCACCTGATGGGATGATAAATCGACCACAGAGACCTTGGATGCTCCTATCTCCGGACCTCTCGACCTGTTCCTGCTTTTAGCTTCGATTGCGTCCAGCAATGACCTATTTCAGTTAACCTTGGTACCGCTCTAGGTCCGGCGAATAGGCACAGTCACCATCTAAAGCGAGATACATGGGGCACGGGGACTGAAGATTACTATTCCAGACTACGGACAGCTCGATTAAGTCTTAATTCGCAACAGCAACGGAAAGGAACGATGAGTAACCCGGCTTTCATCACAGAAGTCGTGGGAACAGGGATGCGTGAAGCAGAAACCATACTCAGCCGCGACTCGAACACGGCTCCAGCACTGTCAGCAGTGGAAGCCACAGTACGAGTAATCAGAGCAAAAGATCATGGTACCCAGCCCTCCTGTCATCTAGCCGCGGTACGGATCGCGGCGCGCCTGGGAGCTAGGAACGGTCCAGATTGTAGCTTCGGGCGGCCAATGTCAGATTCTGGATTCCGGGAACTTGCCCGTGGCCGGGAAGGCTGGATCTTCCTTGATTGGTGCTCAGCATCGATGAGCTGATGCATAACGCGCAAATATATCCAAATTGGCTGGTACGGACGGGGTCTCGATCATGCTCGGGAACAAAGATGGACTGCAAGGGCTGCAAGAGCTCAAGATCTTCAAGGGCGAGTTGACAGACTTCCAGTTTCCCGTTCTCTGCACTTCAAGGTTAATGCGGCCGGTGCTATACCCGTCTAGCTATTATAGTCTGACCTCCAAAAGGAGTCATTGTCCATGATCTCCAGCAGCGCCCGGGACCACATCATCTCCATATCATCACGGTATAATATGCACGCAGAGCAAATCTTAGGAATAGCACTATTTCCCTGACGCCTCATGCGTGAAGTCAAGCCTCAAACTCGGGGCTCTGTGCCTCCAGGCGTGCTGTCCCAGGCGTTCCACAACGCCCAGCTACGGAAGAGATTGACACTACAATGCTTAACAAGACGACATGAGGCAGGGTTCGCCATTATGCAGCTGAATGATAGGATGAGACTACAAGATGCGGATCCCAACAAACTGGGTCCGCGTCGTGAGCAGTTGCAATACGCTCCTGGATCGTGATTTTGATATCGACTCTTTTGCAGCCTTTCAAACTTGCACAATTGTGCCTACGGCGCCCACGAGCATGCCCAAGGCACGCGTAGTCAATGCAGATCAACCTCCAGGCATCAATGACATCTCAAAACCATCGGCTATTATACCTCAATTAACAAAGTGGAGCGAATTGCAACATGCACGGAGCGGCCCTCCGCGAGTTTACACACGGTTGATGAAATCATGTTAATAGCGTGTGTTTCGTAACAAGCCGGTACTGCCGGCTTTCTCCTGCCGGATCGACCTGTTCGCGTTAACTCTAAATAGGGCTGAAGACCAGGGGCTGTATCCCGGTCAGGTCATTTTTGTTTGGTGAACCCACAAATTTCTAAGCAATCTTTCGTCTCAAGCCGCTCTCGGGCGGATTGTCGGTAAGCCAAGTCCCAGGATGGTTAAGGGGAGAATTAGCATCGCTGTGACTAGCCCCGGCAAAAGAAATCAAGCAAAAAGCTACCGAATGGGCGGGCAGAAGAAGACGGAGCATTGACTTCCACCAAGACCAAGACGTCGACTTGCAGCAGCCTTCGCAGTGGATCGAGTCCCGCACCGGTTTCATGTGTACCTTATGCTTTGACATGAGAAATTGGGCGCGGTCGTCGCACTTACCAAATCGAAAGATTACTTATGCCAACAAAGCTTTCTTGGACGACCGTGCTTAATCTGCTGACTCGCGGGTTGTTGACCCCTACACCGACCGGATGTATTGAACGCCTGATCCGGGGAGAAGGTTTTTGGTAGCAAATCTCGGGAACAGAGGGCCTCATGGCGGTGACAGATTTGAGACAATTTGAAAATACGAGCGCACGGGATCGAAGAATCACGCGAACCACGAGAAATACTGGACTTTTGTCTCTTCATGACCGAAATCTTCGCGATTACCTTTTCCCTATAGGGCAGATCTCGGATGAACTGTAGAATGTCAGCAACGGCAACAAGGGCAACGGGTCAATAAAGTAATCATTGAAGATACGCAGAGGACTGTCTGTATCTCAAGGTACTCTTTTATGTGAGAAGTGATCATTGCAACCCCGAATCAGCTATAGTCAACTCGCCAAGTTCCTACACTGCTCTACGCACGGTTTTGGAAAATGCAACAGTCGCAATGATGTCTCAAAGGGGATAAAGCTCACCACTTTCCTTCGCACAGTGCTCCGAACTGCAGAGCTAAAATAATAGTACAGTTGATACAAGAAAATAACCTGGTTGTGACTATGACTTTGTAGCTGACCAGGAAATGCGCAGAAAACCCCGGCAAATAATACTAACATCTGTTCTATGGACTTCTCGAAGGGAGAGCGCAAGGTACAGAGCAGGAATCGACTATGTCAGAAAAAACAAGCCACATCCTGTCGGCATCCAGGCCGTTTTACCACTAACTATGCATCATTCCCTGGCCCCAGTCAAGACACCACCAACCTCAAATGGACAAGTCACGCACAGTGCTAGGGGCGGCCGCAAGTCTTGTTCACACCTTTGCAGAGTTCTCTCCAAATCCCCAACGGGTTCATTGCTCATCCCTACGGTACTAGGAAATGGTGGCTGCTACCTAGTTTTACCATGGAATCTGAGTACTCTGTACTCGAGTACAAACCATTGCTTACTGATGCTCTGAAATACCTTCTAACGCCGGGAACATGTCAGCAATTAATCTCCAGATCACCATGGTCGGCGAAGCACTGTCATCACACTCCGCTAGTATCACTCTGTCCACTCTTCTACTGGCTTGAATCCTCCAATCCTGGTTTCGGCCTTCCTTCCCGCGATATATACGTTAGCCGCGAGTTGGCCCGCGGTGTTTGTATACACCGAGATCGAGGTCCCTTGCAGCGTCTGAGTCGTGAAGATTACAGAATGCGGAGTTGGAAATAAGCCTTTCTAGCACAAAGACGGTCCATTCGCTGCTTCAAAGGGCACTATTATGATCTCCTGCCGTCGAGACCGTTTACTTTATAATCCAATCCCCCTACGTAACCATCTTCCATTTTTAACTACACCTGACATATCAGAGTACTGCTGAAAGTACACGGAAGATGCGCAGCTAAATTCAAATGCAGCGAGTCCGTCTATTCCATAGCTGATTACTTCCTGCCTACGACCAATCGGTCTTCGTTGATCCTAACGGTCCCTCGACCTCTGAACCTGGGACCTATATAGCTTCAACGTCACGGTAATTTCTTATATCTCCGAGCGCGCTCGGTGAAGGCAACTATTAGGACAACACATGATGCAGCAATACTCTGCGATGGTGATAGATAACTACGAAACATCACCTTTCTATCCAAGTCCGTCACCTCTTTCATTCTGTTACAACATCACTCTCCCTGTCAACAACCCCTAGCATTCGGTGCACAACCTCTACCGCACACTCTGTCATAAAGATGCCTTCTGGGATATTCTCTACTGAAGCTGAATGGGCTCTAATGGGTGGTGTTGCTGAAGACTATCACCGACTCTTTCTATCCGATGGGCGGGGAGGGGACCAAAACCTACCAGCGGTGCCACAATTCCCCCGGAATTATCCCCAAAACACGCTTCAGAATCCGCAGAACCTGCAGCAGCAGCATATACAGCAACAGTCGCATCATCCACAACGACAGTCATGGGGATCCGCACCGTATGCCGTGAGCCACGCGGGTTCGAATCCGGCTACTTATGCGCGTGGACCACATCAGAGCATATCGAGAGCATATTCTTCTCCCGGGGTCACGTCTGGACCTCAAATTCTACAACCGCATCTCTCTACATCTGCCACGATCCCGGAAACGTCAATTCCATCTCTTGCGACTGCTTCTTCTGTGCCCGACGACTACTCAAATCGACCGAGAGCGACATCCGCATCAGGTCTGTCCTACACGAGCAGCCTTACATCGAGAAGCAACTCTCCCCTCGTGGCCGTAAGTGGGATACCAACGACTCATGCCTCTGGTCTAGGAATAACGGCCATGAGCGACATTGGAAGCTCAGCTCATTACCCCTCGCTATCGTCCCAATCTCTGGGAAACCATCTCCAGCGTCCTACACAGTCGCCAAGGATCGGAGATAGCCTGACAGCTTATGGACAATGGAACCCTGCAACAAACGTCTGGACCTGCGCCTATCCAGGTTGTACCTCGAGAGTTACTTTCACGCGTGGCTGCGATCTCCGAAAACACTACAAACGTCATACCAAGTGGCTGTTTTGCCGCTGGGAAGGCTGTCCCAGTGCTACGGTGAGTAAAACCCCTGATCACATTGCATTCGTCTCATCCGATTCTCCCGCTACGTTCCCGGTCATCCCGCATTTGTTACCTCTGCCGGTGATTCCAAATCCGCGACACCCCAAACATTCTACGATTTGACATCACATTGAATCCTTCTTACGCGTGACCCCTTTCACAAATCATCTAGAAGCCCTTGCTGATAATTCTGTGTAACAGGAGGGCGGATTCTCATCGAAAAAGGACCGGGCACGCCACGAGGCCGAACACAACCCCGGCATCCGATGCACCGAACCCGGTTGCGGCCGTGTCTTCTCCCGTGTCGACAACATGAAAGATCACGTCAAGCGAATCCACCGCCGCGGAAGTGCCGCAGGCGGCTCAACACCGCTGGCTCAAGGGGCTGCTGCTGCAGCGACGCAAGGTCAGCAAGGGTTTCAGGGGGAAGGCATTGGCCAGACCATACGGGTAGCTCAGCATGGAAGAGAGGGCGCAAGATGACGCAGTGAAAGCGATAGATAAGCATTGCAATCCTAGAAGCGTGCGGGACCGGCATAGGAGGGCCGGGATGGTGCATACGACCCTACAGGCTACGATCAGGATTCGGCATCTGGGAGTTATTACGGCATTAGACGGGCTGTCCACGAGGGCATATATCCGAAACGCGGAAAAGAGGACTCAACGGAGGCCATTGTCAGCATCATAATACTGCATGAGGAAGATTCGAACAAGGGCCACAAATCATGCCAGCATTGCCTGGAGTGAACCGCGGGAGTACTACGGGATGTTCGGGCATGTTCTTTGGAGGAGATATCTCGGCAATAGGAAGCAATATTTTCAGTGTATTCTGGCATCACTCTTCGAGATGTTGACAAATACTGTCCTGGAACCGCCTTTCACACTTGGGAAGGGTGGTGCAGGAGGGCGGGCCAGATGCTCACCTTGCAGGAAGCGGGTGGAGGCCGGCTCGAGGCTCAGGGGACCGGTCTTTCCAGAGGCCGAGGGGTTGGGCATACGTGACTACGAGCAGTTCGGGGGGTGGTCGAACATATTTTCGAGGAATATTGCTCTGAGGGCATTATTAAGGGGCATATGATACGTGTAGCAATAGAGGCCGGAATGTGTACAACGAGGAAATCCGGTATATTTCCAAAATCCAGATCTCTCACCACAGCGGGAATATACCGCAAGGGTCAGATAATAGAAATTGCAAACCGCTGTACGTGGGTGTCTGTCTGTGCATTGGCTCCATGGGAAGGTCAGCGCGATCATGGATAGGCACTCGAAGTCTACGGAAAATAGACGCAGCAGCGTTACAAGCCCGCATCGAATCGACTATGGTATCCTACATGGGTATAAGGTAGCTATACTACCTCCAGAAGGCCGCTAAGAATAATATGAACTGATCATTATGAGCTGATTCTTGAAGTACCTTTACCTTTCCTCTCCCAAACATTGCCTACCTTATCTAAGCAACATGCTGTGCCATCTCACTCCCTCCTTTCACCATAGACAAGAAGCAAAAAGGAGAGACAAGAGATGCCACAAAAGCTACCAGCTACCTTAGTTTCCAGCCAAGCGTTTCCCTGGCCTCGCACCGGCGCCGACTCGGTCTGCGGGCCCCTTCGATCGCCGCTAGTTCCGGACGTCACGCCCATGCATCTCCGCATAATTTCAGAAATAATACGAAACAAGGCTACATGGCCCTACGGGGAATGGCCGAAGGGGAAAGGGAAGCGGACTGTACCCTGAGCATCCTGCAGTCGCAGGCGCTGGGCCTCACGCAGCAGCACGCATGCATATCCCGCAACGTGCCTCTTTGGCCCCGAAGCGGTTAGGTGCGTGGGCTTTTCTCTCCTTCCTGTTCCAGCGGATTGACGATCGGTGGCTTGCCGATTGGGAGAAAGTTTAGGTCAACCAGAGGTGTGTGTGTCTATGGGCGGGCCGGCGGAGGATGTGAGTGACGATGAACGATTACATGTTGTTTCAGGGCTTTTCTTGCTGATTCCTCCAGGATGCTTTCTTCTGTTGGGCAGCAAGATCACTGCTACAAGAAATGACGGAAGATGTTGATCCATGGATAAACGGCAATGCGCATCCGCATCCCCCTCGTCCCCTCCCTGCCCCCTGGTACAACAGCTACGTCCTCTCTGCGCAACGGGCAAATCCCACATTCCACCCACACCGCTCCCACGTGCGCGGAACAAGGCCATCCGTCGCTGCTTTTCCATCCTTGCGCTACGAAGGCTCACGCCGGTCCGTCTGGGCGTCTAAGAGGTAAGCGCTGGGCCCCGGCGGGTCGCACTACCGTAGGGGTGTTGCTTATTCCCATTCAGCCGGTAAGCTACTCTGAAGCTACCACAGTCACCTTAGCCGGGCCGGCACATCAACCCAGCGCTGCTCTTACGCCTGGTTACGAGGGCTGTGCTAAGATAAGGTAGTCGGGCTTTGCTTGAAGTGCAAGCTGTCTTACTGTTTGGAGGACGTTGTGTTAACGATTTTGGGGGCATTCCACGACGGCCGTTTATGGGAGCCATCACGAAAGAACCATCCGCATCACATCTGATAGCTCCAAGTATCTATCGATCATTGCTTTTTACAATATTAACAATTAATGAGGATCAAAAATATGCTTCAGTGGTCGAACGCGGAAAACAGCGCCCGGCTGGTCCCACACACCGAGAGGAAAGAAGTCGGGAAATGGATTGCGAGTTATCGGGCCACGGTGCTTGATTGGACCGAAAAGCGAAATGGCAAAGCCCGCGACCCGCTCACGTTGCATCGGCGTTCGATTTATGGGCTGTACGATCGAAGCTAACTCCTAATGAATATCTGATTATGTGAACGGAAGTCTCACGCTGTTGGGATATCTTCTCAGCTGGCGACGTCATGGATGCAGCTTACTCTGAGAAGCACACGTGCGCTTCGTGCTGGGCGCGCTGAGCTCAGGGGTTCAGCACCAAGGTAGGTACGGCAATTTGTAGCAGCTGGGCTTGGGATAGAGGAGCAGATTAATCGTCATCCGGGCCTTGATATTGCATGAAGTGGTCCAATAAGGAGAGACGGAATCATCATCTTGAGTGTCCATGGTGTTTAGAAACGGTAATTTCATATTGTTCCGCAGTAGTGGGCAATGTTATCTCCAACTCCCAAAGCCCCAGCGAGGAGTTTGTACGAAGTTAGAGGTCAAGCCCATCCTGAGCTAGTAGTTCATCTTCCTGTCGTGCTCCCTATTGGGCAACACGAGGGACTTCTGCTTGACTTTCCAAATGCTCTAAAGCCTCAGAATTGAATCACAAAACATATGGTCCCATTTACCTCCTCAGCACTGACCCCATACAAGTCCTTTCGCGAAGGTCGGAGAAGCAAACGTGCCGTACAAAGGCCATCTATAGGCATACGTATAGCCTCCTGTTGGCCCTATTTCAGGGACAGGACTTGCTCAGCAACTGCCAAAGGAATGCAGATGATTTCTCTGGTCACGGTAGCGGAGGCAACTCTGCTGCGGTGCCTGAAGGACTCCCATCTGAACAGAGGAGAGATATCATTGGATTGCGACGTCAGGGATTTCCTCAGCTGAAGGTCAGAGCAGAGGGAATGGTCGCTTGTGATTCTGAGGCATTCACGGTATAACGCTCGTCAGGGACGAGAGTTATATTGCGGAGAAAGCTCCCGAGTCCAATTGCCATGATGTAGGACAGTCTATGAATCTGATGATGCAGTCTTCAGGAACTGCACGCACCTGGATACCGTATCGGGTCAGGGCGTTGAGGTTCCGATTAGTCAGCGTCGGTCTCGACATCATGTACCTCGGACCCTGGCTGATCACCAAGGTACTCATTGTTTGCTGTCATTTCTGGCTTTGTTGAGACGGTCAAACAACACCAGCTCTCCTTTCGCTGGTTTGTCCCCGTGGCCTACGCATCTTGCAGCTCCCTGCACTCTCTCTGCGCTTGTTCTATGCCCTCCACAACCGCATCTTTGTGTCGACTTGAACGTCATATCCTGACCAACAATCTCTACTCTCGAACGTTCAGTCGCACTTGTCAGGCCTCGGTCTTTTCCCGGAACCTTTCTCGATACTCAGTTGCATCCTCTCAAACTCTTCCCGCTCCCCGCAAGATCAGCCACCACCGCCTCACTTCACCTCTCATCAGCCCCTCCGTTGGTCGCCTTCTGAGCCTCCAGCGCAAATCCTCCACGATGGCAAACACAGAGCTGTTCCGGGACAGCAAGCCATCAGTTGAGCTCGTCACAGACCGGCTGGAGAAGCCTTCCCTTGATGACCGTTCGTATCGCATCATACGGCTGCCCAATAAGCTGGAGGCATTACTCGTGCATGATCCGGATACAGACAAAGCTAGTGCTGCGTTGGATGTGAATGTGGGAAGCTTCAGTGATGCAGATGACATGCCGGGAATGGCACATGCCGTTGAGCATCTGCTGTTCATGGGCACGGAGAAATATCCTGTCGAAAACGCATACAATCAATACCTTACCAATCACTCCGGATATTCAAATGCATATACAGCGGCTACATCCACAAATTATTACTTTGAAGTGTCTGCTGCACCGACAAAAGATGCGGCCAAACCTCCAGGAGTCCCGGCGGATGCAGAAGTTTCACCACTGTATGGAGCCATGGATCGATTTGCACAGTTCTTCATTAGTCCGCTTTTCTTAGAGAACACGCTGGATAGAGAGTTGAAGGCTGTGGATTCAGAGAACAAAAAGAACCTTCAGAGCGATAGATGGAGGTTAAACCAGCTGAACAAATCTTTGTCGAACCCTCAACATCCATACCATCATTTCTCCACCGGAAACCTTGAGACACTGCGGGATGAACCAAGAAAGAGAGGGATACAAATACGGAATGAGTTCATGAAGTTTCACGAGAAGCACTACTCTGCAAACCGGATGAAGTTGGTTGTCTTGGGCCGGGAATCCTTGGATGAGTTGGAGACGTGGGTACAGGAGCTGTTCTCAGAAGTGCGGAATAAAGATCTTCCTCAAAATCGATGGGACGGCATACCACCAATGACTGACAAGGACCTATTAACACAGGTTTTTGCCAAGCCAGTCATGGACACTCGCTCTTTGGATATCTACTTCCCATACCAGGATGAGGAGGAGCTTTATGAATCGCATCCCAGCCGGTATATTAGCCATCTCATAGGCCATGAGGGACCGGGTAGTATCCTAGCCTACATCAAGGCGAAGGGATGGGCAAATGGGTTGTCCGCAGGAGCGATGTCGTTATGTCCAGGTTCGGCCTTGTTCACGATATCGGTATCCCTGACGGAGGACGGGCTGAAGAATTATATGGAGATTGTCAATGTCGTTTTCCAATATATTGCGCTGATCAAGGAGACTCCACCACAAGAGTGGATCGTCGACGAAATGAATAGAATGGCGGAAGTCGATTTTCGGTTTAGACAAAAGTCCCCAGCAAGCAAATTCACCAGCAGACTTAGTGCCGTGATGCAGAAACCATTGCCGAGGGAATGGTTATTGAGTGATTTGATTCGGAAGTTCGACCCTGAAGCTATAAAAAGGGGTCTGAGTTATCTTCGACCGGATAATTTCAAGATTAATATTGTCAGCCAGAGATTTCCCGGGGATTGGGATCAGAAGGAGCGGTGGTATGGGACGGAGTACAAGGTGGAGAAGATACCAACGAACTTCCTCGAGGACATCAAAAAGGCAGCTTCAAGCGGTCCTAGTGAGCGGCTGGAGGCTCTGCATCTACCACACAAGAACGAGTTCATTCCAACACGGTTAGGCGTGGATAAGAAGGAGGTGGAAGAACCTGCCAAGACGCCAAAGCTGCTGCGGAATGATGATGGAATACGCGTTTGGTGGAAGAAGGACGACCAGTTCTGGGTGCCAAAGGCTAACGTATTCATTACTCTGCGAAACCCGCTTGCCTCGGTCACAGCGAAGAACTCGATTATAGCAAAGCTTTACTGCAAACTCGTTAAGGACGCCCTTGTTGAGTATTCGTATGACGCGGAAATTGCAGGTTTGGACTACCATGTTGACAGCCATTCAGATGGTTTTGATATCGTGGTCAGTGGGTACAATGACAAGATGTCTGTCCTTCTGGAGAAGGTATTGGTCAGCATGAGGGATCTTGAGGTCAAGCAAGATAGATTCGACATTGAGAAAGAGCGCCTCATTAGGGCTTACCGCAACTTTGACTACCAAGACCCATACAGGCAGATTGGGGAATTTACGAGGTGGCTGAATAGCGAAAAGGGTTGGATCACAGATGAACAACTTGCCGAACTTCCTGATACAACTGCGGAGGATGTCAAGCACTTCTTCCCACAGATCCTGTCACAGAACCATATTGAGGCTTTGATACATGGCAACATGTACAAAGAAGACGCTCTGAAGATTGTCGATCTCGTCGAGTCCGTGTTGAAGCCGCGGGCGCTTCCTCAATCTCAATGGCCTATTAGGAGATCTCTTCTTTTCCCCAGAGGTAGCAATTACGTCTATCCTCGGACTCTCAAGGATCCTGCCAATATCAATCATTGTATTGAGTATTTCCTCTTCGTTTCGGAGAAGACGGACAGGAATCTTCGTGCAACGCTCCTGCTTTTCGCTCAGACGACAGATGAGCCTGCTTTTAATCAGTTACGGACAAAGGAGCAGCTGGGTTATGTTGTCTTTTCTGGTGTGCGGACAACCTCGACAACCATGGGGTACAGGATCATCATACAAAGTGAGAAGACGACGGAATACCTCGAGAAGCGGATTGACTCTTTCCTGGCAAACTTCGAAAAGAAGCTCGAGGAGATGACGGCAGATGAATTCGAAGGGCATAAGAGGAGTTTGATCAATTCGCGGCTTGAGAAGCTCAAGAACCTCACCCAGGAATCGGATAGATTCTGGGGTCAGATAGGTGGTGAATACTTTGATTTTGAGCAAGGTCAGTACTACTCATTGTCTCGCATTCCCAATTAACGTCTCTAGTCTATCACGATGCCGCCCATATCAAGCCACTGACAAAAGCCGACCTCGTTGCCTTCTACAAAGAATACATATCCCCATCCTCTCCATCTCGCGCGAAGCTGGCCGTGCACATGCTCGCGCAATCGACCCCTGCCGACCTTGCATCCCGTATCCCGAATGAGCAACAGACTGAAAGCGTCATCGGCATGATCTCGCAGTACCTTACAGCGGACGACATCAGCGCCGATCCTTCGGCCCTATCAAAACGCCTGGAATCCGTCGACATCCCCGGCGGTGATCAAGCCGGCATCATCGCCGGCATCAAGACCTTCCTTACCGAAGACCTCAAACTG
This sequence comes from Symbiotaphrina buchneri, assembly GCA_001599915.1. Classification (NCBI taxonomy): domain Eukaryota; kingdom Fungi; phylum Ascomycota; order Symbiotaphrinales; family Symbiotaphrinaceae; genus Symbiotaphrina; species Symbiotaphrina buchneri. The sequence continues at coordinate 6,044 of BCIG01000040.1, read as the reverse complement.
CCAGCCGACAAGGTCAACCCCATCATCGAGCAAGGAACCGTGGTACTCAGCACCCTATTGCCGCAACTGGGAATTGTGACGCAAGGTGCGGAGGTAAAGCAGGAAGACAAGGAGGTGGAGGTGCAGGTCAGCAGCAAGCCTATGGTCATTGAGCAGGTTCATGAGTTCAAGGCGGCGGTCCCGCTGAGTAAAGGCGCCCGGCCGGTCGTGGATTTGAGCGTTTTCGAGGAGGTCAAGGAGAAGCTCTAAGGTGGAGAGTCTGGTGAGTGATGGTGGATGAATGAAAGGTTCAACTGGGGTATCGCTGGGATGTGCAGTTGGTGAAAAGACCGGCAGGCTGTCAGACCAGAAGATGGAGAGGAACCGTGGTTCGCTCCTTCGAGGGCCATGTTCAACAGGCCATCACAAGAAGCCTAGTCATTGGGCCATCCACTGCTTTTTGGGGAACGGGTCCGTGAGCCCATGCACTAGGCTTTGGCGGGATGCTCAGGGCATCAGCATAGATCAAGCGGGATCGAATCAGGGGATCCGATTACCGCGACTCATGCTCCGTAAATCAGGGTAGCCAAGTCTCGAAATTACCTACTGATCACACAGATAGAGTCGCTAGATACTGATCTGTCCGTGAAGATGCATCGCCCTGAACCCCCAGATTCCGTCGTCCCCTGATTAACACCCAATGATCCATTTCTGAGCAATTGGGTGTACCCCTTTCCGCCGTTTCAGATCTCGATGGCTAGCCTCCACCAAGATCACGGCCGTGCCTAGCCCCTGACCTCACTGAAACACCTCCCACCCCACTCCACAAGCAAAGCGTCGCCCACGATGCGCATTGAACTCGCAGCTCCTTATACCTCACGGGAATCCTCAATGCTTGAATCAACAATTTACTCCACTAATACGCGCCCGGAAAATGGATAGACAGACGATCCAATTCCGTTCCCAGCGGACAGAGATCTAGTTGGGGCCGGGTGGTCTTGAACAGAAGATCGAACTTCTTGGTGCAGCTGCGCCAAGCAACGAAAACGACCCCTTGATACACCCACGCGCGCACTTCGCTCTACCGTCACACCAAGAGCCCCTAGATTCGCATCACGCATTCTCCTTGGTCTTGGTATATCGTCGAGCGCGTGCAGTGCGTGCAAGATGGCCACCGAAGCCGCCGCGCTTGCCCCGTAGTCCTTTTTGTCTGCCTTTCCTTTCTTTCGCATCTTGTTCTGCGCTGGCTTCGCGATTTGTTGCGAACTACGTTCATTTCTTTTGAGGCTTGCTGGAAAGCTGCTTTGACGTTCTTTTGATACTGGACTTGTGCTGGAGACCACTCTTTCGACATTGACGATTCGTTCATTTTTGCTCACCGGCACTGCAATTGCGCGGGAGCCGGTCGCCGGTCTGGTGAAGGACCCATTCCTAGACATCTAGGGAAACTGGCTTGAGACTCGACAAAGGTCGCACAGTGAGAAAGGAGTTCGACGGTGGAGCTGAAGATAAGGGTCTCGAGAGTGGAGGACTTGTTCAGGGAACCTCATTCTTGACAGGCCTGTGGCCTCTTCAATTCCTGTATATCTTTATTCCTGCTGCCTGGAGCGCAGTTGATCTGCTACATGCAGGACCTCTTCACCTTCGCTGCAGTGGTCGCGATTCTCGTCAACCCTGCTCATGCTTTCTGGCGACTACCATGCCGAGCCAGAAGTGGCCTGGCCCGTATCGATCCGTTGATGAGTCCCGGGAAGGTTGGCGACCACGTGCATGCGATTCATGGAGGGACCAACTTCGGAGAGAGCTCTACATATCAGGACCTTCTTGCCTCGTCTGGGACCAGTTGTGCAGCCTTGCAAGATAAGTCGGCATATTGGACGCCGGCGCTGTACTTTATGGGAACAGATGGGACGACGGAGCTGGTAGACCAAGTCGATGGGATGCTTGCATATTATATGCTCAATGGCAACAACATCACGGCATTCCCGGCCGGATTCTCTATGATTGCTGGGGACAACTTCCGGCGGAATTTTACTCTGCCCGTCCCGGATCCTCCCAGGCCTTGGACCGGGACGGATGCTACACAGGATGCGCTTGGTCAGAAGGCTTTGGGCTTCAATTGCTTGAACTACAATATTGCTCCTGAGGCCACGCTCTATCGTCATTTCTTGCCGGAAAAGTCTTATTTGGATGCCAATTGTCTTGATGGTGTCCGCTTCGAGGTCATGTTTCCTTCCTGCGGCAATGGTCAAGCAGACTCCGACGATCATAAGAGCCATGTCGCATATCCTGATCAAGGTGCGTTCTCTGACTTGCGTCTCATGTAGATGCGAGAGGAGTCCACAGCAGCTGACGACGGCCACAGTTATAACCGGGAATTGCCCCGAGGGCTTTTCGGTCCGTTATCCAAGCATGTTATTCGAGACGATCTGGGACACATACGCCTTTGCTGGGAAAGACGGTCAATTTGTGATTGCCAATGGCGATCCAACAGGTCAGTGGCATCATGCATTTGGTGGGATTCTTCACTAACTCTGTCATACAGGCTATGGCAACCACGGCGACTTCCAAGCAGGCTGGGATGTGGATTTCTTGCAAGAAGCCATCGATACCTGCACCAACCTCTCTGGGCAAATCACTGATTGCCCCATCTTCTCCATCCAAGCCGATGCTACTGCTTCCTCATTCACTATTTCGACTCCGAGCGCTCTAGCAAATGACAATGCTGCAGGACCACTGACGACAGGCCTCCCGGGCAATGGTACTAGCCTCCTCTCTTCTCCACCAATGTCCGCGACTAACGTCATACAGTCCCCGTCCAATCCGGCCCGGCATCGGCCACTCCTGGCCCCTACACCAGCGGAGCAGGCTCTGCAGCCACTACGCAAGCCACTGCAGCCGCTAGCTCAAACCATATGCCAACTCTTGGCTACTCCTCGGCCAGCACGTCCTACAGCGACATGCCCGGCGGCGTCTTCGCCGTCGCAATGAGCACGCAGACCTCAGAGACTGTCTCCATGCTCGAAGCGGACGCCACCTCAACGACTGCAGCCACATCATCGGCTGCCCCTGTTGTCACAGTCACAGTAACGGCCACGCTCTCCACGTCTGCGAACTCCACCACTTCCGCCGGGGGATCGACGATTGCGACGTCGATGCTCACGCAAGGCCAGGAGGCTTACGAGGTCTTTGTCGTCGAACAGCAGGTCACCGTCACGGTGTCTGGGACGGCAGAGGCGGCGACTGAAGGGCTGCTGACGGAGGTGACGCCTACGGCTGCCCCGGCGGTGAGGAGGGATGAGCGAGAGAAGAGGAGGAGACGGCATGTACATGCGCATGTCGGCGGGCAATGGAAGTGGTGAGATGGTTTGGTTGGGCAATTGGGAAGCTGCTTTTCTTCGGCTTGCATTTACTTCGTTGGTTTAGGGACGGGTATCGAGGCTTCTCCTTTGCTGGAACGAAGGATGCACTCGGAGGTATGGTGGTAACAAGACAGCTTTAAGAATTCATGCGCTCTGCTCAAGAATCAGTCCCCACTCTGCTGAAGTTTCTCTGCCTATGATACATGCCCTTGCGATGGCATCCTATTATACATCAGACAATCTACCGTCACAACGCATCTACATCGCAGAAGGAGGGGTACCAAATGGCGCAGGAAACGGGAACGCAGCGGAACATCCTCTCCTTCCCGCCCATCGCTCCGCGGCAAGGCAAGATTCAATGGAACTGAGCTGGAATTGCATCTCGAAAAGTCGTCGTCGCTGCAGTGGACTATGGGCAAAAACCTCGCCTATATTCTTAAAACCGCTCCTATAATGCTTAACACCTCTATAGGAGGAAACTCGCGCCTATATTCTTGCCAGTACGGCGGTACGCAAAACCTCGCCTATATTCTTAAATCTGCCCGCCTATATTCTCAAATCCTCTTCTATAATAGTTATACCGCGAGAGTACTTCTTGGGCACCACCCCTATCTCTTCTACATCGACAATGATTTCTAGAGCGCCTTCACACCCTCCTCAGAATGGACCTGGCTCTCCTACCTGCATCGTAGACATAGGGCTCAATATTTACTGGATGATTGCACTTCCGTGCGGAGTGGCTATTTGATACCTCAGAGTTGCGTGGCCCCGCACCCTTGCATGCGACCTCAACCTCATCTTACCAACGTCAAGCCTCATAACATCGACAGCTCCCGACAGATATACGGTGCAACCATTCTTCGACTGCAGGCGGGCATATTTATTTAGGTACGTATCTGACCTTGGGCACTGCTTTTCGCGCGAATCCCACGTATAAGTACCAGCCTAAGAATATAGGCGCGACTTTTCTCCTATCGAGGTGTTAAGCATAATAGGCGCGGTTTTAGGAATATAGGCGAGGTTTTGTGTACCCAGGTATTGGCGCAAGCACCGAGTTTACAAATGATTTGCGCCCGTCGGGCTCAGTGCAACACCTCATTTCAGACGGATGGGCTTGTTGGAGGAGCTCAGTCGCTTATCATGTTTGTTGGGAAAGGAGTGGTCGCACTGCCCCCAGGAACTGGGCATCACTGGGAGGTTGAAGAGTTGCGCATCGCAGAGGATAGGGGCTCACCGTGCAGCTACCGTGGGACCCCTCCCCTTCCCTCCGCTGGCTACTGCTGGCGGCGCATCTGCCATAGCGGCCATGGGAATAAATACATGCAGCGGCAGACGATTTAGAGAGCTACGGATCCATTGCCTGTAGAAAGATCGTTTGTGCTGTAAGCAACAAGTGCAGCTTCTCGCCATCGTCTAATGGTTGCGGTCCATGGATCTTGCGACAAACTCTGCGCAAGTTGCAAAGATCGTGAACCAGGCAACCCCATCACAGATCGTGCAAGAGTCGCAATCAAGGCAAAATCGATACTTCCCCGACGTAATCCCTAGAGCTCAGGAGGTTCCTTGATAAGCTCCAGAGATCATTTGATAGCGTAGAATAGCCATATTCCTCGTATCGAGTGTCTAAGAATATAGGCGAGGTTCTAGAAAAATTAGGTGTAGTTTAAGAATATAGGCGCGACTTTAAGAATATAGGCGAGGTTTTGAAAAGTAGGCGGAGGTTTAGAATATAGACGAGGCTTTAAGAATATAGGCGAGGTTTTTTGTACCTTTGTATACGCCAGGAATAACAAGAAGACACGAGGTATCACCGCCAGCAAAGAGCAAGATATTACGACGTGGTCGCACCGGTGCATTTATATCGGGAAATACAGTTGCCTGCAACTACAAAGTCCCATAGGAAGTAAACGATCCCTATGTGCCATGAGCAACACTTGAGAGCCATGCTTTATAGATGCAGCCAATCGTCCGACATGCCCAGCGCCTATTTCAGAGACACCGACCGACTACTGAGCCGTATAAGTCCAATCGAAGTCACACAAAATCTGTAGCTAGGAAAGAAAGATATTCTCTCAATCCCGTAGCACCCAAAAAGGTGATGCAGTCACTGTTGGCGCTTGATTCTCATAGTTGAAGCTGTATGATAGGTACATCCTAGTAAAGAGAGTTTAAGCATTATAGGCGAGGTTCTGGAAAATAGGGGGGAATCGAAGAATATAGGCGAGGCTTTAAGAATATAGGCGCGGTTTTTCGTACTTCAGTGATGCTAAGACTATCAGCAGATGGCATCACCACCAGCAAAGAGCAAGAAATCACGATGTGGTTGCATGTCTCTATTTGAACCGGGGATACGGTTGTGTCAATGCCGCAGGGAAGAATGGAATCCTGTACGCCTTTCAACAACAATTGAGACTTCACACACGGCCTGGTAGATGAACCTCACGGCGCGGCAAGCCCTGCGCCTGTTCCAGACATACCGACCAATACTGAGCCATATAAGTCCAATTATAATCACAGCAAATCCGCAGCTAAAGAGGAATAATATCCTCTCAATTCCCTGTCGCTCAACAGGTTGCGCAATCAGTGCTGGTGCTTAATCCCATCGATGAAAGTTGTATGACAGGTACATTCTTAGTATGGAGGGTTTAAGTATAATAGGCGAGGTTCTGAAAAAAGGGTGGGCATTTAAGAATATAGGCGGGG
>BCIG01000039.1:0-66499 GCA_001599915.1 Symbiotaphrina buchneri | reverse complement strand
CCACGCCCCGCCAATCGCCGTCAGGACCGTTCAGTCTCTCCTTTCCGCGATAACTACGCTCCCTCACCCCTCAATGAGAACCCTCCGGCCCTGAGCAATCAGAATGGCTTCTACAGCAGTCGCCTCAACCCGAGCACTGCAAGTCTACCTCGGCGACCTCCGAGCGTGACCATCCCTTCCATCGGGCAGGAAGGTCTAGAATATGCCAACATACCGTACGAGGAATCGGATCCTGATGAAGGGAGCACCCAAGTCAGAAGCATCGGTAGTGATGTTCAGGTCCACGCCCCCAAGGCTTCTCTGCCTGCGTCTGCGGCTAAAGGCAGGGTTGCTGGAGTCACAAGGATGGACTCGTCTCAGGTAGCGGCAGCTGGATTTGGAACAACTTCCGACCATAAGCAGGACCATGACGAAAGAGCTGCGACTCCCAAGGCGAGCATGTCGAGGACGGGCTCAACTTCTTCCGCAGAACGCCCAGACTCGGCTACTTCTATTGTAGACGAGCATGGCATTCCGCAGCTCGGTGCCCGCGTCCCGTTGTATCCTAATTACGGTGACGTGCAAGCTCCTTCACCAGCTCCTTTTATGCAACCATCCGGTACCGCTTCTGCTGGGTCGCATCGACCAGGAAGTCACCATCACCGGACGCGCAGCGGCAGAGAATCAATCAGTGGTACTCCTGATATCTATGGCCTCCGTCATCCGGCCGCTGCCCCCCTTCAAGACCAATTTGAGAAAGCATGGTATCAGAAGCACCCAGAAGCCTTGGCAAAGGATGGAATTGGAGAATGGGAACCTGCTCTCCCCCCTAAGGCGGAGTGGGCTCTAAGCAGTGACGAGCTCAATAGGCTCGTCAGGGAAAGCGCCAGCCGGGCGTCAACAGTTGGTGGGTTTCCGTCGCCAATAATGTATAATAATGTACGGGAGCAGTCAACTAATGGATTGCAGGCAAAGAACCACCTGCTGTTAGTACTCCTGATGAACAGACGGGGTACATTGGAGCGGAAGAGTACGCCCTAAGGTTGGCTGGATCTCGTCCACAGTCGACTGGAAGCCAGCTTAGAACATCATCAATGAGCTCTGCAACTCATGCAGAATCCCCTCTAAGAAAATCCAGCTTTGCGACGGATATATCGGGCGATGCTTCGAAGGATGCCGAGCTGCAACGTGTTCGTTCCAGGGCGATGGAAAGCGAAGCAGGAGATGATGAGGTTATCCACGTCGATCCGCCTTCTAGACGCCTCAGCAGGGTTGTTGGGGCTGGGTTTGATGGGTCAAATGCCGACGGGACTATTGAGGACGAATTACTTGAAGACCGCGATTACAGCGCCCCTATTCTCGCGCCAGACGAGGTCGCCAAGACTCCAGGCGTGACGTTCCTGCAGCCGGCCGTAACCCCACCACCGCCGGAGCGGAGGGGCAGTACTCCGCATGTGGAGGGCGACCATCTCCGTAGCTCATTCATCTCTGGAACCCGGCCCCAGATCATGCAAGGTCTGCCGAAACAAGGCTTCTATGGTAGCACCGAGGGTGTTGGTACGCCTTTGGAAGATGTGGAAGAATACGAACCGTTGTTCCCTGAGGATGAGGATGGAACCAAGAAGGCTGAAAAGCCATTAACCGTAGCCGACCGTCTAAAGCGGCCCGAATTCAACAAACAACGTTTTCCTAGTCGAGATATTTGGGAGGACGCGCCTGACAGTCTGCGCCTTGAGACGACCGTCTCCACGCCAGAATTGCCTGTCGAGCAAAATAGAGAGGAGACCGAGCAGCCGAGCAAGGCTTTCGAGACACCGGAACAGGAAGCAGCAAGAAAGAACATGGATCCTGATGATGAAGAGAATAGGGCGAGCTTCTTGCCTGATGCTACAAAACGCTTTATCAACCCCCATCTGAAGCCTCATCTTAGGGACGAGATTTCTAGGCCCAATATGCAGCACAGGTTCCCTAGCCGGGATATTTGGGAGGATACTCCTGATAGTCTGCAGCTCGAGACTACCGTCAGGACGCCAGAAGTGGATGAGGCGAGGAGCCCACCGGAAGCTCGCCCTACAACTGGAATCATGGCTGCTGCGCAGGAAAGGCTTGCAAAAGGCGAGGAAGTACCGCCATCGGAAGAACGTGCGACTACCGGTATTGCTGCTACTCTCGACAAGCCTAGCATTCCAGCAAGACCAGCTAAGGCGAAACCTGCCGCTGAAGATTCTTCTCCGACTAAGCATGCGCAGCCTAGCATACCGCCTAGACCAGCCCACAGAACACATTCTCCTGAAAAGAAGGCTCCAGTGATACCTGACAGGCCGAAGCCCCAGGTACCTGCCCGGCCTGCGAAACCAACCTCCAAGGGTTCCTCAGAACATGTTCCATTAACGAAAGTCAGCTCAGTCGGATCTACCGGTTCTGCTGGCAGCATTGAACGGGGACCCGCGGACAGTACTAACCTACCCTCAGCACCTAAGCCCAAACCTTTGGTTCCCGCTCGTCCGGCTGGTTCCAAGATTGCGGCTCTAAAGGCTGGATTCATGTCCGACCTCGAATCTCGCCTTCAGGCTGGACCTCAACCTCAGAAAACGCATGAAAAGCCTGCGGAGGAGGAGGAAGAAAAGGAGAAGGCCCCTCTTGCTGATGCTCGGAAGGGTAGAGCTAGAGGACCCGCTCGACGGAAACCTGCAGCTTCGCCTTCCGGCACTGAAGAACCGGCTTCGAAACCTCTTGGTAAGCTGGAAGTTGCTGGTGCCTGGACGGTTTGGCAAATCTCAGACGACGGGACAGTCGATGTCAGGTCGGCGTCTTTGGCTACACCGCAGAGTAAACTTCTGGATTCAAAAGCTGCTACCGATCGAACACCGACTTTGGGAACGAACATACAAGGGGATGGTGTTCATGCCCCGGATGAGATAGCTCCAGGAGCCGAACAAGCCGCGCACCCACCCAACGCGACTGAGGATGCCATTCGAGCGAAAGAGGAACGCGAAAAGCTAGTTGAAATGGCTCCGGACGCGGACAAGCATGACGATACCACTGTGGAGCTAGAGAAGGCTAAGGAGTACTTGGCTCCTGAAGCGCAAGAGCCTGTCGCGGAGGAGCCCTCAGAAACTTCGAAGCCAGTCGATCCTGCTCTACCCCCGGCAGATCCTACGACCGAGGCTGCGGCTGATAGCACAGTGGCCGAGGAGGAAGCTGCTAGCAAACCTCTCCCGCAGGAGTAAGCTGTGCCGCAGCGCAAAGTGGTTCGTGAAGCAGGACGACAAAGTTGGGGGTTAGAGAAAAGGAAGTCAGAGGTGGTATTCTCTACGGCGTACTTTGGGATGCTATAACCGCTTTGCCGGTCACATAGCTGTGGCTTTGGTTTGGTCTTGAGTTAGTTGTGCTATGCTATATAGGTAGCTACCACGCAAGTGTCGTCTCATGGCGACACGCGGTATATTACATTGAGTATCCTGTCGTCTCAGTGCCCGAGTTCTAGCGTAAATTGAATATGAGATTGTTCCAGCTGCTGAGGTAGGTCTGTGCTAGACGGTGGTAGAACATCCGACAGCTCCCTCCTATCGTCTACCGAAGCCCCTTTTCTCGAAGTCAGTCGTGCCTTTGAGCCCCAGGAAACAAAGCTCCCTTCTCAGACATCGGGTTCCCATTGTCAAACCGTCTCACCTCATCACACATCAGACTTCAAACCTCAACCACAAGCTCAAACTCAGTCCTTGGTCTCAACACTTGGTCTCACACAGTGTGACCCTTGTTTATTGTTGCTGTTGTCGTCGTTGCTAACGGAGCAGCATGGTGTTTCACTTCTCAAACCTGTGCACGAGTGACTGACTGTCTAACCGGATACCTTACCTTGCACTCTCGGAAGCATCTCGTCGAAACGAGGGCCCTCCCGCCTTTATGTGTGTGTTATTTAGAACCCCCCCCATAATGGCGTCTCTACCATGATATAAGTGCGAGAGGGCCTCATGATGGCTCGACGGCATGGTGAGTAAAAAGACGGCTCGATACGTGCATTTCTTTGGTGAGATGGAGGGTCTGGAACTAAAAGAGGTGGTTATTGAAGTTGTGGAAGGAGTATAGGGTATCTGATAGCAAGGCAGATGCAAGATGGAGGGCGGAGGAACTACGACGTTCCGGAGTTTCTACAGATGAGCAGAAACACCTGGCAACCTTCCAGGTATAGGAGTTCAGTCTTTTAAACATCTATAAAGATCCTGACCCCCTTCCGTTCCTGAATGATATCCAGATCCTCAAGATCGTTGATACAGCCACTCAACCATGTGCTACGGAACCCAGGAATTCTTCATCGACTGCCAGCACCCGGGCAACTTCTTCGCCAGCGAGCGATGCGTCACCTCCTGGTGCATGGGGCGCATCATCGAGCACTCTCAGTGGATCGAGGGATGGTGTCCCGGGTGCCGCATCCAATGGGCTTCGGAGCAGCCGCGCGGGAATCATCCATGCCACACGCCGTATGCCCTCTCGTCCCACTGGCGCAGCAAGGCCGACCTTGACGCTTACTGGTCTGCTCGGCTCGAGGTGCTAGAGGCTTGCGTTGAGCGCGCCAGTTGGCGGTATGTCGATGGTGGATATGGTCGTCGTGAGAGGCTCGCGCTGGAGCTGGCGGAGGAAGATTATGAGGATGCTTGTCGCTCGTACGAGAGACAGAGTGTCGAGTTTCGTGCGCAGGAGAGGAGGTGGAAACACCTTCAATCGCATGATCCTTTAGGTCCATCATTCTCCTGGCGCGAAAGCCGTCGTGGATCAAGATCGACGTAGCCATCAAGAGATTGCGCCCGGTTAATAAGAGCAGGTCCGCTCTGTTGGAGCTGGTTGTCATCAATACAATATTCCAACCAGCAAACGAGTGGTGCGATTACCAAGCGGTTGGAATACACGTCCGGACGTGAAACTCATCAGTCGCGGTATATTCATTAGTATGCCAGTCAACCTTTCCCAACCTAGGGCTTTCGTCTCAAGGCAAGGATGTCTGAAAGCTGCACAGGGCCCTTGCCTCCCCATCCGCCCGGTCCAGGCTCTATCTCCGGGCGAACCTGTGCATACCAAGGCCAGGCACGCCGATCCAGTTCATTCAGACCTATGGTAGGGGCCCATGAAGCATACAGAAGTTCGATGGCTCCCAACAACAGCGCGAGATTTCTCTCCTTGGTCTCTGAAATTGAAGCTGCCGCAGTCCTCTTTCCCTTTTTAGGAGTGTTATCGACCTCAGATGGTGGCGAAGCAAAGGCCTTCAGCAAGTAAGCCCGGGTGTTCTGGGGCGTGAAGATTGGCAAGATCTCTTCTGTGCCATGACCGCTCTTGGACGAGCGTAATGCCTCCAGGTCAATACCCCACAACGCAGGTTCTCCGCCTTCTTGCGGAACAGAATCCGTAGCCTCTCCTTCGCCTGCCTCCCCAGTGCCGGTACGCTGACTGTCCTTCTCACGGGACCATTCATAGCCCATCCGCTTCATAACCTTTATCTCCCGACCCATGACCCTCGTTGTTGGCTGCCCCACACCCCAGCCCTCCTCTTCCGCCGTCCTTCCAGACTCAATGCCCAGGTTCCTAGCCCTTTCGCGAGCCCCGTAAGCCATTACGGCCTGAGCCAGGCTCAACCTGCTTGAAGGAGGTTGCTCAGGCCTTGTAAACTTGAGCAAAACAACCATGAAAGCTACCACAAGTGGTGCTCTGTTGGTATAAACCACAGTCTTTGATATTTCAGCTTCGTCCATAATAGGCTCCGGCAATGCAACAGCAGCTTCCAAAGATTCTGGTGTATCAGGCTCTTCAACCGTAGCGCCTCTTTTCCGTTTATTTGAAGTTGTCGTTGTGCCATCCGGAGCAGTCCGCTTCTTCGACATGCGCTTTGCAGCACTGATCACTTGCTTTGCCTGTTTCTCGTCTGCAAATATTGCTTGGACATTTGATTTATCCGCTTTGGACAATGCATCTGGGCTAGGTAAGAGGGTCAAGGTCAGCGTTGCGTCCAGCAATCCGGACCTTCAAATCCTACGTAGTTAGAGCAGCTGCCTGTAGCTCCTTGACCTTGCTCATAGCCACGGCCAGAGGGACTTTGGCATCTTGGGTCAGGAAGCGCAGAAGTGTCTGCAGCTCCGAAGCGCTCGCCATGTCGCTTGTCCCTGCAAAGAAGTTGGAGACCAATTGCAAGCTTCTATCATCGATTATCGAGCGTTTGCGGGGAGTGAAGCGTATTGCATGTGAGCGCTGTCAACGGGCGGCAAATGCCGACGCCAAATATCCGGCATATGTACGAAGTCACTACACCACATCGTACGGATCAAACGCTCTCCAACATGATGCGAGCCCAGGGAGCGATCTCATAAGATTGAAGGGAATATCGTCTATCCAGAAGTGAATGAGTGGACTCCAGACCGTTATGCTATATACACGGAAGGACGGCTACCAGTAAGGACAATCCCTTCGAAGGGCAGGCCGCTGGCAGGATACAATAGCTCGAACACGGCCAACGAACGGGTAGTGGACCACCAGCAACAATGTCTGGACAATCCAACGTCAAGGAATTCCCCGACATCTCCAACAAACTCAACGCGCTCCCGAAGAAATCACTCTTCGAGCGGCAAAAGGCTGAAGCCGAAGCAAAGCGTCTCCGCGAGGAAGCCGAGACCAAAGCCGTCTACGAGGACTTCGTCAAGTCATTCGAGGATGAAGAAGCCGGTGGAAATAGTTCCAGAGACGGCTTCTCAAGGCGCCCGGGAGGTCCTACAAGCGCTGGCTTCGCATCGGGTGGAGGCCCGGGCAGACGGCACTTCACGGGGCCTCCGGCGGGTCCGAATAGGGGAGGGTTGGGTGGTGCAAGAGGTGGTCGTGCAAGTGGCCCTGGGAGCTTAGGACCCGCCCCTCCGTCATTTCCCAGGAAGAGAGGACCGGATGGGGCGTATAGAGACAACAACCATGGTCTTTTTGCGTTCGAGGATGCGCCCAAACCGCCAACAGATACTGCAGCTGCGTTCAACGTGTCAGACGATGAAGATGAACAAGCGCAGGGCGGGATGTCAGCGGAGCGCGCCGTTCCCAAACCGACCTTACATCTCTCGTCCCTTCCCTCAGGGAGCTCGGCAGCGTTCGTGAAATCCATTCTACCTCCTAATTTGACCGTGGATGGAGTCCGGTTTGTGCCTCCGTCTGGCCCGGGTACAACGGAACGAAAATCAACCTCTGCTATTGTCACTTTGGCCAAAGATACTCCTGCCAGTGATATGGACACTGCTGTGAATTCACTACAGAACAGATATCTAGGTTACGGGTTCTATCTCTCGATCTCAAGATATCTGTCCTCTGCAGCACTTGGTTCGGCCGCCCCCGTGTCGACAGGGGCCAGCTTGCTTTCCTCATTGCCTTTCGGTGCGCGCCCGGTCCAGACAGGCCCGGTGGGCAGCCTCAACCGCGCGCCTCCTCCTGGATCGCACTACAGAGGCGGATTCGCTCCTCCTTCATCATACGGGCCGGGTTACGGACGAGGTGCGCCCACCGTACAAGTCTCCGTGAAACCGCCCTCGGATTTGAAAGAGCTGAAACTTATACACATGACGCTGGAAGCTGTGCTCACTCATGGACCTGAATTCGAGGCGCTTCTCATGACCAGACCAGAGGTACAGAGAGATGAGAAGTGGGCTTGGCTCTGGGATTCAAGAAGTACAGGCGGCGTGTGGTACCGATGGCGACTGTGGGAGATTCTGACCGGCGCCCATCAGACCCGTGGTGGACAGGGCAATCGTAACGAGGCCGTGTTCGAAGGAGGCGCAGAATGGGTCCCTCCGGAGAAAGGCCTGCGATTTGAGTATATTACAAAGCTAGAAGAATTCGTGTCCGATTCGGAATATGACTCGTCCGAAGATGGGTTTTCTGATGACGAGGAGCATCAACGCAGGCAGCAAGGCGGAGGACCTGGGGATGTTAGTGGCCAGGATGGAGAAGCAGGATCGTACCTGAATCCGCTGTTCAAGGCGAAACTCACCCACCTTCTCGCACGGTTACCCACAACTACCGGTAGACTTCGGAGAGGAGACGTAGCCAGGGTAACGGCTTTTGCTATAGATCATGCCGGGCAAGGGGCAGATGAAGTGGTCGATATGCTTGTGTCAAACATTGAGCGGCCGTTTGTGTTTACGAGCGCGAATCCAGAGGGCAAACAGGCTCGAGAGGATACTACGACAGACGTGGAACCCCAAGACGGAGGAAAAGAGACGGCGACTAAAGGAAAGGAAGATCCCTCCTCGGCGAAACTGATCGGCTTATACCTTGTTTCCGATATCTTATCATCTTTTTCAACCAGCGGTGTCCGGCATGCTTGGAGATATCGGCAGTTATTCGAATCGGCGCTCCGAAACAGAAAGATCTTCGAAGGGCTCGGCAGACTAGACAGAGACATGCAGTGGGGCAGATTGCGGGCCGATAAGTGGAAACGCAGCGTCAACAGCTTGCTCACCCTTTGGGAAGGCTGGTGCGTCTTTCCTCAATCGTCGCAGGAGCATTTCATGTCGGTGTTCGCCAATCCGCCCCTGACAGCAGAGGAGGAGGCGGCTGCCGCCGCTGCTGCGGCCAAGACGGCCAGTCTGGCGGGAGCCACAACGAAGTCGAAATGGAAGGCTGTCGACGCTAGTGCTGCATCGGAGAGTCCTAGACCAGAACCTGTCGACAAGGAGAACATTGACAAGGGTCCTGCAGATAGCTTTGACGGTAAGCCTATGGATGAAGACGAAGATCTAGACGGTGTTCCAATGGAGGACATTGATGGTGAGCCCATGGATGATAGCGATATTGACGGGTCACCAATGGATGAAGCAAATGCCGAAACGGATGGCAGATCTGCTCCTGCCGTGCCAGAGAGCTTGGAAGAGAATCAGCCGCCCAAGGAAGAGACCACTGCTGCCCCTTCATCTGAGCCGGACGATGGGAAGGCTAAGTCAGAAGGTCCGCCTCGGAGAAGGCGACCAAAGGCCGAAGATATGTTCGCTGTGTCTGACGAAGAGTAGTGCATGGATCAATGAAGATACTATGTTTCCGTGCCCTACATCCAGTGATGGACGTTGTAGTGAGCAAACGCCCATTGCTGGCCTCTCGTGTTCGCTGGTTGCACAAGAGCCATTGACGATGGAAGGGGTTCGTAGACTCAGTAAATGCGGCAGCCCGAAGTGATCCAAGACGAGATTACGGTCTGAGCATTGCGAGAGCTTCCAAGTCTTGTACGGCAGTGATCTTCCGGCCCTCCACAGGAACATCAACAATAGCCTCCCCGTTCAGAAAGAAGCTTTTATATTCGTGACCCCTGTCGACGAGAATACTGCGCCACCCAGCGTCCTCGGCACCGAAACAGTCTTTCTTGACATCGTCGCCCACATGCAAGAAGCAGAAGTCCTCTAGCTGTTCGTCCACGGCTTTTGCTTCGGTCTCTCGCGCCTCTGGCTCGGTCAAAGTCGCTCGCAGCAACTCCTTTGCCCTCTCCCAGACAAGCCGATCCGGCTTCTCCGCGCCGACGTCGTAGCTTAGCACCTCGAAACTGATGTCCTCATCCACATTGGATTCCTTAGCCTCTTGGCAGAAATTGCCAATCGCCCTTGATCCCACGCTCAAGCCTAGACTTGATAGGATGCTGGGCACGCGGTCGTCCGAGTTGGTGACAACGCCTACAACGGTCGTCTGCCATGGCCAGGCGTGGCTCGGTCCCTGGGTCTTGCTTTCCCGAATCCTCTGGAAGAGAGGGACGACGTCGGGGTAGAGGAGGTACCCCTCGGAGCTGGCGAAGCGGTTGAGAAGCTCGGGCACACATACATTCTACGAGCAAGAAGTCGTTGGAATGATTTCCGTACGACGAGCTTTTCGGGGAGGGACTGGCCTCTTCGCAGGAAGGGCGTGAATGTATCCTTGACTATCTGCCTTGCTATCAGTCACGGGTTTCCATGGTTGCTGGTGTAATGGCACAGTAAAGTTCGAAGATGGAGACCATTGCTCTGAATCTGAAAATGGAGGGACGAGAAGGGAAATGAGAATGAAAGACTAGAGCAGGGATACAAGCGCTCTCACACAGAAGTAATGCGGTAGATGCGCCGTCCAGGACATGGACCAAATACAAATAGGCCGTATGCTAGCTATGCAGGACATCAGAACTCACATTTGCCCACCACTCAGGCGCCCGCATGCCAGCCTCTTTGCCAAAGTTCGGATGTGCCTTGGCTTCCTTCTTGAACGCTGTACCGGTTAGCGCCCAGATGGTCCAAATAAGGTAAACGTCCATAATTCCTGATGTACAAATGTTTGATCCGCGAGGAGGAAGGAAGGGTTTAGAATTGAGAGTGAATATGCACAAGTATCAAATAAAGAGCTGTCTCTGCACACCTTTTCGGAATGAACTCTCGAGAGCTTCATCGTCCGGGACGGATGTCATGCCCAGCCGGCGCGCGACATCGCCGTATTGTTTCGCAATGGGCTGACGGGGATGGAAGAGCGTCCCGAAGGCGTCGAAGGTCAGGAGGAGGTTCTTTTTTGGAGACTTGGACATGATGGGGGGTTGGTATTCTTGATTTCTTCAGGCTGGGTATTTTGTGGGGAAGAAGCATGCCAGAACTAGCGATAAGAGATAGAGATCATTGGCGGTTGACGGACGAATGATGATTGGGTTGTGGAGATGGACACTGTAGTCCAGATCAAGGATGAGAGTCTATGGAGGAACAGGCATTCTTCTTCCGCATTCGTCGTGTTGATGCTGTCTTTTGCAGTATGAACCCTGTGCACGTCAGAGCGAGACGCTGTCAATCCGTCCGTCTAGTGCCGGGAAACCAACAAGCGCCTCGCTAATTGCTGATCCCCGCAAGGCGGAGGTCGGTGAGCAACGACAACCAATCGCGACCCCTGAACCCTCAGCAGGTATGTACCCGTACCCGCCGGGGGCCTGCAGGAGGTCAGGGACCAGAGGCGCCCGACCAGAACTAACGTCGCTGACTGGCTGCTGACCCGGCCGTCTTCATCTCCAGGGCACGCCTGGAACCTGATCGGTTGCTATTTTGGGAGCCGCATCGCGACGAATCGCTGTGCCCGACGGAGCGCTTTGTCCTTTTGCTATCTATGGCTGACGGGAAGGAGAGGAGAGAGCAGTAAAAGGATGGGAGGGAGCATAAAGATGGGCGGTCGGCCGATTGCTCGAGGCCAGTCGCATTTTTGCATGTTGCATGTTGGTGTACTTTTTGAAAAAGCATCCACCGGAGATGTGGTGATAGATATTTGATACATTCTCGATTTTGTTGCTGTGCCGCAGGTCCGCTTCACTTTGACCGCATTCAAAAAATACCTTTCTGTTGTCCCTCTCGTCAAGCAAGCAGATCCTCAGATGGCCTCGGCAGCGCCGTTGCATCTGTTTCCGGCCCCTCCCTCAAAGGCCAAGAACAACCGCAAGGAGAAACGGAGATCCTTGCCAGCTTCTCCCGTCATGACAGTGGGAAGAGTTGGCTCTCCAACAGACAAACAAGAGATAGTCGTGCAGGTGACCAGCTCGCCGAGGAGAGACCAGATCCGGACACCGGAGCCTGCAGTCATCAGAACTCCAGTGAGTACGGCGGCGCCTAGTTCAGAACAGTCCAGGGCTTTCTCCCCAGCGCCGTCGACGAACAACCGATCCATCCTTTCAGATGCTCCAACTCTGGTGGGCACCAATGGAGCAGCACCAGCTTCAGAAGTCCCAATGCGATCGATATTTCCCACGTACAACCCGAGCCTTCCCCTCTCCCAACAGGCATACCATCCCACACAAGCGTCCCCAACCAACATCCCCCGGCAACACATCAGCAAGTCTCCTTATTCGCCCAGTGTGTACTCTCCCCAAAGCTATGGTCGGGCAACCAGTCCAAGGACCGCGCCTCCCACGATGACCAGCTTCCCGGCAGCACCATTGCGAAACGGCCCACATTATTCTTCTCAGGACGAAATGGATGAACTGTGGGAAGCAGCGAATGGACAAGGTACGAAGGAGACTGGACGGATGTTTGCCTTGAGAATGAGAAAGTAGGGCACGAGTCAGCCCCTCCTTTTTTCTGATGCTAATGATCCTGCTAGAGAAGATGGACGTATTCTGTCCGCAAGTGAGACACCGCTCGTGCCGGAGGAGTCTTATCGCTTCGAATCGTCAAACGGCAAGTCATTCTATGACTTTCAGACCATCAAACAATTTGAAAAGGGATCGAATTCTTCCGAATGTTCAGTTCGAAGACATCATCCAACAAAAGCCAGCATCGTGCCCGTTGTAACTTTGAGTCTGGACGATTCACTCGGTCGTCTGCCGCCTAAAGACGGATTGATCACCGCCATCTACCCAAAGCTAGCGATGATGATGGCACTAGATCAAGCTGCATCCAGGAAAGCTCAATCTCCAGACCCGGAAAAGTTCGAGCAAGACACAATCGAGAAGGCGGCCGCAAAAGAGTGCTGCAATCTCGTATGGGAGGCGACTAGGCAAATATACCAGCTATGGCATCCGAGTCTCAATGGCAGCAAAGGCCAAGGATTCCCCTTGCGCGTCGATGCGGAAGGCAGCGGACTTACCGTCAGGCTGACGAGCGCTGACGGCGTAGAAACGCTGGTCTCATTAGAAGTGGGCACGGCAAGTCTATTGGTCAATACCGTGGCAACGACAAAAATCCCCTCTTTCTACATCGTGGATGTCGCTGTGACAGCCGTCCTTACTGTTGCCCTGATTGAAGGAAGGAGACTCCGAAACCGTCGTCTTTCTGCGCCAGCTACCTTGTCTTCGGTCGTGACAAGCGGCCCTGGAGGCCTGCCAACACACCACGCTCCGGAAGAGGATGAACTGCCAAGGGCCACAAAAGGCATTCTTGGTCTCCTGTATCTTTTCTTTCAATTCATTGTATGGGCGTTGAGTATTGTGTAAAGGCTCTTGGCGCCATTGTTCTAGGAGTAAGCGCTTGTGTGACGAAGAAGTCATGACCTCTCCAAACTCCGATGTTCCTTTTCTGCATTTCTTTCTCCTGAGATTCCCCTTTTCTCATTTTGATCTCTTCATACATATGGCTAAGGTGTGGGTATAAATTAGAGACAAATGATGGTGTGGAAGTCGTTAACGGACGATAGCCTCATTTTTGTTGCTGGACCTCGCTTTGACCAAATGCTTGATTATGCTGTGGTATGAGTCCCTCCGCCATTTCAATAGCCCCTCTTACATCCCCTTTATTGTAAAGGAACAGGCCCTGCAGCGCCGCTGCACTCGTTCGGAAACCCCGGTCATTGCGGATGACCCCATCTTCGCCCGGTATAAGACCCATACCCTCGAGCTTCTGCAAGAATTCCTTCTTGCCCTGTCCGTCTGTGTCATATTCTCCATAGAATCGATCCCAAAGTTCGGCCACTTGATATCGACTTGGCTCCCCTAATCTGACCGTCATGTCCACCCTACCAGGTCTGACCAAAGCTTCATCTAGACGCTCCACGTGGTTTGTGGTCAAGAATATAATCCGTTCTTCTGCGCTGGCTACTCCATCAAGGGCATTAAGTAAGCCCGAGAAGGTTACATTAGCACCACGGTAACCATCAGCATCCGTCTGGACACGTCTGTTTGTAAAAGCGGCGTCAACGTCTTCAAGGAGGACTATTGTCCGCATGGGAATATTGGTGAGCAGATGATTTAGCTTGTCATCAGTGAGACCTCTTTCGCTGAGGTTGAGGAGACAAATATTGTAATCCAGGCTGCCGGCTAGGGCTTGGATGAAAGAAGTCTTCCCACTACCAGGTGGGCCATGCAGAAGGTATCCGCGACGGTAGGGTATGCCTCTGTCAAAATACCATTTCCCGCTCCCAAGGAAGTCCTTCACGTCTTCAACTATTTTTTCCTTGATGCCTTTGTCCAATATAACTGACTCGAGGGGACGTTTCTGCCTTGGTTGACCGAATGGTCGCCATTCTGTTCCCCAAGCTGTGAATACGACTGTCTTGCCCTCCTGTTGTTCGATAGCAAGCTGATGAGCTTCTGTGAATAAATCCTCAAATATATGCCTTTTTGAATATATTGTTGTAAGAGTAACAGTCTCCCAAGGTGATCCCGTCTGTAAATCCATCGACCGTGTCTCCCGGGCACGGTTTACGATTATGAAAGCATCCTTGTAACGGAGTATATGTCTGCCGGGTCCAGGTATGAGAGAGAATTGTGTATGTAATGCCCCATTCGGCCGACTGATCTTGGATGTCTGAATTGAAAGATGGTGAAGGCCGGGAGTAAACCGTCGAACAAGAGCAGCCATGACTCCTTCCGCCGCGGGTTCTCCGGCCTTGCTCCCTGTGGCCCGTTCAGACGGTAGCACTGCAACATTAGACAGTTGCGCGCGCTGATATGTAGACATCCAATTTAAGAACCACTGGTATGATTCATCGTTTCGGCTGATCTCAAGGTCGACCAGAAGCCGCCTTCGCGCAAATGCTGCGCCATGTCGCAGACCCTTCTGTCCAAGCCCAATAACTGCACCTAGACCTGCCAAACCGAAGCCCTAGAGACTTGATCTCAGCATTCAAGCTTGCATTCAAGCACGTCAAGCTGGAGCTTACCGCAGTGAAAAAAGGATTGGACGTTAGCTGAGCAAAGAAGCTTCCATCACTGGTCTGCTGGCCAGCAGCAACCTGCTTCAAGAGCTCATTCTTCGAGGGCACGACGACATCCTGACTGTTGCTTGGAACAGTAGATATTGCCGAGTTCTGTTCCATATCCAGCACTTAAGTCGAAGCTGCCATTGCAAGAAACGAAGGGCAGGCGTGGTGGGGGTTGATTTTCTGTTCGCGCGGACCCTGGAGCTTGAAAATAAAAATTGAGCAGTGACGTCTCGTCTCGGTTCACGCGAGCTCGAGCTCAAGCTTGAGCGATCCGAGCGCGCAGTGTTTCGTAGCACAAGCTTGGACGACAACATCGCGCCATACAACCTTCATCCTCCTTTCTTCTTCACCTAGGTGATCGATCACTACCTGCAGGCAATACAGACTTGCATTCAAGAAGGTATTCTATACTTGATTATTTTTTATTAGCTCGCCTACTCGTCTTGGAAGCTTTCTAAAAGCTCACGGCGCCAACAGGTTCAGACGAAGGCGGGAAGGCCATATCTATCTTCACGTAGGAGCTTGTCGATTCTCGTCAGCAATCATGCCTACCGGCTACTTGGTTGGTATGTTCGATTACTCTAGCAAATTTATCTCTGTTTTTGAAGCGTTATTTCTTCGTTTCCTGAACCTCTTCCCCGGTATCAGTCCCTCTATATCTGCCGCATTTTCAGTCAAGTTCAACTATCTGTCGGCGTGTTTTCTCACATTGCACTAGGGCTATCTCCCAACAATCGTGCTGTCTGCAAGACCACAACTTGCAAAAAAGCTGGCATCAAGATCCAAAAAGGAGAGATCCGATTTGGAACCATGGTCGACATCAATGGCCACACCAGCTGGGCCTACAGACATTGGTATGTTGATTTCATGGTTCCTGTGCGATTGCTGTTACTGTGCATTGGTTGTAGACTGACTCTCCTAGGGGCTGTGTTACTCCACAAGTGATCGAGAATATCAACAAATATATTGAAGGCCAGCTTGAATTGATAGAAGGTTACGAGGAAGCCCCACCAGAAGTTCAAGAAAAAGTCCAGCGTGCTCTCGCACAAGGTCATGTTGACCCAGAAGATTGGCGTGGAGTAAGATGGACAAGCTCCCCTCTGATATCTGACCTACTGACATTTCAGGATGCCGAACTGAATCACCCTGGAGCGAAGAAAAAAAGGACGCCGAAGAAGAAGAAGGTAGACGAGGAATCAGACGTAAGTTTGCTGCTTAATATCGCTTTCCACCATGCGACTATGTCCTCCTACGGTGCTTACAGAATGTACAGGCCGAAGAGGGGGCTGATGCCACCACGCCCACCAAGCCTAAGAAGCGCGGCCGTCCGAAGAAGGAGGTAGATGAAGACGAAGAGCCCGCACCCAAGAAGGCTAAAGCGGCCAAGCGAAGCAAGAAGACCAAGCAAGAGGAAGATGAGGACGAGATGCCCGAGGAAGAAGAACAGAAGCCTGCCAAGAAAGCCAGAGCACCTCGCAAGAAAAAGGCAGCTGAACCCGAACCCGTCGATGAGGCTGAGGAGGAGGAGCCTAAACCCGCGAAGAAAGCCAAAGCTGCCCCTAAGGCCAAAGCTCCTCCTGCTGCTGTTGAGGATGGTGAGGCTGCACCGAAGAAGCGTGGGAGGAAGAAGAAGGCTGCTCCAGTTGAAGAAGAGTGAATATTCGCAGCAATACTGTGTGTGGCCCCTCTGTTACTCGGTGCTTTGTGATGTCGAAACATGGCATGTGCTTCCCTGCGGAAAAGTGTCTCTTCTGGAGTGGTGTCACATCTGGCTCCATGTGTCTTTTTTAGCGGAACAAGTAATGGACCTCAAAATGGAGTCGGAGTCGGAGTCTGGCATGGTGCACGAGGCTCTACTTTATACCTTGATTTGCTCATCTTTAGCGGAGCAGATGTATGCAATGTTTGCTGTGTACTTTTAGACAGTGACGAATATCGGGAATGCAATTGATTGCTTGGACTGGCAGGCATCAGGGTTCGAAGAAGTAGTCTCAAATATCAGGCTCACAGTTGATGGGCTCTCAAAGAGGCAATTGCATTGTAGGTTGCATTGTAGACAGCGCGTACGCTTCTAATGGTCTCTAAGGCCATGGTGAGCTTGCAAGAGACAAATCGACCATCACTCCGCTAACCCAATCCACCATCGCCCTGCTCCAGCGATTCCTCCGCGGCAGAGACACGCTTCAAGGCAAACAGACATCAGACAACAGACATCTATCTGGTCGAGCTGGTGCCATCCTCTGGGCCGGGCAGACCCTCCTCATCGCCAGGCTCCTGGTACGTGCCGCCAGGCTTGGTGGCGCCACGAGTGCGGCCGCCGATGATGTTGGACTTGTCGATGGCTTCTTTTTCATCTTGTTCTGAAATGAGTGTCGGTACACATCACCGTCAGGAAATAGCATATGACGAGTGAGTATAAAAGCAAGTGAAGGGCTGCTGAGACAGGAGCCATGTGATAGTGAAGGTATAAGGAGTGAGCTGAGGAGCAACGTACCGAGATAGGCATCAGTGTCAGCCTTAGCTGGGTCGATGGGGTCTTCAACGGGCGCCTCGTCCTTCTGGACGGGGATGTGGCCTTGCCCGGTGCGGGAGACGTAGTCGTTGTCACTGGGGACGCCGGAGGGGACATCGCCGCCCGTGGCATCGTTCTGCTGCTCGTACTTGTCGTCGGCGCTCATCTTGATGTGGTTGTTGTTTTATGGAAAGAGAATGAGTTGATGTGAGCTGGTAGATAGCAGTTCGTATGAAGAGCTGGCTAAGTGTGATGTAGGTGTAGAGATTTAGATGGAGGAATGGAGAAGAGAAAGAGCTTCAGGCGGGAAGCCCAGGGCCGTCTTCTTGTACTGTTTGCTCTCAGCTAGCTACCTCCATCACACTGACGCAGATTCACGCCAGGCCAGCTCGTCATAGCTCCTCCATTCACTTTCCCGTCACGGGAGTCCCTTTCCCCTGCCGACTAGCAAAATACGAGGGGTTTCAGCCTCGCCCATGCAACACGCTTGTAGAGCGGTGAGGTCAGTGCCGGGCTGCATTGTCGTGCGATTTGGAGCTTGGTGATGTCAAGGAGCAGTAATGGTGATGCGGAGACCGGGATCTTTGATGTCAATACGGCCTCAGGCGCTTGTCTGAGGAAGGCTAAGGGGCGATCCTAGACTGCAGAAAGTGGGGCTAGACATAACCCTGGCAGCATTGTTGCAGGTATAATTCTGGTTGAGCCGTGCCATGAGTTTCGAAAGCATCCCCAGCTTTATCGTCGGGCGTCATCGAATGGGATGCTTTGCCGTGAGCGCTCCCTTTTTCGCTTCGTACGGATCATTGAGGAGCAAAGGCCCAATTCCCATCCCGCATCCCGCCTTTTGATCAGCGTCAGACAAGCCGATTCGAAGCGACAGCATGGATGCTCACGAAGAATTCGGTATTGTTAAATCATGCAGGTGACGCGGATATCTTTCTTATTTCCAGTCGGAAATGGGACCGCCCGGCGGGTGAGGAAGCATTCAGGGGTAACACAACGTCATGAGTGTTAGTTTGCCCGCCTTGTGCTACCCGGCTGGTATTTGCTCGTCGATGCCAAATTTATGTGGACGACGGTTTACTCTGCTTCATCAGTGACCTGTGAGCTCCTGTATGTTATGTGTCGATATATGGACTGCACCCGTAACCTTCCATATCAAATCGTCTCATGGTTATTTACAGAACTGGTAAATTTGAACTATGCAA
Organism: Symbiotaphrina buchneri; assembly: GCA_001599915.1. Classification (NCBI taxonomy): domain Eukaryota; kingdom Fungi; phylum Ascomycota; order Symbiotaphrinales; family Symbiotaphrinaceae; genus Symbiotaphrina; species Symbiotaphrina buchneri. The sequence continues at coordinate 48,166 of BCIG01000039.1, read as the reverse complement.
TTGGCAGAATAGATAAGAGTCCTGGTCCAACAGCTTCATGAAGAAGCTACATAAGACATAAAGCCGATGGAAATATTAATAAACACGCTATCGTCCCAAAACGCACAGAGAAGGTCCCCAAGTCCATGATCCCGCGCCGAATAGAAAATTTCGTCGACGCATGACATTTGTCCGAAATAGATCAGGACAGCTAACAGACGCCGTAGAGAAGTCAAAAGACTCCCACAATTGAGGAGCCCAACGCCGCGCGCTGGGGAGACCGTGGCTACCCCTTATATATCCGCAAAACCCAACTCCGATATAAAGATGTATCCTGACCCAGCTTTTCCCCCACAATTGATACCAACTCCAACAAACTCCAGTGTGTCCGAAGAAAGCCAGACGATCATCGGATTACCCAAGTGCATTCGCACGCTTGACTGTCTCTCTTCTCAAGAACGTCCCGACCGAGTAAGTCGGGCCACCATGCCCGTCGCCGTCGGAACCCGCTACTGTACTGGTTCTGAGATGTAGGCTCAGTCTCGTTGAGTTGGACGACATTCGGTAGCATGCCGGGCTGGTTGTTGTCAAGCATTTGCATCTGTTGGCAGTATGGCTGCACAATGTATTCAACGCCCGGTGCACGGCGCTCCTCAATCTTTATAACCTTTGGATATGAACTGGTGGAAGAATTCGTACCCGATGCGCTTGAAGAAGTATTAGAACAATTTTGAGTAACGTAGATGAAGCCTTCCAGGATGGTGTTGTTCCAAAAGCAGTACCATGGCTTATCTGAAGGCTGCACCACAGGGCCGTTGGAGGACCCTCGCGGAAGTAGCCATTCATACTCTTCAGGCTCATCCCTGCTGAAGATGTCATCTTCATCGTCCGGAGACCGCTTAGTGTGGGTGTAGCCTGCAGTGAAGTTCTCCTCGGCGACAATGACAACCTTCGTATACGGAACCCAAAAGAAATAGGCAGGACCAAGTTCCGTGTCACTCATGTCCATGACAACTGACATTGACCGAGGCTCGCCGAATATAGGGGGCTGTGTTCCATAATACTTAGGATCGTCGCTCGCCTGCGCCGTGAGTAGCTGTACAGAAGGTGCAGCACTATTCGTAACTTGGGTAACGTTGATCAGGAGCTCCGGATTGTAGATGTCGCAGGTCCAAGCGCTAGACGTATCGGGATCCGTCAAGCATTGGTTGGAAGACTCGGACGAGCTTTCAATGGGCACAGAATAGGTACCGGCCGCTATAGGCGGCAAGCTGGCTGTAGGAGTAGAGATTGGTGATGCATCGAATGTAGTCGTTACTGTGACAGTCGCCGGTCTAAGTCAATTAGTAAATGCACTCATGACCGACTGAAGACGGAACACTTACACAACGGACGTTGCCGATACATTTGCCTCCGCGGCAGCGGTACTTGTGCTATTCTTAGGAAGGGCGTGGTGATGCTTCCTATCGAGAACTCTGGTGATGACACCTCCAAGTACGCCGGCAAGAACACACAAGCTGACAATTAGCACAACGACCAACCACAGGGGTACTTTGCCCCTGCAAACACGCAAGTTGCCTTTCTGTGTGATCTTCTCACTGAAGGGCGTGTCGCGATGAGGGGGATCGGTGAAATTCAGTTGAGCCTCGCTGGAACTCGACACTGCACTTCTGGTCGATTCTCTGGATTGAGGAGATGTCAAACTGCTCGGGGCCTGGGCAGGCTCCGGATTGGCATTGTCGGGGACGGGAACGGGAACAGCAGCCACCGCTTCCCTTTCTGCCTCATTGGCGATCTTGGGTTCCACACCATCAGGATATCTTGTGTACGGCGGCAACGGCTCGGTATGCCCGTCAGGTCCAATGATATCTTGAGCTTCTTCCCCTTCGGGTCCCAACCGACGGTGATACTCTTGGCCCAAACCAGGAAATCCAACAGGTATCGGTGCTGGAGCGATGACCGGAGAGCCTATCTCGGATTCGGGTACGGTATTCTGAGGATACATCATGTATGGGTGCGCCGGTGCGTTTGGCAATGCGGAGTCACGTTCGCCAGCCCTTGGAGAAGATGTGGTCGCTATGCTCGCGGTGCGTGCCGGTCCAATTCCTTGCGGGTACATCCCATATGGATGGCTTGGACCGGTTGTGTTCTGATAAGGACTTTGAGGTCTTGGAAAAGCGTATGAAGAAGCCGTACTGGTCGACCTTTGAAGCCCGGTTGGTGTGCTGGGATTGTGATTATGCGAGAGTAAGTTCGACTTTAGAGATGCTGCATTCGACGGATCTGGGTGGTGTGAGGGTAGTGAGGTAGGGCCATTCGGGTCTTTTCTATCTGTGTTTTCCATGTTGCCGCCAGACTCCTCCACGGGACTGGCGAAGGGATTTGAGATCTGCGATGTCCGAGTACTCGCGTTTGTCGCCTCTCGAGATGTGAAGGGGTCGTTGTGTCCACCAGGTCGATAATTGTTGAAGCCATCGGACACACCTGAAGCGTCATAGAGGTCGTCGTCGGCGGGAAGAGTAGTCGACAACCGTAGCGACGATTGACGGTCTGGCCGGACCGAGCGGCTGGCTTCCTCGCCTGCCATTACGGCACGATCGTCCAGCAAGAAGAGTATCGACGCGTTATGATGGTAGATATGGATAGTGGCACTGCGGTGTTGGCGGTTGTGGTGGAAGGGTATCTGCAGATGGGATGATGGATGGGGTAATTGAGAGTTAGGGCCTTTGAGGTCAGAGATACCGGTTGTGGTGCGGTACTCCGCTACGGCAGAGGAGGTTTCGTGACTCGCTTGGCCTGGCGGCTAAGGGTGGACGGAGTCGGTTGGTTGGTTGGTTGGTGCGCCACGAGGGCCAAGCACAACCAAGAGGACGAAGGAACGCTAGGAGTACAGAATACGACATGGAGGGAAGACTAAGATTTATTGGGTAAGAAGGTAACTAGTTTGTACTCCACGAAAACAGCCTTTAATGTTGAGCATCACGGACAGATAAGTGATACCAGATGTAGACAGATTAACAGTTCTTTTATATTACAATGAGTCCTTGTGTAAGGTTATTAATTGGTATGACATTCACCTGCCCTGCCATCTTCCTCTATCAAATGGATTGACCACCTTAGTCTTTTCCCACGGTTGTCTTGTTTGTGTGGATAAAGCCCCTTGAATTATCTTACCCCGCTTGGCAGCTAATACCAATTTGGCAGCCGCTAAGGTCAGGGACAGATTAATCTCAAGGTTCGTTCTCTCAACAGTCCCGGGCTAAGCCACTCCAAAGATTCGCGGCCCCGGCGTTGGACCAGGAACCGTTTCCCTTTCTCCAGAAACTTGAACTTTCTTTAACACGACCAGCAATTCCAGTGGAAAGCTTCATCCATCACCATCTAGAAGTCCTTCCACTCGCGACCAGCATTGCGTCACTCAGGAGAGATTGCCCCTGACCAGCTACCCAACTAGACCTTCGTACGTCGGCAGATTTCATTCCCGTCACACACCGCCACTCCCCCCTCTCGCCTCGTCACTGCGTTATACAAAGTCATATATGGCCTTCTGTCTCGCCATTACTGACTGTATAGGTTTACCATTGCTTATCTGGAACATCATGTCTTCGAAACCGCAGAACATTGGCGTCAAGGCCATTGAGATTTACTTCCCTTCTCAGGTATGCACGCGACCTCGCCTTGCTCTCGGAAAAATATCCCTCGATAGGGCATTTGCTGAATAAAGTGCAGTGTGTCGATCAGAAAGTGTTGGAGAAGTTCGATGGCGTCAGTGAAGGCAAATACACCATTGGCCTCGGGCAGACCAAGATGAGCTTCTGTGATGACCGTGAAGGTAGAGAGATTCTGTTCTCTTCAATGTTCTGCAGCTAGGATGATACGAGATCTAGACATCTATTCCTTCGCCCTTACAACTGTCTCAAACCTGCTGAAGAAGTACAACATCGACCCCACGTCAATTGGACGGCTCGAAGTCGGTACCGAGACTCTGCTGGACAAATCCAAGTCCGTCAAATCCGTCCTGATGCAACTCTTCACCCCAAGTGGCAACACCAGCATCGAGGGTGTGGATACCATGAACGCCTGTTACGGTGGGACAAATGCCCTCTTTAACACCATCAATTGGTTTGAGTCGTCTGCGTGGGATGGCCGCAATGCTATCGTGGTGGCAGGAGACATTGCTCTTTACAAGAAAGGAAATGCTAGACCTACTGGTGGTGCTGGATGTGTGGCCATGCTGATTGGCCCTGACGCTCCGTTGGCATTTGAGCCTGGTCTCCGCGGAAGCTATATGCAGCACGCATACGACTTTTACAAGGCTGACCTTACGAGCGAATACCCTCTTGTGGATGGTCATTTCTCCATAAGGTGCTATACAGAGGCTGTGGACGCCTGCTACAAGGCCTACAATACTCGGGAATCTCAATGTTCCAAGTCGGTCCAAACCAACGGCGAAGCCACAACGAACGGTAACGGCGTGCACGCGGCGCCCGAGGATTCCGAAAAGACCCCTCTGGACCGCTTTGACCACATCCTTTTCCACTCTCCTACCTGCAAGCTGGTCTCCAAGTCCTACGCTCGTCTTCTTTACAACGACTTCCTCTCCAACCCTACCCATCCTGCCTTCTCGTCCGTCCCCGCTGAGCTTCGCGACATGTCATATGAAGCTTCCCTTACGGACAAGACAATTGAAAAGACCTTCATGGCTTTGGCCAAGAAGCGCTTCACTGAGCGTGTCCAGCCTGGTATCGAGGTGCCTACCATGTGCGGAAACATGTACTGCGCAAGTGTCTATGGCTCTCTGGTGAGCTTAATCAGCAACGTCCCCTCGGAAGCTTTCAAGGGACGGAGGGTGGGTATTTTCAGCTACGGTAGTGGCCTGGCCAGCTCGTTCTTCAGTTTCAAGGTCGTTGGCGATGTGACTGAGATGAAGGAGAAACTGGATCTCCACAAGAGACTGGATGCTCGCCGTGTTGTCCCTCCCGAGGTCTACGACGAGGTAAGAATCGCCCCCTATTCCCCTCCACATCAATCCAAGACTGACCAGAACTAGATGTGCATGCTCCGTGAGAAGGCTCATCTCAAGGCCAACTACAAGCCCCAAGGCAGTCCGGAAACCATCATTCCCGGAACTTACTATTTGACCGAGATTGACGACATGTTCCGCCGCAAGTACGAGATCAAGGCATAAGAGACGTCGCTGTATGCGCACGTCATATGAGCTACGAGACGAGGGTTTTGAATGCTGCTGGTGCCAGGCGTAGGAATCAGCCGGCGGGAGTATGGAACACGCCATGTATATTCGGTGCCGAAAATCTTAGTAATATCTAATAGTCGGAAAGCGTGCACCAGGCGCGGTGAAGCCTCGAGGGCGGGAAACACGGTCGAGCAAGGGCGCAGGCCATCTGCAGGGAACGATGGAACTATGAAAGATTCCGGGCTATACTTGAGATAGCTTCTATATCATAGACCGTAGACGGCCATCTGGCGCCACAATATAAGCGTTAGGAAGAACCACCATGTCGGCAAATCTCCTCCAAAAATCCCGAGCGATAACTCCCCCATGCCGTCCGTGTATATGCTGGTGTTGACAGACCTTTCTATATTCCGCTCCGTTCCGATCGAATCCAACTTGTACATCCAAATGCAAAACTCACCCCTAATCCTATCATCGACGCCGTCCATGTGGTTTAACCTCCGTTGGGTTCTACATCTTCGGCAATACCTTGGTCTCTCCCTCCTCGCCTCTTAATCTCCTCTCCATCGCTCCACGCATCCTCCCCAGGATCTTTTCGTCCGTCCAGTCGCCCAACAAGCCCTCCACATTCACCGTCTCCTCATTGACCTCCTCCGGCTGGCCCTCTTTATACGGCGCCCTGATCCACCTGCCGCTCGTCTGGCTGACCGCGTCGGGACCTTTCTCCACCAGCTCGTGCGCCCACGCCGCAATGCCCCTCCACGCGCGCTCGCTCTGCGGTAGATGCGGCAGAAGATGCGCAAAGGCGTGCGGCATGGCCTCGAACTGGTCCCACCGCACGGGGACGCCCTGCCGCGCCATCTTAGCGGCTAGGATGCGCACCTCGTCTGCCATCATCTCCTGCCCGACGTTGATGTACGCGGGGCAGGCGCCTTTCCAGTCGCGGACGGCCAGCGGCGACACGAGTGGGTGGCATAGTGCCGAGAGGTCGCAGTAGATGTCGCCACGCGGCGGGTTGGTGGGCCAGATCTCGTCGGGCGGGAAGTGTTTGGCTGCTGAGGCAGAGAGAGGGGGCAGGTAGTCGTACTGCGCGTTGGCTTGCAGCGAGGGCATGCTCCGCGTGACGTCTGTCCATGGGGACAGAGCAATGATGCCAGCGGGGAGGGGTAGCGGGCGGTCTTCGCCGCGGAAGCGGATTGTGGTGCGTCCCTTGCGGTGACTGTGGAGGAGGAGTTGCAACAGTGAGAGCACGAGGTTGCCGCCGGCTGATTCGCCCGCAATCACGATGGTCGAGGGGTCGATGGGGGAATGGAACGAGTCGGACGCGGGGTAGAGGAGATTTAGGTAGGCCACGAGGCAATCGAGAAGGGCGGCGGGAAATGCAGCCTGGGGAGATAGGCGGTATCGGAGGGAGAAGACACGGCCACCACTGAAGTGGGCAACTGTGGATGTCGTAGGTCGGTGCGTAGCTGGATCGAGCATATAGAAGGCTCCACCGTGAATATAGAGGACAATGACAGGAGAATTGGTGTCCAAAAGCAGTCTTTCATATTTCTCCTTTTCCGGAATATTGGGCTCAGGGGTCCTTGAGTTGGCATCACTGCGCCAGCCGGTCCATTCACCTTCGACAGCCTTGAGATCTGGCTCGGTGAAAGTATCATCCCCTTCCTTGAGATCTTCGATCGCCTGGCAAAGCAATCGCAGGATCGCATCTCCTTCCTCAGGTACATCAGGGGCCGGAAGCTCCGTGCGTGCGATCCACATCGGTCCCTTGACTGGCGGCGCCCGTAGCGTCATGCGCTGGACCTTTGAAAGTGGTCGCGGAGTCGGGTTGGTCATGTATGAACGGATGACATTGATGGTGAGTTCGGTGCGTAGATCCCATTTCGTGGAGGTTGGCGACAGCCATAATGAGTGAAGCAGGGCGGTCTTGAGCATGAAGGGGATCTTGGGCAAGATCATGCTAAGGACGCCATAGGTGTGTTCGTCCATGATATATCGCCAACGCCGGGCTCTCCGCCGACGGGATCCAGGGCCAAGGTTTGCGACAATGCTGCTACTGCCCGAGATAGGACCTGCTATGCTCGACAGCGAGGATGAAGGTGAAGATGGAGGAGATCCATTGTGGGCCATAGATATCGAGATACTGCCACCCCTAGTAAGGAGTTAGTACGGTGCTCCGGATCTATCAGCTAACCGTCATCTGTTAGATCGGAGATGCTAACTCTCCAGTGAACCTCGGCTCCATCTGAAGATGACGTACCCGAGATCTTAGCGTCAAACGCGACAGCCGCGAACCAAGTTCGCGTATTCGGTCTGAGAGATTGGTACTTGCTTGATATTGGTGCCCTGCCTGGCTCGATCATGGAAATTTGATATACGATCATGGGTTTGCAAATGCACACGTAGAATGTCGAACCAAAAGTCTGGTGGATGGGAGGGAAATACTATGAAGCGGTCGGTGTCTTTGATGGAGCCAAGGTGTTACCACGCGTCTCCATCCGATGCATGGTCAATGTGACCTACTCCCATGCCTTTGTGTCACCGGATTTCTTTCTCACATTGTAAATGACCAGAGTATCACAATTGCCCATGTCAATTGTTTGGCTATTACACACAGTATGCAGATGCTTCTGAAGGCGCCATTTTCTGTACTCGAAAGAGAATGCCCGCCTATCTGCATGGTCAAGTGCCCAGTGGTAAAAATCAAAGTAAACGTCAATTGGCAAAGCCGGTCTTGTCGAAATGTAGCGCCTGCTCAATAAAAGCGTTGCCAAATCAACAAGAATCTTAATGAAATCCGTGTCATCATCCATCAATCATGCTTGGCCTTCAGAGTTCCTCGTCCTCATCTCTAGCGGGTGCAGACGGTGTGTTGCGCTTGGCACCATCCTTTGAGCTCTCTGCCTCTGGAGTTCCGAGGATTGTACCCATGTTTTCCGCAAATCCCATTCCTATACGATGCCGCATCTCATCGCTAAGTCCCGGGAGGCTGGCTCGTTGCCTCTTGAACGGACTACCCACAATAGCCTCGTCAGGAGCGCTATGGGTCGCTCTCAAGTCAGGAGTAGGCGGAGTCACCCCGTTATCCTTGCTTTCCGGTGGACTATTTGAACCAGATGCCCCGGTATTCGCGGGCGAGGTCTTGTCTTTATTGGCGACTCCGTTCAAGAGATCAGCAGAATGCTGGCGTTTCAGCTAAAAGAAATGTCAATCAGTATTTAGCTCGCTATTCTGTTGAGAATTCAAGACTACTCACCTTAATCTTCCTTACGCCCTCTGCAAGTTCACGTTGCTGCTCAGGATCTTCTGTCGTAGACACATTCGTAACATCATCTTTAGTATCAATGTCATCCATCGGCCCCACGACCTCGTCGTCGTCATCATCGTCGTCGTCACTATCTGTTCGCTTCTTAGATGACTTGCCATGCCGCCTTTTGGTGGAGTCATTATTTGATTCTCTGAAAGTAGAAAAGCCAACTGTGCCTCCTGGTTTCAATGGTGCTAGATTCTCCAGATCGGCTTGAAGTGATCGCCGCTTCGCGGGCGTTGATGTCGGCTTGTCCGCTGGCTTGGATGAAGGAAGGATGCTCATCTTCTGTAGTTGTCCTAAAAGTATATCAGCTTCAAATTGCTGCAAAATGCCTGAAAAGGTAATCTGCCACTTACGTTCCCCACGATACAAGAAGGTAAATACAGCATAGGGCTTGTCTGGACCATCAATTCCAGTGACCGTCTGTGTACTAATACTCTTCGGATCCAAAGTCTTCGGTTTAGCAAAGCTCGTGGTGTGGTCAACCTCCGCGCCACCATTCGTCGTATCGCCCTTGGCTTCGGCGTCTTCGTCATCGTCATGTGCATCGAACTGTGGAGAATATTCTCCTTTCTTGATCTCGCCGGAAGCCAAGACACGAAACAAGGCAACCTTGATCTGACCAGCTGCTTCCGGCATGGGCGGCTCGTCGTCAGAATCTGACTCTGTAGAGATGCCTTCATCTGATACTGGTTCTAAGGAGTTGGCGCCGTACTTGAGCACGTCCTTCTCCCCAGACTTCTTCTCTTCATTTGCATCCATGTCCATATCTGCATCTGTTTCCTGCTTGATGGCACGTTCTTTCTTCTTGCGACGCTTATCCTCCGACTTTTGTTTTCTCCGCTCAATCTTCGCTGCAGCGTCCTTGCCTTCCAGATCCAACCAATTTAGCCATCTTTCCAGGCCAACTTCTCTGAATAAGAATTCTCGCTCTGCCAGACCTCCTCCTTCTGACTCGGGAACTGCCACCCAGCGTGAGTTGACCCAGGTCTCCTCCCCGCGGCGTAGTAATGTAGCTACTTCTTCTTTCTTCCGGCCATCAAAGTAGATATAGGCAGCAATGGTCTCGTTTGGCGACGTTGTTAGAGGTATGTAAGGTGAGATGGAAGAGCTATATCGACCTCTTTCCCCTCCGTAACCTGGTAAGCCTCCTACATATTTGGGACGCGGATAAGGATTATCTTCTGTGGGCTTGGGGGTCGAGTATGGAACGGCCAAACCAGGTGTCAGTAGTGTGATGGATATGGCGAACGTGGACTGTTCAGGCTGTCCAGTCGTCGAGTCTGGAGGGATTTTGGCGGGAGGAACGGGAATGTATGATGTGATCCGGGACAGTCTGGATTGTCTTTGTATCGAGTACTCTGGCAGCGGCCCGTCCGGAGTATGGATGCTGACAGCTAGGCCCTTGAAGCACGGCATCCTGCTGATTCCACAGGAGTGCCACAAGCCAAGGTTTATGATGACCGCAGGAGGGAGTATTCGTAGGCGGTCGCGAACAGAAGCAGGAACGACGTGATAGTTGGTGGGGAGAGCAGATCACGGAAGTGCCTCGTTTCGATACACAGTGCGAGTAAAGATGAGAAGGAAGATGTGCGTCGAGGGACTCAAGAAGGATAAGTTTCGAGAGGGTACGTATTTCAGTGAATTCCTTTTGTCGAACCTCGCAAGAGTCCTGCGGAGAACGTGGAGCTTCCAGGAGGTGAACAGAAGGCGGTGACCTGTTGACGCGGGTCAGGAGCTCATGTGGACCTTAATGGTCAGCCATGCATTACCGATGACCTAATGAACATTATGCCAGGAGAAATCGTAGAGCTGAGCAAGAGGAAAGACGTGGTGGCGAGTGTCTAATGTATGAAGCTGGCACAAGCTCCCAGTAGTAGGAGCGAGCTTTCTATACGAATTACCGAAGTGTTGATGGATATCCCGTTTCCACGCAGATCTTAGGGCGATGCCAAGAAGCGGAGCGACTGGCAGCTTGGGGCTTGAGCCTTTGCTGGCATTTTCGGATCGCCAAAAGTGCCCCCTGACCCCTGGAACGTGCATGACCAGAGAGGGCAGGGCATAGCCATCAAGCACAAGGCATACAAAAGATACTTTTATGTTTGATAATTTATGCTAGATTTCTGTTCTAGTAGCAAACCAAGTCATATAGCTAGAAGACACGTCATTGGGGTATCTCCGATGCTGTCTACCGGCAAACCGTGGGCAATGCACGCTACTCGCTCTTAAGCTCCAAAATAATCATAAATCGACGCGGCATGCGGCACGTTCACGCTGCCACGCACTCTCCATATATCCAAATCATTTCCTCCGCTGGCCGCTCTCTAAGCTCACATCCACAGACCAGAAAGAATCCCATGTGTTTCGCACAGTCTGCTTGAGCGGAGTAGACGGGCGGTTGGCTTTATTCGGTGACGTAGGTCTAGACGATCGTCCCTACCACGCTCGTCAGGAATATCCCTTCTCAAGGCCCCAGAAGCTGTTCGCGGCGTACCTCGGGCTGTACATCATTTGAAGAGAGGTCTCTGGTGCTGATGCCTAGCCCTACGTCGTCTGGTGCAGCAGCCGTTCCTGGATTCGATGCTTCTGCTGCAGAAAGACCGGAGACGAGGCCAGACACACCAGGAGCGCCCTTCTTTGAGTTGGAGCTGCTTCTCCTGCTGTCCAAGCTCCGACTGAGAGTCTTACTAATGCCGCCTCCGCTTGATGGCTTCTTCATCCGGATGCTTCCTTTTGCATCAATGTTTGCACTAGCAACTGTACTCTTTCCCAGACCAGGTGTGCTCGGCGCTCCAGGCTTTTCCTCTGCTGCGTCTAGCAGATACCATCGCAACCCATCGGACAGTTCGAAAGGATTCTCGTCATCAAAGGAAGCACCACCATCACTGGTAGACTTGATAGACCTTTCATCACCTTGTTGAAGGCCGTTCATGGACTTGGACAGGTCCACTACACGCTCCTCTACCTTCGAAATGCGTGCTAGTAGCCAGTCCCGAGTCCGAAGTTTATGGCTTTCCTGTTCTCGCAAGAAATAGTGCGGAGCGCCCACGTTGAAGGCTGCCCAAGGACGAGTGGCTTGATTTCGAGTGGGGAGGAATAAAGCAAGGTCACCTTCCTTGAATGATCGAAATGCAATCTTCTCATGAGCTTCCATTTGAGCACGATGAGACTTGTCCCGATATGCCCGTGCCTCTTTCTGCCACTTTCGAGCCATATGTTCAGTCTCTTTGACCCGCTTGGTGATGGCCTCACTGAAGGCGTCCAGGTCAAAGGCACCCAGCGTTGAAATATAAGCAGAGTATTTCTCAACCTCTGTATCGGAATCTGGTTCTTGTGTCCAGTACAGCAGGTCAAGCTCATCCGTATTAGAGAAGGCTTCTGCTGATGGAAGCGATCCCGACACAGTACGGTGCATTGAAGAGCTTGGGTCAGCCTCAGTCGTACTCGAACTGCTCGTTCTAGGAACTCTCTCTATGACCATGGCGCCATCTCGTCGGCTGAAAGTAAATCCCAAAGACCTCAATAGGCGACCTAGACGGTCGTTCTGGGCGTAAAGACGTTGTGTAAGATCTTTGGCCCGAAGCGTGCGAGATTCCAGTCGAGAATTTGTTCTCTGAGAGCGTTGGCGCAGTTGCTCAGTGTTCTCGCGCACGCTCGCTAGTTCTTGCTCAACAGCAGCAGCACGAGCTTCAGCAGCAGCTAGCTTCTCGGAGTACTCGAGCACTGTCTTCTCCTCTGCAGCAACGCGCTCCCTCAAACTTTCGGAGCCATTTTCACCATCAGCTAATCTGGCACGTAGCGTGCTTAGCTGTAAACGCTCGTCCTCCATCTCGGCTTGCAATGAGGAGAACTTCGCACGCTCCTCTGCCAAGGTCTCTCTGAGAGTGAAAGACTCCATCTCCTCAGTGCCTAGCTTCTCACGGAGCTCTTGCATTTGAGCTTCTGCATCTTTTTGTTGCTCTCGCAGAGTCTCCATATCCGCTCTGCTGAGAGAAAGCGCAGTCTGAAGATCTTTTCTCTCGCTTGCAGCCTTCTCTGAAAGATCCTCTATGGCTTCGGCAAGGAGCAGAATGTCCTCTGGAGCTTCTATGTTGCTTGCCAGATAGTTGTGAGCGGTTCGTAGAGCTTTCTGTTGCTCCACACTAATGTTCTCCCTTTCTTGGACCTGACTTTCCAGCTCAGAAAGTTTACGTTTCAACTGCCAAATCTCTTCATCTCTTTCTCCTAGCTTCCTCTCGAATTCATGGCTCGCATCGCGCTGCGCGTGGAAATCATTCTTCACGGTTTCAATCTGCGCTTGCGCTTTCTCCAAGTCCTCATCTGCTTCCCTTTTGATCTTGTCCATATCTAATTCCAGATTGCGAACCCTTTCGTCGACGTTTTGTCTTTCGTTGTCTCTGCTTTCCAGAACACGGTCAAGCTCATCCTCAACCTCTTCTAGCTTTTCCTTGAGCTTTCCGATATGGTCGTCCAGTACCCTGCGTTCGTCGGAGAATTCCCGTTGCATAGCCTCGAGATTCTCCATTAAGTCCCTTTTGGTATGATCAGCTTCCTCCATTCGGGTTTTCATCGCTTCTTCCGACTGCTTGCGTGCAGAAGCCTCTTTCTGTAGGCCTGCCACATGCTCTCTCTCTGCGATTAGTTCAGCTTCTAGTGAGACCAGCCTTTGAACCAAAGCTTTATCTTCTCCACCCTGGTTGGACGAAAACCGTCGTGATGAGATTGACGATCGACGCGAGTCTGGGTCGTAGGGCCGTGGTGAGACCCCTGGGGCTCCAGGGGAACCCGGTTGCCCAATACTTCCTTGTTGAAATACATTCCCACTGAGTGTTCGCTGTACGTGCGTGTGCCGATGAAGGAGATCTTCTAGTTTTCTTACACGGCTCTCTGATCCTTTCAACTTCTCTTCAAGCTTCATCTTATCTTCTCGGAGATTGCGTGCCTCTTCACTTGGCAGTAAGAGTGAACTCCTACCAAGCGCTGCCTCATGTACGCTTCCCATCTTGAATGCCTTTGCCCGCTTCGCCTGATGCCGTGTGGGTCGGTCGATGTCCTTGACAGCTTGCACCAATTCTTTGATTATTCCGTTAGCAGGGTCAATCTGCCTCAGGTTCTGTAGAAACATTTCCACGTCATCACGCGTTACCGCAGGCCATGGCTGTTCGTCGCCCCGCAGGTTCATTTCGACGGCCAAGATATTGCCTTCTGTGAGGCCTGGCCGAATCATGTCGCCAACATTTCTCTGCCATTTCTTCCTCCGTCGTTCCTCCTCTTCCCCTAAAGCTGCCAGTTCCTCCGCCAGAGCAGACGAATCCCCTTTCATTCTGTCAGACCATTCCCGCCTGCGGACTGCTTCAACAAGGACAGATCCGTACACGAACGGAAGGCGATCCATTAGGTTGAACAAATCCAAAGTCGCAATGGCCTCACTACCCAAATCCAGTTCAGAGAGTTGAGGATTGACGTTTGCAAGCATCGATTGGATTGACGATATCGTTTGCATGTGTTGTACGGCTTCCTGCATATACTCATTCTTCTGCTCGATTGAGGCATGTAAGAGTTGGTCCATCTCCCGTGCAAGTTCGATCAAGGACGGCAGATAATTGCGGGTATGCAAAAGGGCCATTTTTGATGCTTGTGAGATGGACTTTGGCGCATTCGTTAAACCTAGTACATGCTCGTAATCGGAATTGACCTTTCTGGCGACAGTTGTGATATCCTCCATTAATCGCAAAGGCTCCTGACCCTGTTGTAATAAGGAAGACTGGTTGTTTGCTTCCACGGCGTCCATCAGCTCTTGGCTGCTCTTGACAATGCGATCGACCGTGTTTGCAATTTCTGTGACTTTCTGTCGGAGCTGCTGAACGACTTCTTGGCTCACAGATCCTGCCTTGTTGACATCCTCCATATTGAGCAGGCTTGCGAGCGAAGGTTTGTCGGTAGAAGATACCCGGTCGGGAGATCTATCATGCGACTTCGCCTTTGGATCATTACGCCGTAGAAATTGGGCCAGCTCTTGCTTGATAGGTATCTGTTGCAACCTTGAAAAAGTGTCTTTCCAACCGGACATGACAGTTTCCTGCTCCTTTACGACTTCATTCGCCCAGTTCTGAGCTTCTTGTTGCTTCTGATCCAAGCTGCGAATGTGACTTTGGAGGTTTTCAACTGCAACACCGACCGATCTCCGTATAACGTCCATTTCGACGAAATACCTCCGTACAACGTCTGCCATAGGCGTACATTTGTCCGCCAGGTCGAGCGCCCACGACCGCCTTGCTTTGAATAGGTCCTGCCATGCTTTGAGACTATTCTGGTCTGTGAGTGTATCTGGAGGATCCTTGAGTGCAAGAGGTACAGGTGGGTCGATTCGAGGAATGGAAGGTTTCGAGGCTTTGCTAGGAGGTGAGATAAATTGGCGGTCATACACAAATATCTCTTTCTAAAGACAATTAGGACACCGTACAAACAAGGGAGATCGGTGAAGTACTTCTGTCAGCAATGTCTGAAGCTTGACCTGCTTGCCCCTAGCCGTCATCAATATCTGGTTGGGTCCTCCAACACCGGTATTTTCGGTGACCCATGACCGGAACACTTCCAACCTTTGATAGGTCAGTACATCAGAGGCGAGAGTCCACCAACAAGAGGCGCAACTCACGAAGCAAAGCCCACAGGATCAGCCCGCAGGCTTTCGCCCGTATGTGCTATGAAGACTTGCATCGACATGCCTCTCGCACCTCCAGTCTTAGGATGCTGGGGCCCACAGTGTAACGGAAGATCATATGGAAGTTGCAGGCTTGTATACGATGACTATGTCTTTGAAATCCTGTCTTGTTGGCTTGCGAGTCATCAAGCCATGGTGCAGCAGAGTGACAATGAGAGCACGAGCAGCCGCTCCGTTCATGGGACTCTGACGCCTGACCGGTGAAAGCTGACATATATTCGGGCATAAGCGTAGTGGGATACTCTCCCTTTGCCTTTGTCACTGTTTTTGTAAGCTAGTCCAATCTTAAAGCCGCACGGACCAAGTCTCGCCGGCTTCGTCAACTTCGCGAGATAGGCACGCAGTTGTTGACGGCGCGTCTGCCTCTCCTTTCCACAAACTGTCGAGTTTATTTTGCTTCAAAATGCCAGATATAGAACTGCTTGACGCGCCAGCTATGGCGACTATAGATACCAAACCCTCAGATTTGCCAACGTCTGTCCTCTCCGACAAAGAATTGCAGATTTTGGCCCTGTACGACCGGTTGGACGAGCTCGCTCTCGAAACTTCGCTCCTGCAAGCGCAGTCCAGCGTTGAAGTGCATAATGACGCTCCAACGGAAGAAGATATAGAAGCAGCGGAGAAAGCTTTCCTTGACTCTAAAGCAGCCTATGACCTGCGTCACCGTATCATCACGAATGTGCTTATTGCGGATCCGATCTTGAAGGCTGTCTATGGCGACGCCAATGCGCTTTCACCCGCTATCAGGTGAGGGACTGTGCTTTCTGGGACCCTTTGGGACAAAGACGACTAAAGATTATAGGACACTGAAACCTCTTGTTGCTCTCCGCGATGAGCTATCTATGGAACACGCAAAGCTATCCACCGAACTTCTTGAAGCCCGTAACGCGCTGACGGCGGCGGAAGTGGAAAATGTTCGTCTGATGGAAGAGAATAGAGAGACGGCACAGAAGGTGATTACGCTAGCAAAGGAGGTGGAAGGACATACAAAGTCGGATGTCACAGATGAAACAGCTAAGGCTGAGATCGAGGCACTAGAGGAGCAGGTCTGGGAAAAGAAGCGGAGATGGAGGGTCCTAAAAGACGTAACCGCAGGTATCATCGTGGGAAGCGGCGTCGACTGGGCTCGTGATGACAAGTTGAGAGCCCTCGTCATGGACGAGGGACTTGATGGCGGTTGAAATACGCGGTACTCTAAACTCCCACCACCGTGGACGCGGAGCTGAAATCGATGCTACTGGCCAAACTTCACCGGCACCGTATCTGATCTGGTGCACTGATGGGCACGCTTGCTACATGGGCTAATCGGCTCCAAGTGCAAGGCAGTCCAAAGGAATCGCCTATAAACCCCATCCAGCTGCTGTTGGGTGTGGGGAGGAAGGGAAGGGAGGAGGCCAACAGCAGCTAGCGCCATAACAGGAGCTCCTCTGAAAGATAGAGTTCCATCCATGCAACAATCTATACATCTAACTGCGATGTCTATATCAACCCCTGAGGAAAGCTTTTACCTGGTCACCCCAAATGATCCCCCTAGCACGTTGTTGGCAATTGTCAATAACACCGTGGAGGGGCAAAGACGCTCTTACCGCTTATATCGATTCATCTCTGGAGCATTGCCCTTCGTGAGGCCATCAATTGCATCGGCCAACTGTGGTCCAGATCCCTCGTCTTTAATCTGCTGCAGCGGATACATGTAAAGCTCGACTCCGAATACGAGCGCACGTGTCTTGGGCAATCTGAAGAGACTCTGCAATTCACTGCGGGAATATGTCTTATTTGGGACGTCAGCCATTCAGTGTGTCCATCGACTCAAAGGTCAGAGAGAGGCAGGGAACATACGTTCGACAGATCAATGTCCTCGTGCTCGGGGGTATCCTCCTCATGAAGGTGATGATTGCCTACTGTATATAGATTTCCTTTCGTATCCATACTCCACTACTACAATATCAGTATGATGGCTTCGTTATGATCGACGCCCTGCAGCTGGCGCAAAGTGTTGAGCATAAGATATCTGGTACTCACGTTTGCCCTCGTCACGAAGTTTCCAACCTCTAACTTGGCAAAAAAACGGTCCATGCTTTTCTCTAATGTCTGCTTATACTTCGGAACGGGTATGTGGATGTCGCGCAACTTCTGGCCTATCTTGTCTTTCGGGTCGAATCCCGCCGGGTAGCACCAGGTCATGGCTTTCAGAGTGTAGCCGTCACCATCATCCGATGGCAAGAGGATGAGATAGTCCTGATCGACATTGACTGTCAAGGTCCTCAATGTCTCCAAGGGATCGGCAGGTGGAACAAGTGGAAGAAGCTTTTCCGTGGCGCGATTGTGCAGGACTCCTTGCTTGCTGTCCAGCTGGAAAATTTGCGGGTATCGGGACGGCAGATAGTCACCGATAAGGAATTCATACAACTCGTTCAGGGCAGGTTGAGCGCCGGGCAGACAGCCAAGCACCGTCTCTTCGTGGTCGGTCATGATCTGTCTGCGTCCTTCGATCCTTTCCAAGTAGGTCTTGTTCATATGGACAAGGTTGTTGATATGGTTGTTCTCGATGGCTGGACGAGGCATCAGATGAATGCTTGGTTGGAAACATGAACCACTGGTACTTACCCATTGTCAAGTGGTACTTTGGCTTGTATGGGCGAAGTTGGAGGGGCTCGGTCGTACGCCAATTGAAGTCCCCAGGAACAGGGTCAATGCGAGGGAGGCATTGAGTTTCTGGCGGAGCAGCATCTGCTTTTCCGGCGGGGAGTGGAGGAGTCTGAGGTTGATTTCCAATATCAGCAACTGACCAAGAGAAGTACGAGAAGAGGACATCAAGCAAACATGGACCTCGAGAAGGACAAGGGAGCATAGCAATTCGTATTAACGTATATGAGATGTGCCAACGATTCGGCTGGAAAGATGAAGAGAGAAAAGAAGATATCGGATTACCTTCTTTTCCTTTGGTGAAGATATCCCCGTCAAAAGAAACCTCCAACTCCCAGCAGATATCAACAACAGCGCCAGCAAAGCCGACGCCAGGAGATAGGGAACCTCCAGTAAAGGCGACCCGCGAAGCCATGCTTCAAGCGCTTCAACAGAGCCCATCTTCAGATCCTCCCGATCAAGTGGCTCCGTAATGACTGTAAGCCACAAATGGAACAAATATATATAACATTGGAAAACATTGTCTCATATATGGAGGGGCCGACAACAGACGCGGAGGGACAAGAACCGCCACTATTGGCGCGCATCACCGACGGGACGGGGCCTCTGCTCTTATCGGACCGGCGGATCTATCGATAAGGGATGTACATGCCTAATACGGAAACAAGCCCAAGTGACTCGGCCCTGTGTCAGGGCAAAGTTACAGATAGGGAATTGGTGAGCTCGAACATGGGATTAAGATTGACATCCACAGCAAAAGATCAAAAGAAATGGTGAATCACGCCTTGAATGTGCCGGCATGTATCCTGCTCTGGCAGTCACAAGCTTTTGGTCAATCGCCAGAGACTAGTACCTTATCCTCTGCATTCCGTGCGTCTGTTATCCGTTGACTGCTTTAATTGTAATTAGTCTCCGTGAAAATGCTCAGTTAAGCAACCCAGGTTTCTGCCTTCTGGACGTCGCACTGGACCATTCGGGTCATCTTGAAATCATTCTCCTTCTGTATTGTTTGACTCGTGATACGCACAGATGGCCGCTTGATATACGCCTGCGAAGAATGGATATAGCATGTTGTTGCTCGAGGGGCCTTTCCATAAGGGTGCAGACACAATTGAAAGACGGATATAATCTTCAATACCCGCACCCTTCGACCCTGACAGCTCTTGTCCCATTGTCCGAAACATATATAGCTCCCAGCCTATACTCCAAGCCCATAACCACCATCAATCCGATTATCCAATGAACCCGCAAGGACCCGCCCTCCCATACATCAGTCCTCCACAGCAACATCCTTCCCGCGATCTATCAACCCGTCCTCCTTCCCAGGCCCCTCACTCCCCGTCGCCGCCGCTGTACCGGCCATGCCAATACTAAACGTCCTCGGGCGGCCATTCGAGCGCTCAGTCAAGCTAGGAGCCCGCGGGCGCTGCTTGCCTCGCGCGCGGCCGCCGATGAACGGGAATTCGTAGGTCAGGGTGCGCCAGATATAAAGGAGGAGATCGTAGATGATGAGGAAGGCCCAGGGCCCGATTGTTACGGCGCCGAGGATGAGCTGGTGGCGCATGCGTCAGTAAACAGGGACATGCTGCGTGCTGAGGGATGTGCATGCGCGTCCCCCGGAGTATTGGGGATAGGCGTTGGAAGGATAGGAGAGCAACTTACGAAGATTCGAGTCGCCCATGTCTCGATTATCGAGAAGCTCTCTGGGAGAATTAATGACCAGCCCATTGCGATGATGAGGAGGGAAACGGATTGTCCGTCGCAGGAAGATAATGGGGAGGTTTGCGGACCCGGCTGCTTTCTTAGGGAGCACTGAGCTACCGTATGGTAGAGCCAATAAAATCGTACGGCTTCAGCCGGACCGGATCGAACGGGGCACGACGCGTCAAAGGGATTGCAGGGTCATTGATTGTTGGGAATATATGGCAGGACTGGTGTCTTTTTATTGGTGCTTTGTTTCATGTAGCTGCATGGCTTGACAGGGGAGCTTCGCCTACCGTCCCTGACGTTCGTCATCCTCGCGCGAAGCCTAAGTGTGGTGTTCCCGGTCCGTCCGAAGTATCCAGTTTGGGCCAACCACTATCTATCAAAATTATTGCAGATCTTATAGTCAGGCTATTAAGCCAGATTTGATTTCGAGAATGCAAACGTCTAGCTTGCATCTTCTGTTTGGATTCTATTGGCAATCCAATGCACCGTATCCAAGCAAGTCCCGGTTACAACACTCGTGTGAGCGCGTGAGCGCGTGAGCGCGTGAGCTCCTGAGCCCCTGAGCCCTTGTTCGCCAAACACAAAGCACCATATCAAAGCTATCCTATCAACTCATCCGCTTCTATCGACCAGTCCTCCCAGTCTATTGGCTGTGAGGCAGACTTAGTAGGTGCTGGAGTAGAAATCGGGACGCCGAACTCCTCAAGAATCGTTTTAAACAACCAGTTAAACAACGTCTGGAATGGCTTCACGAAACGACGGATCACCCGCCATGTATAGACGAAAGTAGCCCAAGGCGGCCGTGGTATCGTCCAGTCAATTCGATACCCAACCATCGTCGATGCATACTTTCGTGGGCACCACAGAAACCTGAATCAGTTAGCTGAAAGTCTGCAGTGGAGATGTTTGTTCGTACCAGAAGATATACTCAAGTACAACGTACAACCATAACAACAGCCATACCCAGCCGAACCACGTCAGTCTTTGCCGGCCATCTTCTGTCCGTTTGCGCAATTTTGGCAATGGGATTCGGATATGCCACTCATTGCAATCTTTTACCCTTGCTGTGCAGCCACATCTCGGGCATGGGTCGTACTCGCCTCCCGCTTTTTCGACCTCCTTCTCCAGTCCTGCAATCCCCTTTTTCGTCTCTCGGATGCTCCGACGAAGTGTTTCCAACCGCTCAGACATTCGCTCATATACAAGCATCTCAACTTGTCTATCTCGCTCCGTTTGGCTGAGAGGGGCTCCACCAGCGGCCTTTAAATGGTCTTGCTCAGCTGGTAAAACACTGTCACCCAGGAGTGAAGCAAATCCAGTGTCGTTGGCAATCAGTTCTTGTAGCGAGTCGATGGTTGATTCTCCGTATTCGTCAACGCCACCATCCTTTCCCTTGTCTTTCTGACTTTGCCTCGCAGCTGTTACCACTTCTGAGAGTCCCGATTTCGGCCTCTTTGGCTTCCGTGCTTCCTTATTGGTATTCCCTGCATCATTTTTGTGAAGATGTGAGGCGTTGGGTCCGCGTATAAAATCTTTTATACCCAAAGCAGGAGCATCTTTCTCTGGCTCTTTATCCGAGGACGGTGGAGACGGTGGCCTAGCTCCTACAGCAGGCCCGGGAGTATCAACCCAAGCACCAGTAACCACGGGTGTCTTCGCGAATCTGGATGTCAATTCCGGGACTTGATCTGAGTTTTCCGTGACAGACACGTCCTCTCCCCGTGTAGATCCGGTGTCTTTCGGCTCCGCATTCGATCTCTTCGGTCTTGCATTGTTCGGAGTCTGGATCTCATTTCGCAGTTCTGGCACATTGCTTTGCTTCTTTTCTCCAGCTCGGGTCGCTTGATCTCCCTGCGAGTTCCTCCCTGGACTGGGAGTTGCACTTGCTCGCGCTAGCTGCTTCAAGAAATCCAGTGAATCTTGCCTTGCATGGCCAGGTGTCTCTTCCCTTGTAGAAGTAGGGGGCTTTTTTGAATCCTGCTCCGTTGCCGAGCCATTATATGAGCCCTTGTAGATAACGATTGGCGTGTTCGGGATTGCTTCGCCTTCGTCCTCATTAAGAGCCTGGGCTTGGCGGGGCTCAACGCCCTCCACATCTTTGACAGGTTTGTCTTTAGACTCCGATTGTCTTTTAGCAGGAGCTGGTTCCGTCCTTTTTTGTTCAACCTTCTCGCGAAGCTCCTCAAGCTTATTTGTAGTAATCGCTCGGCTTCGAACGCTCTCTATCTCTTGCTCCACAATCCTATCGAGAGATGTATTCCTCGCGGCTATTGGAGGGCTATTAGATATCTGCAAGGAATGTGCGGTAAATTCTTCGTCAAGCTCCCATTCCCGTATTCGATCAATGGCAGTGTTCCTTTTGTCATTGCTGATAGCGGGACTCGGGCCATTGGGCGTCCCTCCGGTTAGTGACGATCCATCTTCCACCGATGGAAGGGCGACGTCTTTTGCCGCCGCGATCCAGTCTACCCCGTTGTCCTTTTTGTCCGTGTGCGCAGGCTTCCCAGTAGCAGTCTTCTCGACCTCTGTAGTCTCTGGTGCTGCCGTAGCTGGCGCATGGATTTGACGCATCCAATTACTGCCTATTCGAGCTCTGCTACCCCAGCTTTTTGGTAGATTGATTGGTGGATCGGATTTTTCACTATCGATATCCCCGTCTCGGGTGTTGTATCTGTCGAGGCCAATCTCATCCTTGTTTTTGCGTAACAGATTCTCGGCGGTCAGTCCAGCTCTTTTTCCTATCCTAGCTTTCCGAAAGACTTGTCCCTCCTTATTAAGCGCGCCCTTTATCCGCTGTTGATCGCGAGCATGCTTCGCCAATTTGCGCGCAAAAGAATCCTCCTCGTCGTTCTCCAACAGAGATATGCCAGATATTGATGACCCAGATCCAGACCGTTGGGTCTCATCTCTGTGGTCCTCCGCGGCAAACGGGATATTTTCCTTTCCAGCCAAGGGTGACGTTCCGCGTGACCTTCCAAGAGCGATGGGCGAAGCTGAATTGCGCAAGCGATCCAGCCGGACGCGATCTCGGCTCAACGACCTTTCTGGACGTGTTTGTTCGTACGCCAAAAGCTCTCCCGTCGACTCATCGTCCGTGTTACCAGACGCCGCGAGCCGTTCTTCGTCCACAATCCTTTGATAAGCCTCCTCTAGCCCATGCGGTGGGCTCGATGACGAGAAAGGCGCATAACTCATTGGACCCGGCTGTAGAGGCGGTGGCGTAGTGCTGCGAGTATCTCCGTTTCCCGAGTGTCTCCGTCCTGTCGTCTGCGCTGGGAGGGCTTTCAAGACATCGTTGCGTCTTCGGTCTTGTGGGGACGGTGACCGTCGATGAAGTCTCTCCAAGTCCGCTGTAGCTTCGAATGCAGATCTTAAGCTTCCCCCTCGAGCAGCGCGAAACCCAACCTCTTTGACACCATTTGTTTCTGTACGATCAGCGGGGTCGGCATGTTGAGGCTCGAACGGCGGTTTCTCGCGTCTTTCGGATGGACGGTGATGCTTCCGGCCAAACTCGGTCGATGCCATCGCCCTTCAGTGAATGAGCAGATTAAGCTTGATAACGCATTCTCGGCGCGATAAACATGCTATTTGCGCCGCTTCTGATAACCGTGTGATTGCTCGTGAAGGCTGCGATGCGCGTATCTGCCATTGTTTTGTTGGAATGCAACGCACGGACCCACGATGTTCACCGCCATCGGGAACAGCTCGAGATCCCCCGCGTTGGAGATCTGCTACGCAGTATTCCTGTACTCTTATATTTGCAATTTTTCCTTGTGGGAATTGTCATAGGCATCCTCCAGTAACGCTTGAAGAAGGTACAAATGTATGTTTGGTAGCCCTGTTCATTTACTTACAGTCAGCTCCACACATCGCCAACTTCCTGCTTCCCCTTGCGTGCTGTGCTCGTCAATATATTCGCTCACACTACGCAGTAGCAACCAAACTACTTGTTGCTTTCATAGACTGGGGTGTATGCCCCCAGTAACCATGTACAATTGAGTACTAAGGAATCTTATGCAATCGACTGCACGTAGGACCAATGTCTTATAATTTTCCCGGATTAGAATTGGTTTGTCTGCAAAGCTGTCGATATAAAACGACGTATAAGGTACACATCAAGCGAGAACGCTGGTAGCAATAATAAGAAGGTAAGTAGGAGATTATTATCCTGTAGACGCTCAGGCAGATCAAGTGCTACGACACTCCTATTTGGGATGAATTATAGATGATTTTGAATAATATCTAAGGTTCTTTGCCGGAATATTATTATTTTGAGGTGTTCACCGGAACTCGCCGGTCTGGACTTTCAATGACGTCGACTGACGCTGGGCTAGGAGCTTTGTCCACCAAGCGTCTCGGAGCTCTCTAAAACTGTAGACATCATCAATTTGTTCTTCGAACCACCAAATTCAAACTCCATTTTGCAGCTCTCAAACCGGTACTGCAACTCCATAAACATGAATTCCATCACTTCAATCAGAATGTCTGCCTCACGGGTTGCCCGGCCGTTTATGCGTGCACCAGTGCCATGGACCGTTTCTCGCGCTCCTGTCGCCGCCTTCCAACAACGTTTCTACGCCAAGTCGACAGAAGGATATGGTGACCCTGAAGGTGACCCAAAAGCTGAAGAAGCAAACAAACAAGGTGCAAATCCGTCAGCAGACATGGAGCATCCAGGACCACCTCCACCTGCGGAAGGTCAAGGAACTGGGGGAGGTCCGACAAAGGCGGGGAATGCAGAGGCCAGAAAGACCAAGAGCGGAGCTGAGCCAAAGATCTACACTCAAGATGAGCCTACAGATACGGACAATGAGGATGTGAAGAAGCACAACAAGGAGATGGAGGGAAGGTACGGGCGCGCTCACGTACAGATGCCAGGTACATGAGATTCTCGCTTCACCAGTCTTTATTAATGTTCCGTTCATTAGGCATGGCTGACATGTATGGTGTTTCTAGAGAAGGAGGAGCCAGTTGACCCAAAGTTCTGGTCAGGTATGTCGCCCACGCTTATTCCAGTTGCTTTAATTTTGACATGAATGATGCTTACAATTGATCCAGGACATGGTGGTGTGGACAAGAAGGAACCGTGAGATGGGAGCTTGCATGGAGAGATCAAAGCCACGGGGACTTTGCATGAATCCAGTCGGCTAGTTTTGCAATCAATAATGGACCTTTACCACTTCACATTGCGCCAAAGCACTGCAGTCAGCTCTCATACACAATAGCTGGAGATTCTAGCAGTTGGACCTCTATGCGGTTAGGTATAACCACCTGGTCGACTGGGAGGCCGATAAATCCCAGTCTACTTCGTATAAGCAATACGAGGTAGCGTAAACCAAGGCAATTGCATGTGAACTGCAGGCATAGTCCTCGCACAGCCCAGGCATATGAAGAAGGAGTGTTTGCATCAAGAGTACTTCGTATCAACTGGATGCCAAGACTGGCGCGACTCCTGCATCTGAGGTTTCAACAGTAGTGTCATAGGAAAAGAGACATCAGTCCCTGCATTATGGAAAACTGGGTTTGTGATCCAGATTCGGATCGGTCTGCGGTTTACAGAACCGTGTAAAATTTAGGTAGCATCTGTGCACCAACAAGAAACTGATTTACTCCGGACGAGCAGATTGGATCGCGGTACTCTGTACCGATCCTGACTAGCCGTGGCCACTGAGTGGATGGTATGTGGGACGTGACGCCGATTTCTTTCCAGATCGCCCAACTCTGACGTTTATTTTGTGGCGCTTTGTCCAACTGAAAGCCCTTCACTTTCTGCGTGTCCAGGTGCTGGTCCCCGCAAATTGCAATGCCCTTTAGCGCGCGGCGTAGCTCTGCAGCTCTCTGTAGCAGCCCGTAGCTCGTCGCTTGTGTGGCTCATCTCTACGTCATTTGTCGCTTCACCCCAACATTGACGTGCAGAGCTACCTCACGGAGGACAGAGTTGCAGCTGTTACGAAGTACCCTTGGCCTTTCTTCCCTGGCAACTTCCACTGCCCATCCTTGCTACTTGGTCTGCTCTTCGTCTGGTCTGAGCTCATCATCCCTTACCCACTGACCACTTCCTTTCCTTCCTACAAATTCTTCCTCTTCATCCACCTCTCAACCTTTTCTTCTCCCTACAACTTTGCTTCTCTTCATCACAGTAAGTCCAGCCCACATCAATCTCTCCACTTGCAAGGTTGATCAAGTAGCTCACTATTTCCTTGTCGCCATCAGACACGACATCCTGAATCTGAATCTCATCTGACGACATAACATGAGGTTCTCTTTCACTTCCGCCCTTGTGGTGGCCCTTGCCGCTGAGTCGGCAGTCGCCAGCACTTGGTTCAGCAAAGCTGGTAAGTAAATTTTCTCCTTCCAAACGGTCATCTCCATTACCCACGTAGCATTCATGACTTGTGTGGGTGTCACGTCGCACAGCAACATCTTGGCGTCAGGCTGCAACAGGCCGTCCCAAAAGTCGCTCTCGCGGAGCTTGCTTGTTTGTGTGCGAGTGATCCACTACAGTCTTGCAAGAGATGGCCTTATGATTCAGAAAACTTCACCGTCTTCAGAAACGGTTACTGACTTTGAACAACAGCATACAACAAGTGGCATGAGACCGAGCTAGAACGCTGGTTGTCAGACCACGACATCCCATATCCCAAGGCTGCGGATCGCAAAGAGCTAGAGAACCTTGTCAAAGAGAACTGGCAGACCGCGGTGGCATCACCTTATGCAAAATGGGACAGCGCCCAGATGCAGGCCTACCTCTCCGAGAAGGGTCAAGAGGCTGAAGCTACGGCTGCAGCTAACAAGGACTCTTTGCTCTCGAAGATCAAGTCTTCGTGGTATGAGACTGAGGATCAAGCTGCTGAGGCATGGCACAACGTGAAAGACTGGATTCTTGACTCGTAAGACTCCCCATATGTTCACGGATTTGTGCAATGACTGACATTGACACTAGATGGACCGACTCTCAACTCAAGGCATTCCTGGATAAGCATGGCATTCCGTGCCCTCAACCTCGCAAGCGTGATGTTCTCCTGGCTACTGCTCGTGATAACTATGATTCGATCGCCAAGAAGGCCGGTGAAACCTCCGCCTACCCTGGCAACTGGCTTTACGAAACCTGGTCCGAGTCTGATCTGAAGGCGTGGCTTGATGAGCGCGGCATTCCCGTGCCTCAGCCCACTACCCGTGACAAGCTCATTGCTCAGGTCCGCCGCAACTCTCGTCTGGCTAGCTTGAAGGCCATGGCCTCTGCTTCTTCAGCTTCGGCGTCTGCCAGTTCTGCTGGCGCTTCGGCGACGGATACCTTGAGCGACGCAGTTCTTGATACCTGGAGCGATAGCCAATTGAAGGAATTCTTCGACAAGAATGGCATCAAGGTCCCTCAAGGCTCCAAGCGCAACGAGCTTGTCGCTCTCGCGCGTAAGCACCGTGCTTCATTTACTGGAGACACTGTTGCCTCTTCTGCTTCCAGCCTTGGTAACGAGGCTGCTTCTACCGCCTCCAGCTACTGGGGCGCTGCTACTTCGAACGCCGGAAACACGGCTGCAAAGGCTACTGATGATGCCAAGCTCAAAGCAGAAGATCTTTTCAACTCAGCCATTGAGACCTGGAGCGAAACTCGTTTGAAGGCATACCTCGACTCGCGTGGTGTTCCCGTCCCCCAGAATGGCAAGAGAGACGAGCTTCTCGCTCAAGTCCGACTACAGAAGCACAAGGCTGCTACTGGCTGGTCCGCCTGGACATTCGATACCTGGACCCTTGACAACCTGAAGTAAGTGTCCCTGCCAACACACTGCACGTCAGCTGTACTGACAATACACAGGAAGTACCTCTCTGCCCATGGCGACAAGGCCGCAAAGAAGGCCGCTGAGAAGAAGGATGCTACTCGTGACGAGCTCGTTAAGCAAGCCCAACAGAACTACGCCAAAGCCTCCAAGTCCGGTGGAACTGCGTACGCTTCTGCGACTTCCTACTTGGCCCAGCAGACCGATGCTGCTAAGGATACGACCTTCGACACCTGGTCCGAGTCCGATCTGAAGTCCTACCTCGACAGCTATGGTATCCCAGTCTACCAGGGCACCACTACCAACGAACTGAGGGCAATGGCACGTAGACAATACAACTACTTCAAATACGGCACCAACAGCCCATCCGGTACCATCTTCGCCAAGCTCTCGGAAACCGCCAACTGGCTCTGGGACCAAATCAGCAAGGGAGCTGCCGCTGGACGTAAGGAAGCCGGCAAGAAGGCGGAGGTTGCTAGCGATTATGCCAAGGAGTATGCTCAGACTGCCACCAACAGGGCTGATGAGGCTAAGGCACGGGCGACTCACCGCGTCAAGGAGGAGTTGTAAGCGCTGGTGGAAAAGTACGGCGGAACTGGGAGGAAGTGGAGGATCGATGGATTTCCTTTGGTTTGATCCATTAGGGATGTTATTGTTGTTGGCAACGTGGCTTCTCAAGATGAGATTTTCTTTGTCTGAAGTTGCCCACCGGTTACCCTAGCTAGTGATACACTCGAAGAGTTCATGAATCGAAAAATTTCCCGAGCTCAATAGTCTTCAATGATGTCGGCATATGTGCGTGTTGTGGATCATTCTGCCTTCAATCGTGGAGGTGTGGCAACGGCAGGAATATAAGTCTTCCAGCCCAAAGAATCTATCTGTGCAGTCCTGTCGACAACCGGATTGCAAAACTGGACTCGGCTCTTTCGGGCCGTAATGGAGATTCCACTGCAGTCCAGCTCTCAGGTCTACTGGACGAACTCCCTCCATTGCGGACCCTCCTCTTTCTCGGCAGTCCAAACCAATACCCTCGCATTGATGGATCCGTCGCCGAACAAGTCCTTGACGCTGGTCTCTTTTCTCCTTCTCATCTGTAATATCTCTACCATGGCCTCGTAATCCAAGGTCCACGATGGATCGACCATTTCATACCCACTCCGACTCGACAACCACTCGGGATCCACTGCAGGTAGTATCCTGTGCATCCAGAACGGCGTCTCCATCACCCCACCAGCATCCTCACCAGCCTTTTTCGACTCCTCTTGCTGCTTCTTCGCCGCCTCCTTCGCTCGCCCCTTCGCCCTCTTCCGTGCCGCGCCCTTTAGATTCTCCACAGCCGCGACCTTCTTATCCTTTTCCTGCTCCTCCGAGTCTTCCACCAACCCCAGCACCTCTCGGGCTTCCCTGAGTGCCGCGCCCCACAGCCGCCGCACGACGACCTCTCGTCCGATATGGCCCTGCGCCCAACCCGTCCTCCACCGCCACCAGCCGGGCCCACGCACAAAGCTCCAGATGGCCGGAGAGCCGAACTGGATGAAAAGCGCGTAGTCGAACGCCATGGTTGCCACGCGCTTGACCAGGAGGACGCCGGTATCTTTCCATGTGGCGGCCTGGGCGACGCGTGCGGAGGGCGAGAGAAGCAGGGAGAAGAGAGCGGTGTAGTATGGGATGGCGTATGTGAGGCGGTAGAGCAGGAGGAGGATTAGGAGAGAGTAGAGGGCGAGGTGGAGTGTGAAGACACGCCGCTTGTGCGCTGTGGGATGGGCATCGAGGTGGAGGATGTAGATCGGTGAAGTGTCGGGTGAGAGCAGCGGGAGGACGGGGGTCACGCTGGAGGATGGAGGAGAAAGAGCTGATGTGCCTGGAGATGAAGCCATTGCTGGTCTTCGACGCGCTACAGTGAGGTCTGTACGGCTCACTTCCGGGATGCAGCAGGATTCATGACGCTACCCATGATGTTTTATGAAGCTGCGTCTTTAGAGTTGGGCTTGGCAGGGGCCTAGCGGCAGATCTCGAGTGTTTCCAAGTGTAAGCGTAAATCTACTACACCTCCTAGACCTCTACAGAATACCTACCTCAGGTTATACAAAGCATGACTTGACATCTCAAGCAACGCCTATGAGTACAGATAGAGTCAGACAAGTGAATAGAATCCCAGTTGGCTAATGATCAGTCCAAAAAAGCCTGCAAAACCAGACCGATACCTTTGGCCCTCTGGCCTTTGAAGCTGGTGACCCTCCTCTGTGGGAAATGCTAATGAAGATCCAATCCAGTCAAGTAAATTTGTCTTTTCAGACATTGATATGGGTCCTTGCAGTCTTGACCGGTATTGCAGCTCCAGCCCTTACAGCCCCAGTTACAGCAAACGCCTTGGTCGTACGGCTATGGATCTGCGCAATCGCCATCCGATGCACAGCTCCAGTCAGGACATCCAAATGTACACAGTGTGCTAGAAGCAGCGTCGGTGATGGAAGAACTTGAAGCCATGCCGGAACTTGTGGTTACAGTTTGCCAAGCTTGCCTGGACGGAACTTCTGGAGCGCTGGTGGAAGTGATAGTGGTGGCTGCCGTGGATGATGAAGATGAAGATACCGATGATGACGGAGGAATGCCAGATGGTGATGGGCTGATCGACAAAGTTGAAGGCAGGCTCGGAGAAAATGTGGTGCTTAATCTCCATCCAGTCATGGTCTGTATTGGTGTGGATCCTCTTGTGAACGACAACAATTCACCGCTAAGGGAGGAAGTCCAGAAAGCCGTGGACAGGCCAGTCGAAGAAAGAGCAGTAACCGAACGTCTCAAATGAACGAGTCAGTCTCGTGAATGTGGTAATGCCCCGAGAGAGAACTCACGGTGGTGTCTCGCTCTGATATGTCCTGAAGAACCAGGCAAGAACACCAACCAAAGCAATAACCAAAACCGCAATCATCCCAATGATAGGCCACTTTGACTTACTGCGAGGCCAGTAGTTGGTCGAGTTATCGTAAATATCTCCATTTTGCTGGTGAGACCTGTCCCCAGTTCTCGGTCCCAAATAACTATTATGTGCTATTAGGTCTTGTTGTACATCCATCGCGAGCAACATGGAGAAGCAAGGGACGCGGCCAATTAATATTCTCTGCCTCTGCGTTGGAGCACCGGCAGACTGTCCCCGCCCTGCCCCCCAGCCCCCCCGTTATTGCAATGCAGGGGCGGTGCATGCTGCGGTTCCTTGGGGTTGGTGGGTCGATGCACAGCCCGCCATACTATGAGCCTGTCTGGGTCGTGGACCATTACTTAGCCCATCTGTTGACCTTGACCATGCCGGAAGTAATACAGGCATGAGCACCCCTGACTCTGTTAGGGGCAGCAGACAGTCTGTTGGCCCGGAGCATCCTGTCAAATGCACTAGATCATCCGCAGCAGCAGGACTTTGCATTACGACAATGAGGATCATCAGAAGTTCGCGCCAATTTGCCCTACGATATGTCACTGGTCACTGGTCATGTCCTCCTGGACCCTCAAGCTACACAAATTGAAGATGATCTGACCGGGTGCTGTACACATCCCAAGTTGGTAAACAGCTGTGAAGGATACATATTTAACGAAATGACAAGAGGGGCCAAATCAGGGAAAGAGACCATTTCTGTCTGATATCTGTTGACCGATTTCAACCAATAGTCTTCCTTCTACCTCGGTCGCAAAAGTCCCAACGCTGCATCAGTACTCATATCCCCGTTTGTCTGCACGCAATTCGCTCCTGTGGTTGGATAGCGATAGAAATTCCCAGGAGAAACAGTCGTTCCCACTGTCCCCACATTTCCATTGTGCTGTCTAGAACCGTCGCCCACTATGGGCTCTTCATAATGGTGGTGCTTCCCTCGCTGCACTTTCGGAAGAGCTCTGTCACTAGATGACTGTTTGACGTCTGCCATGCCTACCGAAGCATTAGGTGCTAGAGATCGACTTGGGTCAGCTGTGCTGTCTGGGCTCGCTCCGTTTGTACGAACCGTCGACCCTCTGATGTTTCAGAGAGATCATTTGTCCGTTTCCGCTCTCAGAGATCTGTAGGTGAGCAGGATCCTTCAGTTGACCGAAGTCGCTTTCTACTGGCTAGAGACAAGGTTAGTCGATCAAAGATTCCATATCAAAGGACGTTGTTTGAGCGTGCGGTAGCATTCGCTATCAACGGGGGAGGGATCAACCGACGTTGAGACTTACCGCAGCTTCTTTCTGGTCTACTTGCCGCTTCAGACTGTTCTCTTCCGGAGACATTGCAAGAAATTTGTTATTGATATCCTGGACAACTTCATGGACGTCGCAGAGAGTAGCCGTGTTTGAGGCCCTGATGGACAAAATAAGTGCCGTCTTATTCTGTTCAAGTGTTTTGAACAACGGGAGCACCTCTCTCTCTTTGGATATCGCTGCGACGCACCACCAGATCTTCTTCAAGTTGCTGCGCTCACAATCAACCGGTAACTGTACGATTATATTGAACAAAGTCTCGACAGTCGTGAGAGTGGAGGCGAGGTGACGCAGGATATCTTTTGTTTGAAGAGCAGGATTTCCTTCAATAAGTCGAGTGGTCGCCTGGAGATGCTGAACCTGAGAGGCGTAACCACGAGTCCTGCTGAGTGTCCCTGGAAGATTGGAGAGCGCCTGGAGGATGAAGGTTGTATAGACGGTAACCTGAGAGACGCTGGCAAGGGCACCAAGTGCTTCGAGGCCAGCCATGAGCGGTTATTAAATTTCTTACAGTTCAAAGGAATCTAGGAAGACGCCGTGAGAGCGGCATGCCGGCTAAAGCAGAGCACCTTCTGAAATTATCCTTTCAAGAACATGGTTCTGCTCGGATGACCAGCGCATGACCAAACGAAAGATAACAGACGGGACAGGGGCCTGAAATGATGGTTGCTTTGTTTCAAGGCCGTGCGGGCCGAAGTTCTCAGGGTGGCTGTATTTCAATTAGCCACTCTGCAGCTTATTGCGCCGCGCATTGCAAGAAACTGGCTTGAAGCCCAATCGTTGCCATCCGATAGCGCTTGTCTTGAGAGCAGAGCTTCGTGAATGGTCACATGGCTCAGGGGCCATGCGGAGTGGGTGAAATGTCACGCCAAGGCATCAATCAATTGGTCCCCTCAAGTAGGACGAGAAATGGAGGGGCTCATCTTCGCTTTGCAGCGTTGGGCACGCATGGTGAGTAACCCACCGTTTTTCAAGGATGCGCCTTAACGACAAGACTTTTATATGTACATTCTATCGTAGCAGAACATTTGAGCCGCTCACTGCAGCCGTTGAATCACTTTTATCAAATCCGAAGTCACACCCATAGCCGTCACTGCCCCTCCGGCACTAGAACGAGGTTAGAAGGAATTGGAAGGCGTTCAATGGAGTTGCTTACCCTGCCCCCTGGATTATTAGGGGATTCGATCCATAACGCTCCGTGTAGAAACTGATGATGTTATCGCTGCCTTTCAAGGCGGCAATGGGATGCGACTTGTCAAATCTATGCATTATTAGCAGAAGTCCACACAATCTAAGCAGATTTAACATGAACGCATACTTCTCCAGGCCAACCTTGACCTCCTTTTTGGGTATATCGATGCTTCCAACAAACCTGACTACCTTTCCTTCCGACTCGGCCTCTTTCTTCACCTTTTCCATCTCGTCATCAAAGTCACCAAGCTTTGACAAGAACTCATCGCCACTCTTAGCACTTTCCAGTGGCTTAGGGATCAACGATTGGACAGGGAAGCTTGTGGGTGATTCCACAGGTAAGCCCGAAAGACGTGCTAGGATTGTCAGTTTCCGCGCAACATCGAGACCGTTCAGGTCATCGCGAGGGTCAGGCTCCTTTTCGCTTTGTTAATGTATCGGTCAATGAGATAGTGGCTTAGGTTGACGTACCGTGTAACCCAACTCCTTCGCCTTCTTCACTTCCTGGCTGAATTTACCTCCACCCCCGGCAACAGGCGCAAAGCTATTGAACAAGAAGCTCATAGTTCCCGAGAACACTCCCTCAATCCTCTTGACTTGGTCCCCGGTCTCCACGAGATCCTTTAGTGTGGAAATGACTGGCAATCCCGCTCCAACCGAACTCTCGTGGTACACGTGCGCATCCGGGCCCTGTGCTTGAAAGATGTCTTGCCATAGCTGATAGCTTCCTGAGAAAGCCTTTTTGTTCGGTGTTACCACGCTGATGCCCTTCTTTAAAAACAGAGGATATGCCTCAGCCACATCCTGGCTGCTTGTATTGTCCACCAGGACCACCTTTGCCGGCGCCGTAATCAGGTAAGCAGCAATATCAGGGATTGACAGGACAGGTGTCTTCGAGGCTTCCAAATCTGATTCCCAGCTCGATAGCGAGAGTGGCCGGAAGTCTTCGCTGAAGAGCACCTTCTTACTCCGGGAAAGGAAGACCAGGGAAAGGTAGGTGGGTGGGTTGGATTGAGAGAGACGTGCGGAGAGGCTGCTGAGCTGTGTAATGAAGTGTTTGCCCACACCACCGGCGCCTAATGACCTTGTCAGCTTATTACTCAGGGAAGTAAAGCAATTGAACGTACCAATGATCGCGATGTAGACCTGCTTTGGGCCCACCATGATGCTGTCTTGAGTACGGGGGAATATGCTCTGGAAGCGACCAATTGGTGATCAAGAAAGCAAATGCACAGCACTCTGCCGATTGAGTTCTACAAATGAATGTAGCTGTCGTATTCCTCAGGAAACGACGATTGTCTGCGCAGATCTCCAAACACAGAAAGAAATGCTGAAGCATCATTGGCCTCGGGCGGTGACACTTCTTCCCCGCGCTCCGGTAACCCACACGAACCATTTTCGCAGTATCTCCAGATGTCTACGACCGAACCATCCCTCGACCACACAGCTTCTCCAACACCATACGCAGCAGGACAAAGAATTTTCAAGGCCGCTGAGACGATGTCCGACTCACTTTACGGTATACCTCGTCCGAAATCCTCCCGCGCTAAAGCCATCTCCTCTTCCACATCTCTCGCCTTCACATCAACCCTCTCCTCCCTCATCCAAAAGCCGACGAACAGTACCTCCGGCCCCGCACGCACCAAATCTGGCTGGGGTAGCAAATCCAGCAAATCCGACTTGTACACCGCACACAACAAAGGCTCTGCCAAGCGTGCAGCCAAAGATCTCGAAGACGACGGCTATGTGGTCAAGCGGCGGAAGAGTGCCGAGGCGGTGGACCCGGCGGCGTGGCATTCAGCCAAGCTGATTATGGAGGAGAAGGCGCGAAAATACGCTGCTATGAAACGTGGAGATTATTTAGCTCCGGAAGATGAGAATGCGCTGGTGGATTTTGATCGCAAGTGGGCGGAGCAGGAGGAGAAGCGAGCACGTGGTGAAGAGGATAGGGGAGATACGGGGTCCTCTGACGATGAGGATGACGGACCCCAGGAGTTGGTCGAATACGAAGATGAGCTGGGCCGGACGCGGACTGGCACAAGAGCTGAGGCTGAGCGCGAAGCTCGCAGGAGGCAGATGCAGCAGAGATTACGGGATGATGACGACAGTGCGCGACCGAATGCGCCCGAGAAGCTGATATTTGGAGATACCATACAAGCGGAGGCGTTTAGACCAGCGGATGAGATGGAGGAGCTTGCCAGAAAACGTGACAAGAGTCCTACACCACCGGAGGAACAGCATTATGATGCGAGTCGGGAGGTTAGGACAAAGGGTGTAGGCTTCTATGCCTTTTCGAAGGACAAGGTGGTCAGGGAGAAAGAGATGGAGGCTCTAGAAAGAGAGAGATTGGAGACGGAGAAGAGCAGGCTTGAAAGAGAGAAGAGGAAAGAGGACAGGAGAAAGGAGGTTGAAGAGAGGAGAAAGGCCATCAGGGAGCGGAGGGGGAAGAAAGAGGCAGACAGGTTCTTGGCAGAACTGGGTGGAATTGGTGATCTGACCGGTGGTGAATCAGCTCGACCTGCTGAGGACGAGTAGTTCACAATTTACAATATGATACCCCTCGCGAAACCTCGAAATCGGTCTGCATCAACAGCTGACGGAGAATGCTGCAATACTTTCCATTTCCGTCTATGACTCTATGACTGCTCCTTTGAAGCAGAGGCTATGGCAGCTTCGACTACCCTGGGATCTGGCATGCTCGACTGACCCTGCTGAGCGCCTTCGTTCTGGTTTTCTAACCGATCATCGATACCACCAAGCTGCTTCTTGGAAGAGCCGCTCTCATCCGGTGTGACATCCGCTGAAAGCTCATCCAGTGTCTCTTCTATAGCAGTTTCATGATGCCCTGCTTCACCGGTTTGAGCTGCTTGGTTCTCGATATCTCCACCATTACCCTGAGGCACCTTTGGCTCCAGATCTCTTCGGGCGATGCTCCAGCCACCCCTCCAACCGACCCAGCCGGTCTCCCAAGGCCCGCGGGCGATGCAAATGAGCAATGCCGCGCCTATGAACCCTACGCTTGCACTTCCACTTGAAATCCAGCCGCCGTGCGCATATAGATGGTTTCCTGCAGCCGTTCCCATGAGCTGTCCGCAGAATACCGCTACCATGTACGCCGTGTTGACGCGATTCCTTGCTTTTGGTTCAATGGCATAGATTGCAGATCGGTTGGCGATCTGAGATGTCTGTAGTCCAATATCGATAGCAAAGGCCTGAATGACCGGGCCGGCAACGGTAAAGGTCCCGATATATGTGCCTAAGCATACGCCGATCATGCAAAACAATTCTCCCATGATGACTGAGAACAAAGGTACAAAGCGATCAATGATGGCCCTCGAATAAAGTGGTCCAAGAGTCATGGCTCCAATACCGATCAAAGCAAAAAGCCCGATGACCAACGGATCATAGTTATACGGCGCTCCGGCAAGAAGGAAGGTTAGAGTGGTCCAAAAAGACGTGAATGTTGAAGATGTGAAGAAGCCCACAAGGCAAGCTTGTACGAGAACCGGATTGCGAGCAACTATCTGAAGGATGGAGAAGAGCATCTTGAAATAGTTGAGATGAGCATTGGTCCGTGGATAGTCTGGCATGAAGAGCCAGAGAAGGACTAATATGAAGTATTGCAGGGCGAACGATAGCCAGTAAATGTTGCGCCAGCTTGTGAACTGGGTCAGGACACCGGAGAGTACACGGGCTATGAGCATTCTTCATTCCGTCAGCTCTGGCATCTCAACTTTGGATCAGACTTACCCCAGTAGCAATCCGGAGACTACAATTGCTAGGGCTGTAGCTCGTCGATGGGCAGGTGCTAATCTGGGCCAACAATCAGCCGATATCACCACACGTATAGGGGGAAGACTTACTCTCCCACCAATGGCAGCATCAATTGCTGAATCAATGTCAGTCACACTGATCACAATGTGGAGTGGATGCTGCATGTACACGTACAGGTGTCACAGTCGTACATGCAGTGATGAAACTGATGGCAGCAAACGTGTTGAAGCTTTTGGTAATACAGAGGCCAAGCCACAGTGTTGCGGTGATCCACACTAGCAGGAGCACAAAGCCTCTCCGCCGAAAGAGGTCTCCCAGTGGACATAGGAACAGTAGTCCAGCGGCATAACCGGCCTGCATGACGGTAGGAATAACGGATACGGTCTCATAGGATATTTTGAAATCCTCAGCCAAAATGTTCAAGATAGGATGGTTATAGTATAGGTTCGCAACCTAGAGTTGGACCATTAGCTGAAGACCTTACAACGATCAGGAAAACCCGCTCACTGTAAATGTTCCTGCAAATGCGAATAAGAAGTTCAGTGGCATGGAGAACTGAAATGGCTTTTCCGGATCGTATCTGCACCATGGAGGCATCCATGTGATCGTGTCGTATATTCTGCGCCATCTTGGGATATCTTCTGCATTTGTTCCCTGCAGAGCAACATTGGAGACCCCTGCTTCTTCTATCGGCCTCTGATGTTTCTCTTCATCCTGGGCAGGGTTGGCCGTGGGGACTGTGGCCCCCGCCTTGTCTTTCTCCACATCCGCCATGGATGCTATAATCTCGAAGACATGAGTATATAGAAAGAGGAGCAATTGCACTCAAGCATCTTCATGACTCGGACAATGTCTCGGTAAATAACAGAGAAGAATTTAGTGAAGCAAGGTCATCATTTATTTCCCCCGCAACTGCCCGATATCCCGATTATTAACGGCGGAGAGATAAATGGCGTATCTCTTGAAGCGGTTAGCGTCGCACAAGAATGATGCCGATTTGCCGAGCTCGAGTCGAGAACAATTCCCGTTTGTTGTTTGGAGGAGACGACCTTGACGAGATAAGACGAGAGGATGAGACGGCGAGCAAATGATGCAAGAGAAAGAAATGTACGATGTACTTCATACAGCCTCGAAGAGATAGGACTTGACGAGCACGTTCGTCACTCAAAGCATTGGTATCCGTCGATTCTGGGCGTCTCGTATCCCTGAACATGGATTGCGCCACGATCCGAACCTTCTTGCTAAAACCAAGGCTGTGTGACCGAAAGACGCCTTTGCACGAGTACCATCGGCATGAGAAGATTCGAACTGCCCATCAATCTGTTGCTAACTCCTTTTTGACAAAGATAAGGTTGGGGGCCGTCTTGGCTGCATGACAGCTGAGCCCAATGCTGCTGGCGATACCGAACCAACTCTCAGCCTCGTTCAAACCACATAATCCAACACTGGCGTCGCCATGGTTGAAGTACTTTTTATTGTCCCACGGTGGCGCCCTGCTTACCACCCTTCCTCTCTCAGTTGATATATAGTCTTGCTCATGCGACAGGATTGGATGCCGAGTTGCATGTGGGCCTTGACCTCTCTCTCCTCCTCTTTCAAGTCCCAGCCTTCCTCAATCTTCTCTGTTAATTCGAAAGTGCTACTGTCGAACACATATCATCAGTCAATTGCGGTCCTGAACCTAACTTGCTTATCATCTATTGAATCTTCATATCATATATCAGGCTTCTATTGCTCGCAAGCTATGGCGACTGTGCAGGACGAAGAACCTCTCTTGCCTGCTGCTGGTATACCGTTGAGTCATGCTCAATACGGCCGACCGGACCCTCCACCCAGTATGCCGTCTGCGAGTAGCTACTTTGGCCTTGGTCTGTCAGGCGCAGGACCTACATCTCCTGGTTATACTCTGTTGAGCCCTCCACAAGCCAGTAAGTATTAACTCATCTGATAGAAACCGGAGCTGCGATGTTGAGAAAGCACAGCTCCAGGTACCGCATATACAGGATATACCGCATCCCAATTTCCCTCATCATCCCCTCCAGTTTATCAAACGCCGTCGACTGGGTATACGCGGTTTCAGAAACCACACTTGACCTCCGAATTCAGGAGGACCACTCAATTCAGGGAAACCTTCATTATTGGTTTCTTTAGATGGCTAATAACAGTCACCCTGGTTTCTGGAGCTGCCTTTGCATTGTACGAATACAGTCTCCCTGAGGTGCTAGGCCAAAGATCAAAGCGAATCTTCAATACTATTATAACTGGACTTGCGATCATGATGAGTTTGAATATTGCCTCGGCATTCAAGGCGCTGATAATACAGCTAAGATGGAAAATCCTCACCGCACATCCACATACACTCCGTGACGTAGACCATATACTGGGCATCGATAGTCTTTGGAGGACTGTCAAGATCTGCTTGTCGTGGTCCTCTAGCACTTCTCTCTTTCTGAAACTGATGCTGATATTATGGGCATGTACTCCTCCACCTTTACCCTTTCAGCGATCGTCCATGTCTCAGATGCTAATTTGGTCCCTTTCTTAGGTTCTCTTGAATATTGTATGTTCACTGGTCTGTCAACTAAAACAAACCCGACTTAACATGTACAGGGGTCACAAATTGGTGTAGCACTCCTCGGTCTTACATACTCACTTGACAATTATGATAGCTTCCTGGCCTGGGAAGACGGAAATGTTTCCGTGCCCAATATGACCTACTTCTCCCCGAGCAATGGATATTCCCGAAGCTCTCCCCAGGGCAGCAATCAATTTCTCTCCCATCTGTATGGAGATATCTCAACCAGCTATGCCTCCAATCGCATCAATGAATCTTGGTCGGACACAAACGCTTTGTATTTCATGAGCGATGACAGTCAGACTTTCACATACAGATTCAGAGATGTGATGCCCGGAAATCCAAACAAGTTCGTTCTCACGAACAGGACGATTAACGCAACCAGCAGCTGTGATGAACTCACTGTGGATTATCCTGGTGGCAATAATGTCAGCTTTGACTACCAAGGGAGGCACTGGAATGAAAACCTTGGGTTAGGAGGGGCGAATTCCATCATCTATGCTCTTCCGGGCCAAACAGCCATCAACTGGTGCGGATCCGGCTGCTCAGCCACCTGGGTCTTGCAATGTCCAACTGGGGCGGACAACTCATACCACTTCTACTGGTGCAATACAAGCTTGACCAACGTCTCTAACACATACGATCCAGCACATCAGATCTCGCCTTTAGTAAAGGAGATGGCATCTGCCGCGATTGGTATATCAGGCTACGCCAATTCCCACGTAAATGCTAGCGAACAGGTCGAAAGTAACCGATACATTTCTGAGTACGTTTACCAGCATCAATCCATTTGTGTCTCATTAACAGTTTGATAGCTCTTATTTCGGTTCTCCTCCGAGCAACGACGTAAACGGGATGCAATCACTGACTGCAAACTTTGCCATTGGCGTCGTAGCTGCGGTAGGCGAGCTCAACATCAAGCAAACCGTTCAGCACGGTCAACGCCCATTCGAAGGGGTTCAGCTAAGCGTCAACTGGATCCACTGTGGCATTGTCCTCGCCTGTATCGGTGCCGGGCATCTCATCATCTTCCTTGTAGCGACCCTTATCGCGAATCAAGTCGTCCTACAAGATGAGAGCCAGCTTGCTGTTGCCAGGCTGCTTAAGCGTACGTCCATATGCTGCTCCGTCCCCGTTCCGGCGTCCCTAGAACGAAACAATTAACAAGACGCAGCGCATCTAAACGATGCATCCAGTCTCCCCTCTTTCGCTTCAGGCCGTAAGATCGCTGCACAGCGCGCGGGCAAATTCATCTACTCGGCGCGGAATATGCAGGCAGGTGTGGCGCCGCAGTATCGCCTCGAAATCGCGACGGAGAATAACCCGGATTTTCCGAGGAGAGATTGGTTTCCAGAGGGAGTATATGAATGAGAGGGATTTTCTGGACGTAACAACAATCCTGTCTTTCCCGCCTTTTTACCGACTTATTGGATGCAATAATAGGGGTAAAGGAGTCGAGCGGACTACGGTTACCGGAGCGGCACCGCCGCGCCGAACCTCCGACGAATGGGCATGGCCAAGCATCAAGGGTCACATTCAAGTCGAGCGAGACACGCAACGTGACAATTCATTTATTGAAGTTTCTAGTGAGAAGCGAATTTCTAAGAGGTCTACCAATACGCCTGCGTATCAACACCATCCCATGCTTTCCCGCTATCTCGAAAGTTGCAACGCCGAGAAAGGTCCATCATTTTCTTTTGATATTTCCGACCGCCATGCCCATCTTATTCGCGCTGGAACTCCATTCTTCGTCAAATGCATGCTATGCTCGTCGTGAATTTTGTCGTTTCAAAATCAGAGCGCCAGTTCATGATAGCTTTCAAACGCATCAAATACTACAAAACCAACCAGTGGACCTTGAAGCAACATGAGAACACCATGGTCATAAGCATCGTCATTGGGGGTCAAGAAGAGAGCCCAGATTTCTTCCTGCCGATTTCCGGACGATCGACGGCACTCCTCTTGGGAGATCCAGGACGATCTTCGGCATGAAATTGTCGTTTGCTAGACTTTCCGGCGATGCCATGTTCCTGGTGTTTCTCGGATGAGCCTCGCTCGTGAGCTCTAGCCTTGCGATTCTTGTCGACCTCCCGAAGAGGAGAGGCTGCGCCGTCGAAACTTGCTGGAAAGCTGACGGTGCGTGCCCGTGGTTCAGGAAAGCGTTTCGCGAGTAACGGTTTGATCAAGGAGGAATATTCATCGATGATAGCCGTTATAGCAAGAAACACCTGTGACGCAGCGTCTGGCTCTAGGAGGTCGATTGCAGCTGTTTGGTCAAGCACGAGGTCTTCCGAGAGCGGGCGTGATGGGTCGGCAAGCGTCTGCAAATAGTCCAGTGATATGTGAGCTCGAATGAAGCGGACAGTACTACCGTCAGCCGAGATAAGGATTGGCTGTTTTGATATCAGCACACCAAAGTTCGAAGGCATTAAGGGGCACTCACACGAAATACATTCAGCCCAGAATCACCGTGGTCGCCCACAAAGAATTTGTTTTTGCTAAGCAGCTCCGCCTGTTGTTGAGCCATAGCAATGAGCGTTCCAACCTCCTCAGCCAATTTTGATGTCCTAAGGCGGATACGGCGCCAATGCTCCTTATTGAAGGTCGAATTCTTGTAATGATCCCAAAGACGTTCGTAGAGATCGTGATTTCGAGCAGAGATTGTGAGGATCGGATAGCTGGAATGCCAGTCCCTGGGCTTTGGCCATGCTCGCAGTGTGAGTTGTGTCCTCAAGTTGACCTGGTATTTCGAAAAGTGAAAAGTAAGGTAGTTGTCGTCAGCGATGGAGCTTCCACTGGTTACATTAGCAATCTCCTTGACAAATTAATGGTGTGCCTTACGGAGGACGTTCAGGTGCAGGAAGGCCACGAATCTTCAGGTAGATTTGCTCAGCCCACACGTTGCAAAGGTTCAGCACTCCACGCTCACGCGCTCGTAACTGGCCTTTCTCGTCCAACCAAGTCTTGGTATGCCGAATCATCTTCCACTGGCAGTATTGCGAGTAATGCTCGTCAGGGATATCCTCTTCGGCACCCTTTGGATCGATCCAGGTAAGAGGTTTGTCGAGCTCTTCATCACTCAAATAACTTCCGAGGTCCTTTCCTATCACTTTCTCTAACGTAGAATAGGTGTCGACGTTGACGACTCGGAGGAGCTTGAGGTGCGCGGTTGACCAGTGCATCGGGTGGACTACCAGGGGAACTCGGGTGGTCTTGAGGAGCTCCGCCTGGAACGAACCTTTGCTCTCGGTGGCCATGTCGAAAGCGGCCCACAAGGCTCCCGAGTTGACTTAAGATGTGTCCTGTGCTCTCTTCACCTGCAACGTCGTGATCGTGATAGAGGGAAAGGAAGTAAACAAAGACGCGGAGTTAGGCGAACGGCCAGAACGCCCTTCACATGCTTTCGAGGGACGACGGATGTAGCAGGAGTCTCTTCACGTGAACATTTAATAAAGCTCAAAGACAGACTACAGGCACGATAAATTCTTTCTACGCTGTTGGCAATGGCTATGATGTCCGATGTGCTCTGCTCACCGCGATGTTGGAACGGCTCCATGCATCTCGGGATAGCCTCTAGTGGGTTTGGATGGCGGTTACCAAAGCACGGCACTTACCTCTAGACTGTCTTGAAATGCTGTACGCTGGGCTGTTGAGCTTAAACCCGTTATCAGTAATTCAATATGCTGTTCTCTATAGCGAGTAGTTGATCATCTTCCTTACATGAGGACCAAGCCAGTTGTAGAGGAAAAGAGAGCACCGCGAAGCAGGAATGTCAACAGATGATGAGCGGAGCAGTAAGAGTACGTTGGTACATACAATCGCGCCTTATCGTAAGGTACCGCACAGAGTAGCCAATTACTGGGTGTACGCAGCGCAGCATGTTTGGGCATGGCTCTGGTTGTTGATCATTATGGGCCAATTACAGGAGAGCGGCCCTCCCGGTGGGCAAAGTACGTGTGTACACCTACACTATACCGAACCGTAAATCATTATTGCATTCTCTCTCCTATGACGCGCAAACGGGAGCGTACGGTGTTAAAAGGGAAGGAATGGGCGGACAGCCATGGTCGGTGATCTCGCCTTTTTGCGTGAAAGAGCCAATAAGAGGGGCAAATGGCGCGTCGGCAAACAGATAGAGCGAACGAAGGACCCCATCACCCAGCTTAGGAGTACGCCAGGCAAGGGACGAAAGTTATGGAAAGTACCCTTACAGGCAA
Source organism: Symbiotaphrina buchneri (assembly GCA_001599915.1). Taxonomy (NCBI): domain Eukaryota; kingdom Fungi; phylum Ascomycota; order Symbiotaphrinales; family Symbiotaphrinaceae; genus Symbiotaphrina; species Symbiotaphrina buchneri. The sequence goes on along the minus strand of BCIG01000039.1, from coordinate 4,847 downwards.
GGTACAGCGGAAAGGTACCTCATAGTCTGCTTGTTAGTAGGCACACAGTTGGTTCGGTAGGGCGAGTGGGCGACTACGGTGTCCCGTACCTTCATACCTTAGCGAGCAAAGGGCTGCGGGCGGATGCTTTGGGCTTGGTGTGCTTGTGTGTGTGGTGGTGGTGGACTTGCTAGCACTGGGCGAGCAGGTAAGACGGGTAGTAAGGCAGGCCCCAGCTCTTTGTGTGCCTGCCCTGCTGAGGAGTGCCGCCCGCCCATATTACGACCACCGCCTGCCTTTGCCCTCTACCTACCACTCTTACTGCTACTACTTCTACACACCCAGCCTCTTCGCCCATACAATTTCGCAGTGCAGCGACCGCAGTCACTGTTCAACCAAAAGGCCCAATAATCCATTTTTGGTGAGTTCGCTTGACCTGCGCCTGGAGGCACCGGCTTCGCAGTCGCTTTGCCTCCAGCCAAAACGCGTTCCCCCTTCTTGCACCGCTCTGATTCGACCAATTCCTGCTTGATTCTCGTCGTTGCTTCACTCAATCGTCCTTGCGGCGTCGTTTGTTTGGTTCATCCACTGACGCGTCCGACGCAACGATATAGTCCTCCCAACGACCGCTACAGCTCTATCTGACTCGTTTATATCGCTGAGGTGAGTTTGATTTTCCTTTACGCGATTTTGGACACCTTCGCGCCGCCTTCATCGCCAACAATCGTGTTGTTGTCGCGACCGGGGGACGCTCCATACAAGCACCACCAACTGTATGGAGAGCTCACCGCGACCGTGTTTACACCTCTACACACCCCACCATGCGACAGCGTTTGAGTCTTTTTGGTCGCGCAACCTGTTGAAAGCTTGAACTACCTTGCTGACGCGAAAATCTCAGCTCCAGCGATTTTTATCTTCATACTTCATAACAACCGCATCCACAATGCCTAAGGAAGCCACCAAGAAGCGCGCTACCAAGGGCCGCGCCGAGAAGAAGAAGAAGGGTATGTATCCCGTCGCGATTATACTCGTCCGACACATTGACGCGTTGTGCAGATCCCAATGCGCCCAAGCGTGGTCTTTCCGCATACATGTTCTTCGCCAACGAGCAACGTGAGAACGTGAGGGCTGAGAACCCCAACATCACTTTTGGTAAGCCAATGCTCCCGCAGTCTTCCCAGTATCCTCAACTGATCGCCATTCGTTACAGGCCAGGTCGGAAAGGTCCTCGGTGAAAGGTGGAAGGCTCTGAGCGAGAAGCAACGTGCTCCCTATGAGGCCAAGGCCGCTGAAGACAAGAAGCGCTACGAGAATGAGAAGGCAAACTACAATGTAAGTGGCTTCACTTGTGGTTCAGTATGCCCACACTAATGTTCAAGCTCTCCTAGGCTGCCGATGATGATGAGTCCGCTTAAAGGATTCTTCGGCTTTGGAACCTTTTCACAACTTCGCCCTTTCAAGATATCCAATTGTCATCAGTGGCTAGGACTGCCGTGACCCCCCTGGGATTGGCGCTCAACTGCGCTGGGCGGATTTTCTCATCTTTGGCTCTCTTGCTTTATCAGTCTTCGGTCGGGTCGCGCGTTTCTCGGTATCGGATAGTGGGGTCTCGTTGTGGTATCTCGTTGCTTTTGCTTTTTTGTCATTGTTAGATCAGCTAGCTAGTCCGGGGGTTTGCGGAGTACCTTGTCCGCTACTGCTCGTCTATCGCTCAATGCAAGTTGATCTCTAATATCTTGACTGACCCTGTGGTTCCTGTGACGTAGTGTGTGTAGTATTGTTTGAGAGTAAAGCACTGGAGTAGTTGTCCTGTAAAGAATAGGTCATACGGTAGCATCAAGCTATTTCTATTATCCAATTGAGACCGTGGAACGGAATAACAGAAGTTGGTTGGCGAGTCTCCGAAAGGCCCGGTCAGTGGAGTTGGAGGGATGGCTTTTCGCTTTGACCACCACATCGCCAGACGCGAGAAAATGAGGCGAGGCGGTGATAAACAAACATCGACCGCCCTGCATTTGGATAGCCTATGGCTTCTGCAAGGCGGAGGATGGGATTGTATTGGGGATTTAAAATCCTCGACCCCTCTCTTGACTCTTTATTATGATATGCTTGTTAACATCTGCTGCTGGAGCAGGATTGCATGGCCTATTATTGTTATCGGCATAACATAATTTCCCTCACGGCTTGCTGTTGTTTTGATGGTTGCGCGCTCATCGACTGGCTGGTTACGGAGTACGGAGTACTTCATACAGCAATCGGTCGTCCCGCCTTGTTCGGCTGCAGCACTTTGCTTACCGTGCTGAAGACTTGCATGATATGAACATATCTCCATGCTTTGGAGGCTTGTCTGCGCATCATCCATGCAAAGTCAATTCATGATCAGGTCAAATTGCTTCAACTTTTATTTCATTGCTTCATTCCCTGATTTTCACACGATGATGGGGGACACTGATGATTACAAACTAATCTCGTGATATCTGCCTAGTGGATGGTGCGATGCACGAGGCATGCAAGGCATCGGAACCAGACCTATCGGCAAAGGATCCATCTACTTTGGCTGCAGCACCAAGATGCGTTGACACGTCAAAGGCCTTTCAGACCCTCTAGATCCGGGCTCCCAAGATCTCAGAGCCTCATCTGCCCCACCGCCACAAAAGATTGTGGTTGATCTCACACTGTTGCTTCTTGGCCGTCTTCCCTTGTCACACGTACTTATCTCTTCAGTCTTGTTCAACCTTGATGTTGCGTTACTTGCCATGGAGAAGCTACTGGTGGAGGCAGACATTGCCCGGGATGTCGCGGCCGCCCTGAATCAGTTTCTTGCGGCCGTTCCAGAGGAGTATGCCAATATCACTAACGTCATCAGCAAGCTCTACGGAATCAGCTCTGCTATACACGTCATACAAGGAACGATCGATAGCCCGGTCTACGCCCGAAGGGCATGTATTGTCACTAGCGATTTAGAATTGCTGCGCGAGAGTCTGAAGTTGACTCTGGTAGACGCACACGGCTATGTGGCTCAGAATCCTCGCAGCGCTACGGCTATTGTTTCTTTCAGGAATGTCTGGAACAGGATCTGCGAGCATTTCTATGCTGAAGATGGAGAACCCCTTTACAGCAGGCTCGAGTTGTACGATCGCTTTCTTACGGATATTACCAACACTTTAATTGGGTCAGCATAGAATTTTCCGTATTTATATACCAGTCACCCTAGCACATCATCTGCAGGGCTCTCGCCATGGGAGTCGTGCCCAAGAGGAGGAGGCTGAGTTGTCAATGAGGTCATAGCCTGACCCAGACTGATGCTCGAGCTTAGGAAACCAATCGATCCAAGAAATATCCAACTACACAGAGAACAAGTGAGGAGCCTACTAGAACTACAGGAGCCACTCGATATCCCAATGTCGAATTTATCCCTTGGAGGGCCTGCAGGTATGAAAGTTATGACCCGATCTCCGCTGACCATTCTCAGCTCATAGAGTATTCTTGAAGAACCACGACCTCCTCCAGGAGCATATCATATGGGGTATACGAACGCACCCCCTCCGCCTCCGCCTCCGCCACCTGCTCCTCCTCCGCGGCCGCAGCCACCTCCACAATATCCTCCAGCAAATCCCTATGCATCTCCCTATGAGCGCCCTCCTCCTTATGACCCTCGTCCTCCTCGAACCCCCACTTATCCTCCCCCTGATTATGGTTTCCCACCTACCGCGCCATACCCTTCATATCCTTCATATCCTCCAGCAGGACCACCACCGCCGGTAGTGCCAGAAGTACCCATCTCGCCAGCTGCAACGAATTTCTCATCCATGTCTTCTGGAAGTGGCGGCGGCGTCCCAGCACATTGGGCAATTGCAGTCTTCGATGGGAACTATCCTGTCTCCTTATTCCCCAATTCTTCTGCTCCTGGGTAATCCTTAATGCTCTTCTGTTGGTTAACCATAAACTGACTACTGTCCCAGCTCTCGTTGTTTTGCGCCAGAAACGGAAGGAGGGGAGGAGAGTCTACTGGCTCGAGAATACTCTCGTGTTGCTGAAGTGTACGATGAATCCTGTCCCTTTTGATTCTATCATCTCATGCAGATCTCAGGGCTTTTGATAATCGTGCCCTGGTTGTTCGTCTTTACTTTAGACCTTCCGACAGACGTTCTCGAATACTTTGCTTAACAGAAAGACGGGGACGTCGACCGGCCGAGGCTCATACTGCATCTTCTTCCTTACGTCTCGTCCGGGACGGACCTTGTCTCAAGCTTTTGCGAATGAGCAGTCGATCAAGATCTCGGCCAGACCTATGGGCTCCTTGGGCTAATTTGAGGTTCGAGATCTTTGAGCGTGCGTACCCCTGACAGGTCTCGCTCAACTTCTTCAGATCTTTCCTTGGCTTGAAAATAAGTGACATGATTCAAATCTTAGGGATGGTGCTCTTCTTCAATACATTCAATTCATTAAAGTGTGGAGACCTCGTTGATCCGTCCGCTATCGACTTTGACGAATTGCGACTCGGAGGGGAGGATTTGCTTTTTTTATGGGTGTGTGTACCTCTTGAAGCGTATCCTGGCTTGTCTCTCGTCGATCATATCGCTCACGAGATACAATATCAGTAAATTGAAGACGACAACTATCTGCATGATCTTTACCTCTTGAAAGATGGGCGCAGCAAATGCATCCGGCTCTCAGCCACCGCTTCACAAGACTTGCGGGGTAATCCGATCTGGACTGCATCCATAACACCATACCTCCGGACACCTTCCACATATGTCTGGCCTTCTTCGCCAGACATATGTGCTCAGTAGCTAAAAGCTGTCAAAGGTTCAATTCCTTTTCTTCCTAAAATGTTCTAACCATATCTAGTTTTGTCTAAAAAAAAA